>CM038720.1:31501740-32056740 GCA_021613375.1 Megaleporinus macrocephalus
AACTTTATCGCAAAACTGTCATATATTTTATGAAATCTTCGGCATCAAGCAGCACATTTCATAACCATATCATATAATAACTTTCTGTGAGGGAGCTTTTAGAAAATTCCTTGGATGTCTGGTTCCCATCATCATGGCAACAATTCTCACTCTGCAAGTTTGTCTAGAATGGAGTGTTTATTATCAAACCACTCTAAATGACTTTGTCCATATCGCAGCCATTTAACTCAATATAATAAAAAAAGGTGGAATTCCCCTTTAACCTAAACTCAAACTGTGTTCAAACTCTGACACAGTACAATACAAAGTAGAGATTTTGGTTAAAGTGAAAAACAGTGACTCTCACAGTTAATATAAAGCAAACTCACCAACGAACTGCAGCTGAGGATAAAAACAAATAAACAAATCAGATGATCAGTTGTCATTGATATTACTGACCACACAAAATGTACAGGTGCCCAACGGTTGTCACCTTCAACATTAATAAATCTTTAAGTAATTCAGAAAACCCACTACATCTTATCTGTAAAACATCCCTCCAGAACAAAAGACAGCCAAATACATCAGAAACACTAGGAACTTAAAACTGGGTGGTTTTGGCCCCCTAGTGGGAAACGACTTAATGGTTCGTATTAGATACCACTCCGTTTCCTGTAGAACCTCTTTAGATCTTATCAGAAAACTCTCACAAGCATCTATAATCAGTCACCCAGTAAAGACATTCGAATCCCTATAACTTTTGATTAGAAACAAAAACAAAACCACTTTAGTGCAAAACCACTAGGTAATGTAATGCTTTCTCTAGCATGACTTTTGCACGCATTTAGCCTTTGCAGCTGCTGACAAACGCAACACAATGGATTTTATAAGTGTTTATAATTAGAATTAGGCACTTCCAGTTTTAAGTCTAGAATTTAAAACTATTCGCCACTTGTGTTTTGCACACAGCAAAATGTGACCTCCGCATTTAACCCATCTGTGCACCCACCCACACACACACTAGGGGGCAGTGAACATGCTTGCCCGGAGTGGTGGGCATCCCTATCCACAGTGCCGGGACAGCAGTTGGGGGTTAGGTTCCTTGCTCAAGGGCACTAGGTTCATAGTATCAAACCGGTGACCTTCTGGTCACAAAGCTGGTTCCCTAACCTCCATCCTATGACTACCCCTCCTCCAGCCCACAACTGTCTTTGTCCCTCAAAAAGACAGTTCAGCCAGACAGTGACCTCAGAGGTGCTGCCAAAGGGACCTAGGGAGTACCACATGAAAAAAGAGAGAAACCGGACTGGTCCATATAATACAGGCACATTTGCTTTTAGATTGAAAATAACACAAAGTATACAACACAACTTTAACCATATTATTACCTGTCTCAAACAATAAGTGACACATCCTCTGAAATTTGGCTCGGATCCTCTACAAACACCCTGATTGGTCCATCTGAGGATACAAGAAGCCCTGGGGCTATTTCTGGAAGAGCAGTTATCATTCTCAGCTCATATTGCGAACCTGACTCATGAAGGGTTCGCATTCAGTGAGATCATACATAGGCCCCCAGGTACTAGTCCAGTCTCTTGTCTTTTCAAGGGTTGACTACTGATCCAGAATGCAGCCTTTGCCGGTTCACTCATATCACTCCGCTGCTGTGCTCCATTCACTGGTTTCCTGTAGACACTTGTATTAAATTTAAAACTCTGATACCTACAAAGCCAAGAATGGACCAACCTCTCCCTTCTAGCGATGGTAAACCGTACTTACGGCACTCCAGGCTTCAGATACAGCTTGGCTTGACCTGCCATCCTTCAAGATACATGGAACACAAACGTCAAGACTCTTCTATGTTCTGACATGCAGATGGTGGAATGAATTTCTGCTGGCTGTCTGAACAGCAGGCTCTCAAAGTGACTAAAGACTAATCCATTTGTGAATCACTTAAGTAAGAGATAATTGAAGTATTTATTGACATGCATTGTATTGCATTGCTTATGCTGTGCTCCACTCTTCATTTTTTCTAGGTATTAATACTGGCCTGGTATTGCTTAGTGTTATACCTACATTATAGTTTACTCTATGTTCCCCTCTATCAGCAATGACTCCTGTTTTGGCATTGTAGGTGTAGCTGAAGGGTAGTTTCATGCAATAACTTTCTGGATGTTTGGTTCCTTTTCACCACCACTGTAAGCAAATCTAACAGAACAAGGGTCCCTAAAATCGCTAGTTAGTGAAGAAAACCGAAGACTTGGGTGCAGCAGGCTAAACAATGACTGTATGTGAGCATCTGTTTAGGGACCCCAGTCAAAATTTGGATTGTGAGAAATTTAGAGGGCTCCAAGAGGTTAAATAAGACCTTCTCCGTTTCGTACCTTGGCCTAAACTGATAAAACCTTTGTGTTGTGTCTCGTGTTGTAGGCATGCTGCTGTGTTCCTGCTACAAGGCCCCCATCGGATTGGCCATGTGTATAAGAAAGCCATGTTCAGGCAGTACACAGACGGGTCTTACACAGAGGAGATCCCCAAACCAGCCTGGCTGGGCTACCTGGGTCCTCTGCTCAGAGCTGAGGTTGGGGATGTCATAGAGATCCACCTGAAGAACTTCGCCTCCAGGAGCTACTCCATGCACCCACATGGAGTATTCTATGAGAAAAACTCAGAAGGTAAAACACTAACAGAAATAATCCTCTCTGCTCAGAAAGCTATAATGACACGGTGCAGTTTGACAGAAGAGTGTATGGCCTGTTATAAAGCAGGAGGAAGGCCCTTAAAGCCTAATAACAGTTTATCTAAGAAGGATACAGTGAGTGAAGTAATACGTTTACACAGTAGAGTCTGACTCCCCTTTGTCTAAGATAAGCACGATGAGCTGTCTCTTTGTCATAATGGTCAGAGAAGAATAGGTGGGATTTAGCAGTGAAGGGCTATTTTTCCTGGCCCTGGTCACAGCTCACACTATATTGTTTTTACAGACATATTAGTCAAGTCATACGTTTATTACAATGGAACAAAACATATTATAAAAGTGTTTGGAGCGTATCAGGAGTGCCTAACATTGCTCCTGGTAGTTTTCCTCCTGTAGAGCTCTAATCATGAGCAGCTCTAATCATGTTTGCCTGATCCATATATTTAGATATTCCTAAAGACTTGATATGATGGTGGGGCTTCTGAAGTTATAGTATTGTTTGGATGGAAATTCTGGGCATTTAACTAAATTAGTTGTGGAAATATTGGTTGTTTGTAAATATATATATATATATATATATATATATATATATATATATATATATATATATATATATATATATATATATATATATATATATATACTGAGAATTCGCAGAGGACTGAGAATTGCTGATAATAGGACTATATGCAAAATAAGCCTCTATACAAAAATAGACTTTAATACAAACATTTTTATTCTTTAAAAATCATCTGATACACTTAAATTAATGGTGAAAAGGACAGTATTGTTAGTGAATTACATAAAAATTGCATGAAATGAAATTCTAAAGTGATCATAAACTTTTGAGCGGTAGTGTATATTATACATGTTTACCTGATCCATATATTTAGATACGCCTAAAGACTTGATATGATAGTTGAGTCATTCTGAAGTTATAGTATTGTTTGTATGGCAATTCTGGACATTTAAAGCTTAACTGAATCAGTTGTGGAAACATTGGCCATTTGTAAATAAATAAAACTATATAATACCTATATAAGGGACAAAAAATAGAAAACAAGCCTCTCTCTTTTTCTCTCTCTCTCTTTCTATCTCGCTCTCTCTCTGTATATATATATATATATATATATATATATATATATATATATATATATATATATATATATATATATATATATATATATATACAAAAAAGGCATAACATAAAAACCACCTCCCTGTATTTTTACACATTACCTGTTTTATCAGCTCCACTTACCATATAGGAACACTTTGTTGTTATCTGATTCACTGCATGCATTGTTTATCCCCTGTTCTTTAATGGTCAGGACCGCTACAGGACCACCACAGAACAGGTACTCTTAGGGAGGTGGCTCATTCTTAGCTGGTGCCTTAGAGTGTGTTGCGCTAGTATGAGTGGATCAGACACAGCAGTGCTGCTGAAGTTTTTAAAAACCTCAATGTCACTGCTGGACTGAAAATTGTCCACCAGCCAGGGGCATCCAGCCACCAGTGTCCTGTGGGCAGCATCCTGTGACCACTGACAGAGGACTAGAGAAACACAAACTGTGCAGCAATAGATCAGCAATCATCTCTGACTTTACAAGGTGAACCCGCACGGTGGGCGTGTCTAATAGAATGGACAGTGAGTGGACACAGTGTTTAAAAACTCTGTAGCACTGCTGTGTCTGATCCACTCACACCAGCACAACACACACTAACATGGTGTACAAAATAACACTTGCACTATGGTGGTCCTTTGGGGGTTCTGGTCATAAAAGAATGTATCGCACCTGTACTGTAAATTGAGCTGATAAAATAAACAATGAGTGTAGATGCAAGGAGGTGCGTATATACATATATAGGTCCATGTATCTACACTCATGTTTTTTTGCAGCAGCTGTTTAAATTGTGTGATTTCATGTTTTATGATGATGGAACCAATACAAATGCTCCAAAATAGCTTGGAAAAAATCTGGTTCCAATGACTTACATTAAAAGTACAGTATGTTTTCAGCTTATTCAATTTAATATTATACACCTTTTCTATCAGACCAGATTGTTTAAGTTGGGGTTAAAAGACACACTGACTTGTTGGAGATGTAAATCTAAGGAAAGCTCACTTGTTATACGTTTTTTTGGTCTTGTGATAAAGTACAAGATTTTTGGACCAGGATACAGAAGTGTCACACATCCAAATTTGATTTAGTCCTAGGTTATTTGGGGTGGGAGGGGTGGATTAGAATGGTATTATTTTTTTACCCATACTTGTGCATACAATGAGGGATGTTGTTTTGCTATATTTGTATTGTTTAATCCACACTATTCATAAAATTAAAAGTACAGTATGTTTTTTGTTGTATTCTGTAAAATTGCCAAAATTGCCAAAATGTCCTTGAGTAGCTCTCGATGACGGTTAATAAAAAAATGGGCTTAAAACAAAAAAACTATTTACATAGAATACATTAATACAATTTTTATATAGTCCATTTATATATCAGCAATGGGCTAACTAAGGCAGGGGTGGGTAAATGGATAAATTGCCTCTCCAGCCCTCCTCTTGTAAAGCTGCTTTTCTGTAGAGCCTAGTTCCAACCAAAATTACTGTAATAGTAGCCTAGTATAAGAGCCCTTGTGCATGAAATTCAAAATTTCCCATCCTGTGGTTTTCCCTTCTGTGGTTTCCATAGAATTGTAAGGTGCCTTTGTTTACAGCATCTTGGCTTAAATATTCCCATCAGGCCTGTTTATAATTGAGTATAATAATGTACTGGGACTTTAGGGAAAATAGTATAAAAGGCTCTGAGATTTGTTTGATGAATTAACACTAAAGCTTAAGCTTGTACATCAATTTGTTGATTTAAAATCATAAGAATATCGGCGCTGTAGGAGCTTTTTAAGTTAACTACATCTGAGACTTTTTAGTTTATTTAGTTTATTTATTTATTATTTAGTATATTTTTGTCGTATTCTGTAAAATTGCTATTTTAGAAATGCTTGTTTTTCTTTGGACAGCAAAGATACGCGATATATAAATAAAATTCATGAATGCCCTGCAGGTCATGATGCCAGGTTGTGTATCTGATTCTCCAGAAACTTGATTCTGTGGATTGTTTTCGCTCAGAGAGGATCAAGACCAGATGGGAATTTGTCTCACCATTCTCTTTTACCTTTTATTCACTCCTTGTCAATAGTCTTGCCCGGTATTGGTCTGACACTTAATATGGAGGAAGTTTTCTTACCGTAAGTGGGGGAACTGTTAGCGTCATTGTTAAGTGTTTTGGCATAGCAGTGATGCTAGACTGATAAAGAGTCGACATGTCTTTTAGGGCATTTTATCTCATTTCAGCAAAACTGCTTAGTCAGAGTTAGTTTGAAGAAATGAGCGTTGATTAGCACAACATTGATCTATTTTAGTTAATAACCCTAAAATTCATTAGTGTTGTGTTATGTGGAGCTCATTTCTTTGAAGCTATTGTCTGTGAGGTGGCCTTTGTGTATGTATTCAGGAAACCCAGAAGATCTCCAGCACCTAAAGCCAGAGGAAAGCCCCCAAAGCAGCCATTAGCACACAGCATTAGAAATGCAGCATTATTAAAATAATAGTAGGTGTTAGACTGAAGTATCAGATGCAGGCAGGAAATGGGCCGGGACGAAAGTGATCTGCACTAGCCATGAAGTCAGAGAAACTAAATATTTAACAGTATTATATACGTTTTTGATTACCATAAATTTGATGTTTAAAGTGTGAAAATACATACTCACAATTTACATGAAACAAATATTAGAACATTATAAAAATTATGTGCTTTGAGCTTTAGTTTAGGCTGCAAAAATAGTCATTTCAAACATTTTAAAATAATCTTTAAACCATTCCCTGTGTAGCTCCCAATGACGGTTAATAGAAAACGGGCTTAAAACAAAAAAAATATCTACAAAGAATATATTTACACAATTTTATATAGTCCATTTATATATCAGCAATGGGCTAACTAAGGCAGGGGGTGGGTAAATTGCCTCTATCAGTGGTCTCCAGCCCCCCTCTTGTAAAGCTGCTTTTCTGTAGTGCCTAGTTCCAACCAAAATTGGCCACACCTACTCTAGTACCTAAGCTGATCAGCCTCTTCCCGAGTCACTGATTGGCTGGAGTTAAGAAAGAGGTGAGGCAGCTTATTGGATACAGGTTGGAACTAAACTCTGCATGAAAGGAGCTCTCCATGAGAACGGTTGCAGACCACTGACCTACATGATTACTTCTTGTTGCTGCTTATATGGTTTTCTATTGTTTTAATACTTGCTTAAATATTTATTTAAAGCATAAACATGCAATACTTATTCTAAATGTTATAGATAAACATAATTCAGTTTTGTTTACTGGAACATCCCCGATCCCACCCGTCCTATTTTTTATGCACCAACAGCTCACCTGACCGTCACACTTTATTTAATAGCCAAACACAAATACTGTAATAGTAGCCTAGTATAAGAGCCCTTGTGCATGAAAGTCAAAATTTCCCATCCTGTGGTTTTCCCTTCTGTGGTTTCCATAGAATTGTAAGGTGCCTTTGTTTACAGCATCCTGGCTTAAACATTCCCACCAGGCCTGTTTATAATTGAGTATAATAATGTGCTGGGACTTTAGGGAAATGGTATTAAAGGCTCTGAGATTTGTTTGATGAATTAACACTAAAGCTTTAGCTTGTACATCAGTTTGTTTAATTAAAATTATTAGAATATCGGTAAAAGAGCAGTAGTCTCCATGTGAGACTTTTTAGTTTATTTAAAGGCAATGGTATGTAGTACCATGCTACTTTACTCTGTTACATTTATGTAATAAATTAATACTATATGCTATATTCATTGTACATTATGTATTTCCATTCCTTTTTTCAAGATTCAAGAGTTTTATTGTCATATGTACAGCAGAACAGACAGTTACACTGTACAATGAAATTCTTACTTTGCTGCTCCTCCATTCACCAATAGATAAGATAACAAATAAAAGAAATAAAAAATATATATACAAAATATACAAAGTATAACAATATAAGTTGAAGTAGATAAAAATATTTTTATAGTTAAAGAATAAAAAATAAAAGTTGTGTGTGCTTTTATGTGCAAGTATGAAGAGCAGCAGCCATAAAGTGCAAGTTGCAAGTAACGAATGTAAACAATAATGTTTGTGTGAGTAGTGAATGTAAACAGTATTCTGACAGTACAGTGAGTGTAAGGTGCAGTTTAAATCAGACCAGTTAAAACCAGTTCAGAAAGGAGAGGTTGGAGAGGTAGTGCGTGAGGTGTTCACAAGCCTGATGGCCTGTGAGTAGAAACTGTTTGTCAGTCTTGTGGTCCTGGACTTCACACTCCTGTAACGTCTGCCTGAAGGTAAACGTGTGAAGAGTGTGTGCTGGGGGTGTGTACTGTCCCTGATTATGTTGTGGGCCCTCCTGGTGACCCTGGTGTGGTAGATGTTCTGTAGTGAGGGGAAGGCTGCTCCTGAGATGGACTGTGCAGTTTTGATCACACGCTGGAGAGCCTTTCTGTCCTGAGCAGTAGAGTTTCCATACCAGACGATGATGGAGCTGGTAAGAACACTCTCAATCATACTCCTGTAGAAGGTGCTGAGAATTTTGGTTGGCATACCAAATTTTCTCAGCCTTCTCAGAAAGTACAGTCGCTGCTGGGACTTCCTGATGATGATCTGAGTGTTGTGGGACCAGCTGAGATCCTCACTGATTCCTCATGAGATTCCTCATGAGATCCTAAATCTTTCACCCTGATTGGTGCCTAATTGTTATCTGTAGGTTGCACCCACCACACTATAAATAATAATAAAGTCACATATTACATGCACTGTAAAAAAGATACAGATTTTAAAGTAAATCTACTTCCGCTCATTGAGCAGAAGGCAGGAAACATCATGGCCAGGTTGCAAGTCCATCACACGGCAGATACACAGACACCTACACCAACCAGGCAATATAGTATTTCCAGTATACCTGAGTGCATGTTGTTGGACTGTGGGAGGAAACCTACACAGACATGAAGTCAGCCATATTGGAAACTCTGCATGCCAATTCCACACAGAAAGGACCTGGTCATCTGGCCAGGGAACCAAACCCAGGCCATCATATGGCCCTCATTTCTTGCATTCAATATATGTTTCCCATACAAACTAGTAAAACCATCCGTGTTCACATTACAAGGAGCCAGTAATGTAGAAGAGTTTAAGTTTTGGGGTATTACAAACACTAAAAATGAACAATTATCTTTTTATATTATCAGTATATTCCTGCTCAGACCATAAACAAGCAAACATATTGCCTGTTGAGATTGAATGCACAAGGCGCGAAGTCCATACAATTATATGGTCTCCCACTGGCAACTATTCTTAAATGCTTTCTCAAAAAGGTGTAACAGTGGAGGAGGGTTTAGAATGTGTGTTGTTGTGCCTCTGTTTCTGTACTGTGATGTTTAAAATGCAAAAGTTTAAATAAAGTATTCAAATAAAGTGTAACAGTAAGTAAGACTTCAGTAGTATTGACATGTTTGTAGTCTTAGGAAATATCCATGTGTGTTTGGAGCTATATACAACACTGGGATTGATCCAATGTTCTGATCTGATGTATGTTTTATTACCCACCATAAATGGGGTGTGGTCAGGATGCGTTCTATTATTGAATGCATTAAACTGATTATTAAGTTGCTGGACATCTATAGGCATTTAAGCCATTAGATCTTTTTACTTTAATATTATATAATATTTTTAGAAATCATCCCAGGACTAGAACTAAATCATGAGTCGTGTATCCATAGGGTTGGCGGCTAATTATCATTCCTAATTACCTTCCCAACAATACAAAGCATCCTTAAAATACAATCACTACAAAGCAATGCATGCAAGCCCTAAATATTAATGAATAGCCTTTTATAACACTTTATATATTTACTGTAGCATCAACATGAAGTAAGACACAGGGGAAACCATTGTTTTGCTGCAAGAAGTGCTCTTTTATTAAACCCCAGCAGAAAGGCAAATACTCAAAGAGGTAGTAATCCCCCAACACACAATTAACCAGGATTAATTAACCCTCCACACACAACAAACAACTAGCACCCCAGACACAAAATAACACCAGCAACAAACATGCGCCAAATGTTAACCTCTGTGCATAGCTGCTCATATATATATATAGATGATCCATCCATTATCTGCCACTTAATCCCGCTAATTGGGGTCACGGGGGGCTGGGAACGTCATCGGGCGAAGGCGGGGTACACCATGGACAGTTCGCCAGTCCATCGCATGGCCAACACTCACTCACACACTCACACCTACGGAGGGTTTAGAATGTGTGTTGTTGTGCCTCTGTTTCTATACTGTGTGATGTTTAAAATGCAAAAGTTTAGATAAAGTATTCAAATAAAGTGTAACAGTAAGTAAGACTTCAGTAGTATTGACGTGTTAGTAGTCTTAGGAAATATCCATGTGTGTTTGGAGCTATATACAACACTGGGATTGATCCAATGTATGTTTTAGGGGCGCTGTACCCAGACGGAACCTCTGGAGCCCTGAAGCAGGATGATGGCGTTCCACCGAATGGAACACACACCTATAAATGGACGGTGAAGCCAGAATACGCCCCCACTCAGGGGGATTCCAACTGCTTGACTTGGGCCTACCACTCACACGTGTTTGCCTCCAGAGATATCTCCTCTGGACTCATAGGGGCCTTGCTGACCTGCAAGAAAGGTGTGGAAGTTCATTACTAATGCAAACCTATGTACACTCTGAAAGCCAGCATTGTTCTTAGGAAAAGATGCTGCTAGAACCACTGTGGGAGACAGCATGCCTTCAGTTCAGTTTGAGCATCCACATTATTGTGCTTGGGTGTTCCATTAAATTTGCTGACATAAGAGAACTATCCATTGAAATGTTCTTGAATCACAAGTGATTGCACTGCAAATACAATAATTTATCATTTCATAAAATTAAAAAAACTCTGCAACAAACTTTACCCTTCACACTTACACACTTAATCTGGCCATCATATTGGTTTCACTGGTCTCTGACTATTTCATGTGAACTAAAATATACGCTCTCTGGTTTTCCGTGATCTAGGAACCCTGAAGTATGTTTCTGGAGTGGGAAGCAACTACTCACAGGTACAAAGGACGGATGTGGATCAAGACTTCCTCCTTATGTTTAGTGTGGTGGATGAGAACCTAAGCTGGTACCTAGAGGAGAATATCCAAAAGTCCTGTTCTGATCCTGCTGGTGTGGATCCTGCTGATCCAGACTTTCAGCACTCCAACAAGATGAACGGTGAGTGCTTACCTTAGGTGTCTGGAGTGGTTGTTCTAAACACCATCAATAGAAATTCCCTTCAGTATTGGTAAGAAAATTGAGGAAGATCTAATTACTCAGACTAGTATCTCCAACTTACCTGTCAGCAGGCTTTTGCCCTGTGGAAGGAAACCCTGTAGCCACAGAGAGAACATGCAAAATCCATACAGAAGGGACTCTGGTCGCCTGGCTGGGGACTTAAACCCTGGTCTTACTTACTGTGAGGCGACAGCAGCTCCCAGTTTAAATTACCCACCATAAATGGGGTGTGGTCAGGACGCGTACTATTATTGAATGCATTAAACTGATTATTAAGGTGCTGGCCATTTATAGGCTTTTAAGCCATTAGATCATATTTTCACTTTAATATTATATAATATTTTTATAAATCATCCCAGGACTAGAACTAAATCATGAGTCGTGTATCCATGGGGTTGGAAGCTAATTATCTTTCCTAATTACCTTCCCAACAATACAAAGCATCCTTATAATACAACCACTACAAAGTGATGCATGCAAGCCCTAAATATTAATGAATAGCCTTTTATAACACTTTATATGTTTACTGTAGCATCAACATGAAGTAAGACACAGGGGAAATCATTGTTTTGCTGCAAGAAGTGCCCTTTTATTAAACCCCAGCAGAAAGGCAAATACTCAAAGAGGTAGTAATCCCCCAACACACAATTAACCAGGAGATAGTGATAGTGATATATATATATATATGATCCATCCATTATCTGCCACTTAATCCTGCTAGTTGAGGGGGCTGGAGCCAATCACAGCATCATCCGGCGAAGGCGGGGTACACCATGGACAGTTCGCCAATCTCATGGCCAACACTCACTCCCGCACTCACACCTACGGGCAATTTAGATAGGCAACTTATATATATATATATATATATATATATATATATATATATATATATATATATATATATATATATATATATACTTAGAACCTATGTTATCAAAAACATATGACACAGAGTTTGTGTAATAACTTGTGTAATTACACAGAACTGCCTATGGATAAGTTAGACCAGAGGCAATCAATTCCCCATGTGTTGTGACATTACAACCACAACTTACTGGCAGTCTGGCAGAGTCTGGATATTGTTGCACTCTTGGTCACCAAAAACAGGCCTGCATCTGTAATTGCAATGTTAGACACAAAAGTTTTTCCAAATCGTTCAGTCCTAGTGTGGGGACATGCATTCTGTCTAAATTCTATGTAAGAGTTATTAATAAATATATGGAATTATTTTAAAGCTGTAGGCACATAGGCTGTCAGCTCGAGTGGACTAGTTAGCAAAAAAGCCCCCGTGAAAACATAAACATTCCTTGTGAAAAGTAATACATACCTGAATAATGATTACAGTATTGGTTGGTGGGCCATTTGCCTACTTCATGACTTACTATGTAGTAAGATTCTAACCACAGCTCCACTTGCTGAAGAGATTGTTGGGTGGCCGACCTCATTAGAGAAGCAGTGACGCTAAGGTTGGGGAAGCCCCTAGTAGCACTACAGTGCAATACTTCCAGCACAGCCACAACCTAAATAATATACAGTCAGCATTTATGGTGACTGATATAGGACTTATCAGTTATGGGCAGGCTAGAGATGGGCTGATCAATTCTGTGCTGACTATCAGCAACTAATATTTTGACACAAGCTGAATAACCTGGCACCTCCCTATGTGATTGTAATAACTTTCTTCTTACTGTTATACAGTTATTAATGGCTACGTATATGGGAACCTTCCTGGAATTGAGTTGTGCCAGAACCGAACAGTGTCTTGGCATCTCCTTGGCATGGGCAATGAGGTAGACGTCCACTCAGCATATTTCCATGGACACACGCTGCTTATGAGGGGTCACCGCACCGATGCTGTCAGCCTGTTTCCTGCCACCTTCCTTACGGCGGAGATGACCCCCATGACAACAGGAACATGGCTACTCAACTGTCAGGTCAACACCCATATACAAGGTAAGCTTTGAGGAAGCGTCTTATTCGATTTCTTGATTTATTCTGATGCTCTAGATGGCATATTTTATTATATTCTACTGTATAAGTGTATAAATTAAGTAACATTATGATTATATCTGAGTGATTCATTCAAGAATGTAATCAAAGAGGAGGACTAGCCTCCATATCTGCCTAATAGCTGCTTGGTTGTGATGTTGTATGCAGTAATGGTAATGTGTGCAGATGGTATGCAGGCGCTGTTTCGTGTTTCACCCTGTGGTGTACAGAGTGACTCCACGGCTCCTCTGAATGGGACAGTGAGAGAATATTTCATTGCCGCTGAGCTGGTTGAGTGGAACTATGCCCCTTCAGGAAAGGACACACTCACCAATGTTTCACTGTCTGAAAGCCAAAGGTATAAGGCTGCACTTACTGTACGGAGGTTATTTGCATATTATATCTTCATGCTATTGATATTTGAGGAAACCCAGAGAAGATGTAGTAGGTAAACTATGTTAACATTTCAAAATGTGCCAGTCACTCTACAACCCATACAGTTAGTAGATAGAAAATAAGCTGCAAAAGCATTCAAAAGTTTTGAATTCACTGTTTTTGTGATGTGTTACGACTCTAGGGGTCTAAAGATTACAACATAAACACAGACGACCAGCCAGACAAAGTTTATGATGTGAAAATGTATATTCTGTTACAAAAACAAAACTATAACATGGCAGTCCTTTCACACTTAACATAATTAAATTAAGAAAAGAAAAACAATAAATAACTTAAGAGCAAATCACATTCATTTTCGGGGTGAACCAAGGCCAAAATAACAAACCAAAATAACTAATTCACCAAACAACCTAACTAACCTATCAGTAAAAGAAAAAAAAAGAGAAAATGAAAATAAATTGGCAGCTCATTCCTACCGTGATTACACAGTTTCAGTTTAAAACTACTGGAGACACAGAAATATTCAACAATGCAATTTTAACACCTCAACTAGGCAAAGTTAAAAGTGAGCTAGAACACCGTAGGCTTTTACATTCCAATTCAAAACCAAGTAAGAAGCACTGAGTTGACTGCCATGGGCTAATAATGGAAACACCACCAGGCACTCACAGGGTAGGGACATCCGGTACCGAGGTCAGCTGGCAAGAATCAATCAACCTCCACCCTAATAGATAACAGATATACAAAGGACAGGCAGCACAGGGCAGCAGCATCACCGTACAACAGCCTTAAGCTATATGAATGAATGCATCTTGATTAACATCTTGGACGTAACATGGTGTAACAAAAAACAGAACATTTGCATACATGTATAGTTAGTTAACAGCAGGTTAACTCCACCCATTCACGTTCTAAGAACCGGTTTGGACTGGGCTGCTATCTAACTATCTAATCTAATGAGGCACAATGCAGGGCAGCCAATCAGAACTGACGTCACCAAGGACAAAAAGGTATTATCTATAATTACTGACACTGTATACGTCATATATGGAGCTCAGGAAAAAAGAAGGTACAGAAGTACAGAAGTACAGAAGGTAAAGGACACAATTAGTGCACTTACATCCACGTAATAATCTGCTCATAATCTGATGAACTGATTATTTATGAGGTAATATGTAGGAAGGGGTAAGACCTAGAAATCCAAGTAGCTCAGTAATCAGATTTCTAGGTGCATGTATACCCTTTCTTTGATTTTTTTCTTTTTTCTGTCCATGTATGTGTAAAAAACAGACTGTGGTGCTTAGCATCAGCATCTTATACCATCAGCAACTGAAACACCAACACATCACACATACCGTTCAGTATATTTCAGTATATTTACTGTTTAAATGCTGAACTGAATTAATTATCTATAAAACTTAATAATAATAATAATAATAAATGTTTTTTCCTTACTCTGAGTAAAAACAAGAGCTACATTAAAAAAAAACAGAATGCTTCTGAAAAAAGTGTATTTTAAAATGCTTATTTATAGAAAAAGTAAATAAAGTAAATAAACGCATATGTCTCCGTACATTCCTGGTTTAACCGTCAGACTCACTTTATTCTCTGACTGAGCGCACGCTGCACTGTATGCACTCCTAAATCTGCACAGATCTGATTGGCTAGGGAACGCTTTTGGTGATCTTACAACGCACGCGATTGGTCTGTGAGTTTACTGCGCCGCAGTTCCGCCACTTAAAAGAAACACTGTCTAATTTAAATCGTTCTCAGTAGTTTATTGGTTTGGGTCCGCATTGGACAACATCTGGATCCGGACCGTGCTCCGCCTATTAGTGACCTCTCTGCCAGATGATCTATATTCATATTTTCCACTACAGTTACTCAGCAATTGAAAAAATAAAGCCGTGCCTTGAGGTTTGAATTGAATGTTACTTTAACATCATTTCTTCTCAGAGTTCACTGTTGCTGTCTGTCTCATGTAAACTAGGAGTTTTTCAATAAGCTGATTACTCAAGTGCATGTAAACAGATTACTGACAAACTTAGATTTTCTAAAGTTATCAGAGTGCATGTAAATGCACCCAGTGTCAGTGATTTGAAGCACCACGTGCATGAAGCACCAAAGGTTGCACAACATTTGTCTGTATTTTTTTACCCTGAGCTAAACTTTTCAAATGAACTCAAAGTAACAGTTGAGTGGTCTATATACCAAAAGGGTCTTTTCACATTTAATTTTCAGCTACTTTCTTTATCCTTTAGAATTAAACAGGTTGTTACTGTGTCTTTATGACTAATATATGTTAATGCTTTTGTTCTAATTGACTGACCTGTACTGCACTGCATTCAAAAGCTGCTTGAGCTGGAACACATTTTATAACCTCAGTGTGAACAGGTGTGGCTAAATTGCTGTAGGCTTAGTAAGCAGGCGTATGGCAATTATGTGAGACACCACAGAAGCCAAAAATTCAAAACAGCTTAGTTTTCAATGGCCTCATAGGTTTGGAGTGAACAAAACATTTTGAAACTACAACAGTGTTTACGTACTGTTTCAAGAAAGCGAAGGGAATTTGCAAATCCAGTTTTCCTTGATTAATAAAGCCCCCTGTGCTGTAACCCTCAGCCCCTCAGAGGTGTACTTTGGGACGGATAGTGGTCGTCTTGGTGGGAAGTACATGAAGGCGGTATTCAGAGCTTATACTGACCACACGTTTACCAGCAGGAAGGAGCAAACCAATGCAGACACACACCTCGGAATTCTGGGTAAACTTTGTTCTTAATGTTTCTTTGATCGTTTGTCCACCATGTACATGTGACTTGTAGTCGTTTATCAGACTCTCTTATCCACAGAAAGTAATACAAAGATAGTTGTATGAACTAAACTGTTATGCACAGGATTCTATGCGGGGTGTACAGTCACTGGAGGAGCAGAGAACGAGCTCCTGCGGGATATTATTTTGTTAATGGGTGTGTAAAAGAGTACTTTTTCAAGCAAAGCATGAAATGTTTTTTTGCCTCTGCATATGTCTCCATATAAGGTAGATCTCCTTCCATGGGCTATTCAGACCAGACATGATACATACAGGATATTAGTATTAGCTTCTTCCGGTTGATAAACAGCTTGAGCACCACTTTCCTGTTTGTTTCTTAGGTCCTGTACTGCGTGCTGAGGTTGGGGACATTTTGCTGGTCACTTTTCTAAACAAAGCTGACAGGAGTTACAGTATGCAGCCCCATGGCCTCCAGTATGTGAAGGAATTTGAAGGAGCCCAGTATGAAGACGGTGAGAGGGCATTTCTGTACAGTGGTTAGTGAATTAGCTTATATAACAGTGGGTTCCCTACACTATTAAAGCTTTTTATCAGTTCAGCCAACAAACAAAATGTGGTAACAACCAATGTTAGTTTTATTCAACTCAACAAATGACTTTATATAAATCATCTTTATTAGGGTTGAATTAAACTAGTTAAATAAATGGATAAACTACTTTGTTTCTATGAGGGTTGAATGTAGGGCTGGGTATCGCCACTGATTTCCGATTCACAAGGTCCCAATTCAATTCGATTTCTGATTCGATTTGTTTAAATTCGGTATCGATTCATTTAGGGATATTTCAGTTACAATAATATGTTTTGTTTAAATATGAAAAGAGATTTTCAGAGAACTAATGTGGTAAATGTACACGGAACACTCAACCTACCATTACTAAAAACATTACTGTTTATATGTTTATATACCGTCATGCTTTCTGAATCTAAAATGTAGCCAGACATCTGCTTAACAAGTTCTGGGGCGCCTTCACTTGTGCTCCAGCCATGCTTAACTGATGTGCGCCCCCAGCCAGATCTCGTTGCAAGAAAAACAATAACTGATCACGCGAGACTTCACCCCTAGTTGAATGCCTTTCAGTCATAAAGATCAGTGTAGCCAGAACACTTTTTAAAAAAGTTTTCTCAAGTCTAGAGCAATAATATGACAGTGCTAGGCTCACTTCCTCAGCGTGTCACAGAGCACCAGTCAGCATTTTGTCATTACTTTTTAAATATAAGCCACACAACCCAACTTGTTAAATATAGGCCACATCAAACCCACAGAAAGCCACAACAGACTCTAGCTCACTAGCTTTAGCTCACTACCAGAGAGCTGTAGAATGTAACTAATGTGACTACTGATGGTGAATCATCTTACACCTGCCAAACACTGAAACACGGAAAATAATCAAAGTAATGACAGAAATGAGCTCAACCCTGCTGTAGGCATCACATGTCCATGGTAGTACAGTAATTGTCCAATAAAAATCTATAAATGTATCTCCATTTTTGTTGATTTTGAGTTTCCTACATTATTTGAACACACCAATGGTTCTTCACATTGTAAGAAAATTTCATGATGAACGGACCAATAGAAATGCTCCAAAATAGCTTGGAAAAAAGTCTAGTTCCACTGACTTACATTGAAAGTAAAGTAAGTTTTTGGTCTCTCCTGTAAAGTTGCAATTTTGAAGATACTTGTTTTTTATTGGACAGCGACAATATGTGAAATGTGAATAAATGTGAATATATAAGTCAAATAATCTGTAAATCTGTATAGATTGTTGTTTCAGTGATGGGATGGGACTAGTTTTCCAGAGGGAGGAATCTGTGGTGAGGGGTTTCCAGTGTACCAGTGTGGGTGGAGTTTTCACAGACTTGTACTGATTACACAGAAAACCTAGTAGAAATCCAATATCACTGATTTGTTGCTCTGAAATTCAGACAGAATACAAAAGAACAGCCTTGGCTAGACATGTCTGACCTGTCTCCTCCTTACTGTTTGAGCTGCCAAGTGGCTACTATTGTGCAGTAGTTTTGAGTATAGGATTGTCCACTCTTTAAAAAAAGAGAGCCTGAACTGATCGTGGCTGCTGCTGCTGCTGCTGATGATGATGATAATGATCATTAGATTAGTCAGTGCAAGAGCATCTTCTGCTTTTAGCTGAAGTGGGTCTCCCTTTCCTCTCTCTGAACATCATCACAGGCACAGAGAAAAACGGATCTCATGTGCAGCCAGGAGACTCCTTCATCTACAGGTGGCAGGTGAGGGAGGGGCCTTCTAAGAGCGACCCACCTTGTATCTCCTACCTGTACTACTCCTCCAGCGACCCCATCAGGGACACAAACTCTGGCCTCATCGGCCCCCTGCTGGTGTGTAAGACAGGGGCACTCAGCTCCAACAACATCCAGGTATGACTTCATCCTTTTTTGTGCTGCAGTAGATAAACCTACACCTTAGAAATATAAAAAAATATTCAAGGGTTCTTTAAAGAAGGCAATGTCGCCAGATTGTAGAACTGTATCACCTTATAGAAGCTTTTCAGTGCATAAATGGTTCTTGCTGGGTTACATGGTTGTATAAGAAACATGTAATAACCATGTAAGGTCAGAGCATCGGAGCTTTGGATCATTCAGATGTTCTGTAGCTCCAAAGAAATACAGCAGTGATAAATCCAGTTCACTATCAATTCCAGTCGTGCATCCCTGGTGTAAATATATATGTTTGTGGATTTTGTGTTGATAACTAGTGCTTTAAGAGTGTTTCAGTGTATTTTATAAGGAACCTTTAATCTCAGAGATAGAAGGTTCTGAAGGACTTTTCATTCTTCACTCATATCCAAAGAGAGATGTGGACCACGAGTTCTTCCTGCTCTTTTCCATTTTGGATGAAAACCTGAGCTGGTATCTGGAGGAGAACATTCGGACATATGGGACCAATGAGTCTCACCCGCAGGACGAAGCTTTTGTGGAGAGCAATAAGATGCACGGTAGGCCTGCTCACGCATTCGCTCCTCCCACAACCATTCACTAAAGAGAAATCTGATTGAAATGTTTTTCGTTAGCCAGATTATTTGTTTATTTATGTGTTTGGGATTACTTTGATGGTGTGCAGAAAATAGAAAATGCAACTAACTTCTAAGACTGAACTGTGAAACAAAACCTAGTGGACACACAGTTACTTTATTAATTTAATTAATTTAGTTGCTACTTTGCTACTTAAGGGGATATAATATTTCTTCGCTGTCCAATGAAAAACAGACATCTCCAAAATGCCAACTTTACAAGAAAGGTCTTCACTTTTAATGGAAGTCGATGGAACAAGATTTTTTTCAAGCCATTTTGGAGAATTTTTATTGGTCCATTCATCATGAAATGTTCCCGCAATGTAAATGACAGCCGCTGCATTTAATTGATGTAGAAAAATAGAAATCAACAAAAATGGAGATACGTTTTTCATTGAACAGTGATGATATATATAGCCTTTTTACCCTTTACAGTAATGTTTTTTGCGAGTGCCAGCATGTAAATGATATAACTAAAACGCTTACAAAGCCTCTGGTGTTGTGTGTGTGGTGTAGCGGTGAATGGCTACATGTACGGGAACCTGCCAGGGCTGGAGGTATGTGAGGGCGCCCAGGTCCGATGGCACCTTCTGGGGCTCGGCACGGAGGTGGACGTGCATACAGTTCACTTTCAGGGCAACACCTTCCTCAGAGAGGGCACCACCCGCGACACACTCACCCTCTTCCCGCACACCACTGTCAGTGTATCGATGCAGCCGGATACAGCCGGTGAGTCACGCTCTTACTGCAGCTTCTCAACGTGTTTGGTAGCCACTTTCTGCAGATTCTGTGTTGCACTTAGGGCTGTACCCAACTCAGCTGAACCAAATTCAGCCGTTCAACATGAAGATTCAAATATCTGTTCTGTTTGTTTTTCTATACCTCAATAAAAATAAAACTCAAAATAAATCTAAATGAACAAAGGTAGTTATTTAAGTTTTTAATTGTTATTATATTACATTAATAACAACTGGGGAGGGCTGTAATGAATAATAATAATAATAAATAAATGATCAAATTAAACGCTTGCAGTTCAAGGTTTGAATGGGTCAATTGTTTGTATGCTTCTCTGAGTCCTGCAAGTTCTGCTATGTTATATTTTCCATATGATCTAATTGAACACAGGGCTGTTTGAGTTGAGCTGCAGAGTGAGTGAACATTACACAGGAGGGATGAGGTTGCAGTACGGAGTGAAGATGTGCAGGGAGAGACTGTCTGCTCCCCGGACTGCTCCTACAGGGCAGTACTTCATTGCCGCAGAGGAGGTGGAGTGGGACTACTCACCTGAACGCAAGTGGGAGCTCCAAAACTTCAACACCACAGAAGATGACAGGTAAACACATATACACAGAGCAAGGCTCAGCTGGATGGATATAGCCTAGACCACATAGTGTCCATATCACAGAAGACTGATTTTTGCTTTTTTATCTGTGTTTGATGTAGGAAGCTCTAATACTACTAATAGTACTATAATAATAATGATGATGATGATGATGATAATACTAATAATAATAATAATAATAATAATAATAATACTAATAATAATAATAATGATGCCCTTGTCTTCTCTGTTTTTCACACAAACACACTCACACCTTCAACATGCATGTCTTTTGTACTGTGGGAGGAAACCGGAGTACCCGGAGGAAACCCACTCAAAACAAATAAAACAGGACAGTAATATCAACACAAAGGGATGGATATATATATCTTTATATATTGAGGTTACTGTCCTGTTTTATTAGTTTCTTACTATTGAATTCTCTCTCGAGTTTGTGCCTGCTTCTCTTTTCTAGCCCGGGCAGTATATTTGTGGGGAGCGGTGAGAACAGGCTCGGCTCCAAATACAAGAAAGTCGTTTACAGGGAGTATACGGATGCAACCTTCATGACCAGGAAACAGCGGCAGCCTGCAGAGGAACATCTGGAAATACTGGGTAGGGTGTATTTCCTGGAATATGTCATTTAATAACGAAAATGTTAATTAAAAAAATGTTAATCATCTTGAAACCAGTCGGTTACTGTAAGTGTGTGCATGTGTTTTTCATTAGGCCCAATCATCAGGGCAGAGGTTGGGGAGGTTATTCAGATCACCTTTCTGAATAAGGCTAGTCAACCATACTCTATACAGCCTCATGGAGTGAAGACGTATCCCACACACCCACAGCCTGTATTACCAGGTAATATTATATAATACTTTATCCATACATTGTCTACCGCTTTTCCGGGGTCGCAGGGGCAGCAGTCTAAGCAGAGAAGCCCAGACTTCCCTCTCCCCAGCCACTTCCTCTAGCTCCTCCGGGGGGATACCGAGGTGTTCCTAGGCCAGCCGAGAGTTATAATCTCTCCAGCGTGTCCTGGGTCTTCCCCGGGGGCTCCTCCAGGTCGGACATGTCCGGAACACCTCCACAGGGAAGCGTCCGGAAGGCATCCTAACCAGATGCCTGAACCACCTCAGCTGGTTCTTCTCGACTTAAAGAAGTAGCGGCTCGACTCTGAGCCTCCCCCGTATAATCAATCTCCTCACCCTATCTTTGACCCGACACCGCACAGAGAAAACTCAGCAGCTTGTATTTCAGTCACTACCCAGAGCTCGTGACCACAGGTGAGAGTAAGAACGTAGATTGACCAGTAAATCGAGAGCTTTGCCTTTTGACTGAGCTCTCTCTTCACCAGGACAGACCACTACAGACCCCGCATTACTGCAGATAATAATAATACTGTATAATATAATATAATATAATATAATATAATATAATATAATATGAAGGTTTGCAACGTTTTTTAATGACAGCTGCCTGCACAGTTTGCTGCTGATACCCAATTAACAATTAGTGCCCAATACAAGCTATACGACTATGAATTATACAAAATTGCTTAATATATCATTTTATTTACACTGACTTTCCAGTTTATAATTTATATACAAAGTAGGTGCATCAGCCCCGCTCTAACCTGTCCATCATAGCAGCATGGAAGCCTGTGTTGTACATGTGTGTCAAAGTTCTTATGCACTGGCTACACTCCCTGTCCACTTTATTAGAAACACCTTTGGGTACACATTGAAGATGTACAGCAACATCAGTTGTAATAATCAACCTCTATGCTTTCATTGATGCTCAGTCTCTGACCTTTAAATATTTTCATTTTCAGCCGTGACATTGAATTGTTTGAAATTGAGTTGTGCGCCCCCATATAACATACAGTACTTTGTAGTAGTTTGTAGTCTTGATCATTCAACTGTAAGAGTCAAACCTGTTCAGTTTAGACTGGGTTAGAAAATTCTGTCACTAACAGAAACGTTTGTTTGCAGGAAACATAAGCAGGTACCAGTGGAGTGTTCCAGAAAGGTCCGGGCCAGGCGTCTCCGATCCAAACTGCATCTCATTTGCCTACTACTCTACTGTGGACTTTATTAAGGTGATCTCTAATGACCAATAAGAAACTTTTTCTTAGTTTGTAAAAGGGTAATTCTTAAAGACCCCACAGCCTGTTCATCAGTGAAAAGAGGTACCACCATAGAACCACCGCTGGCCAGGTGTTATTAGGCCAGTGGACCATTCTCAGTAAACCAGTAAACATGGTAGTGGCGTGTTAGTCTATGTTGTACAAGTGTGTCAGAATGACCAGTTTTTCTGGAGTTTACTGGCCACTTTACTAGAAACGTCTATGGTGTTGTTTATCCTGTTGTTACAAGTGTTATAACGTGACAGAAGGGTGTATTATGTTGTAGGACACAATCAGCGGGCTAATCGGACCACTGGTGATCTGCAGGAAAGGAACGCTGGGACTGGACAGACAGAGGCTGGACATAGATCGGGAGTTTGCTCTTCTTTTCTTCGTCTTTGATGAAAATAACTCATGGTACTTGGAGCAAAACATTAAAACCTACTACAACGGCCCGTTCCCTCTGCTCAGAGACGAAGACTTTCAGGAAAGCAACAAAATGCATGGTGAGACATTGCAAGAGTTATTATGACTTTTTAGTATTTCATCATTTAAATGGCCATTGCAGAAAGGTATTATACTTCTAGGACACAAGAATAACCAGTTTGCATTGTAGTCCCTGTAGTCCATGAATAATAAGTCTAAGGGTGAAGTAAGCCAGGTATTTTAATTCATTTACAGTATAGATAAATAGATATATAAACAATGTGTACAAAACCCATTACACAATACGATTTAGTAGGTTGCAATATGCAAACTTACTGCTTGAGATTACACACTGCTCCTTTAACGCACTATAGTCTTAAAAGCCTTTGTGGTGTTTGTGGTATAATCTTTGATAATCTTATACTTTTGTTGCGTTGCTAGGCACCCGCAGCCTTTTATTAATACATTTGTGTGAGAATTGTTTTTCGCCATTATTATTAAAGTGATGCTTTAGCCAAAGCTATACTCTAGCATTGTTCATACTGCCGGTAATAGATGCTTATATTCTCCAGTTTAGCAGTGCACAAACAGCAGCTAATGGACGTTTATGGTCACCAGCGTCACGAATAGATTATGAATACAAGATCAGATCTTTAATGAAGTCAAAATGCAAAACAGAAAATGCAACACTGATCAATTAGAGCAATCGGAAAATGTCAAAAAACGAAACATAGAGCACGTGTGCAAAACAGAAACAACCACAGCACAGCAGTGTCCCGTGTTACAATAAGACCTCGCAAGGCTATGTGTTCGCCAGTGTCCTTTATATTCTTGTCCTTAATTAGCAGGTGTGCGAGGGGGTGTGGTCGGCTCAGTAGACAGGGTAGTCAGAACAAGGCAGAGCTGAAGAAGAAGATCTGACACCACATGTGACAACCAGTTTAGCCAAACTAAACTGGTGACTGTAACATTTGTGCAATCTGCGTGACCAATCATAGTCTTGTTTAGGTGGTCATTGTCTGACATTGTGTGACATAATATTATATACATACACCAACCAGACAGCGCATTAGGTACACCTCGTTGTATCTACACTCACTCGCTTCTCTTTTACTCAATGTTCTTCAATGGTCAGGACCCCTCCAAGACTACCCCAGAGCAGTTAAATCAAGCACTGACGTGGAGGTGTCTGTTAGTGTGTGATGGGCTGGTGTGAGTGGATCAGGCACAGCAGTGATGTGCTGAGTTTTTAAACACCATGTCCAATCACTGTCCACTCTATTAGACATGCCTGCCCTGTTGGTATAGCTTGTAGATGTGAGGTTAGAGCTGATAGTTTATGTGTTGCTGCACAGCTTGTGTTTGTCATTCTCTAGTCCTTCATTAGTGGGCTTCCCACAGAATGCTGTTGGCTGTTTTTTTATGGTTGGTGGGCTATTCTTAGTATAGCTGTGACACTGAGGTGTTTAAAAACTTCAGCAGCTGATTGGTGTACATCACATATGTAAGACTAAGATTACTTAACAGGGTGAAAGGAGACCAACAAAGTATATAGAGAATCAGATGGACTACAGTCTGTAATTGTAGAACAACAAAGATCTTCTATATGGTAAGCGGAGCTGATGAAATGGACAGATATCATAGAAACAAAGGTGGTTTTAATGTCACAGCTGATTGGTGTACATCACATATGTAAGACTAAGATTACTTAACATGGTTTGAGGCAAACGTGTGAACAATTAGGCTGGCATAGTATTAGCCTCTAGTGCAAAACTAAAGAAAGAACTATATGGGTGTATATGGGTGTAAGAAGTAATGCATCTTTAAATCTAATCTCTTCACACTGTTAGGTAGGACATTAGGTAGAAGCTGTAGGGCTCTTAGCGTGTGGAGTCAGCGATTCTATATAAAGATATCACTCTGAATCTGCTTCATGCTCTCCACAGCAATCAATGGCAAGCTGTATGGCAACCTTCATGGAGTGGATATGCAGATAGGAGACAAGGTGATCTGGTATTTGCTGGGGATGGGCAGTGAAGTCGATATGCACACCGTCCATCTGCATGGTCAGACCTTCATCTACAAGGTGACACAAGTGCAACACAAAGCATTATTGTAGCAGTGATTTTATTTCAAATGCCCGTAGACACATTAAATATTGTCATTACAGTCATATCTGGTGTCCAAAGCCTCATAGCTTTAGTGACAAACTGAAGAAGTAAACTTTGGACTATAAACATGTTTTTGTTTTCATAGAAATAGTTATATTTGATATATATATATATATATATATATATATATATCAAATATATATCAAATATATATATATATATATATACATTTTTGTCGATTTTGAGTTTTCTACATCATTTGAACATGCCAGTGGTTGTTTACATTGTGTGAAAATTTCATGATGAATGGACCAATAGAAATACTCAAAAAAAAAATCTGGTTCCATTGACTTACATTGAAAGTAAAGTATATTATTGTTCTCTCCTACAAAGTTGCAATTTTGGAAATACTTGTTTTTCATTGGACAGCGACGATATATAAGCATGTTTATCTCCTGTCTTGTGCAGACTGATCTGGCCCACCGCGCCGATGTATTTGACCTGTTCCCCAGCTCGTTTCAGACACTGGAGATAGTGCCAGATAGTGAGGGAACGTGGCTATTGCATTGCCATGTCGCTGACCACATCCATGCGGGCATGGAGACCACCTATACGGTCCGGCCCAGGGCAGGTGGGACAACTACTTAAGAAAATCTTGTGTAGGTGTGCACACTGTTAAAGTCCCAGGGAACACTATGTAAGATATTGTGTGATACTAAAAGTTAGTGTTACATTAAACATCCAACAGAGATTGAATTAAAACAAGCAACATGGCTCTATAATAAAACGATGCTCATCAGGCCTGAGAACAAACACTAACAGCAGCTATGATTGAAATTCTTCAGTACAGCCCTGCAAACCTGCCACATCGTTCACACTGCTCAAACTAAATGCAAGAGTGAACATGTTCCATGCATTTAATAACCCCCATCATCTGATCCTATCTGATTAAGAGATCTGATGAAGTAATTGTAAACGTACACCCTTATTCTGTTGTTTTTCTTGGCCTGTGCGTGTGCAAAATCAGACCACGATACCATAAAACCAGCAAACAGCAGAAGAAAACATCAACACATGACGTTGGGGTTTTACATTAAGTCTTAATTCTGATAATTACAGTGGCTTGTAAAAGTATTCAGACCCCTTGAACGTCTTCACATTTTGTCACCTTACAACCACAAACCTAAATGTTTTTTGTTTTAGATTTTAAGTGGTAGACCAACACAATGTAGCACATAATTGTAAAGTGAAATGAAAATGATACATGGTTTTTAAAATTGTAATCAAATTAAAAATATGAACAGTGTGACATGCAAAAGTATTTAGCCCCCTTTACTCTGATACCCCTAAATAAAATCCACAGCTATCAGTTGCCTGCAGAAGTTACTTAATTAGTTAAGAGAGTTCAGCTGTGTGTATTTAGTCTCAGTATGAATGTCACTGTTCTGAGAAGGCCTCAGTGGTTTGTTAGAGAAGCTGAATACAAGGCAAACCTGTTGGAGGCTGCAAAAGACTTGAGACTGGGAAGGAGATTCACCTTCCAGCAAGACAATGACCCTAAACATACAGCCAGAGCTACAGTGAAATGGTTTAGATCAAAGAATATTCATGTGATAGAATGGCCCATTCAAAATCCTGACCACAATCTCATTGAGCATCTGTGGCAAGACATAAAAATTACTGTTCACAGACACTCTCCGTCCAGCCTGGCTGAGCTTGAGCTATTTTGCAAAGAACAATGGTTAAAAATCTCAGTGTCTAGATGCGCAAAGCTGGTAAAGACCTACCCCAAAAGACTTGCAGCTGTAATTGCAGCAAAAGGTGGCTCTGCAAAGTATTGATATGTACTTTTCACATAGTTTTCAGATTATTTTTTTATTCAAATTTTTAAAACAATGTATGATTTCCCACTTTTGTTCCCACAAAGTTCAAGGCATTTGAATACTTTTGCAAGCCACTGTAATTGGCTGGTTGCAAAGCAGAAATCTGATTACTGCTTGATTCATGTGGATCCAGAGTTCTCCCATTTATCTGATTAGTCAAGTGAAACAAACACAGTGACAAAGTCAGATTTTCTGCAGTTATTGCATTGTTTACTTCTAATGGTGACAGTTATGATGGACCTCCAGGTCTTACATGATTGTTAGGGGTGTCATCTTCTTTGTGACTCTTTTTGTAAATAATTTACAAGTCGATTATTTTATTTTATTTCTTATACAAGTGGTTCCCTGTGGCTTTAAAACCTGGTGCACTGTAGATTGGTATACCAGCATGTTAAACATCTTGTGCACATACAAACAGTTACTGAAAAAGAAAATCTGACACATGCAGAGGGTAATGCTGTTTGTAGAGCAGTGATATGTTGTATGTGTTTATGTAGGTTTCCAGATTAACACTCCATATGATGCTGTGAACTTGTCTTTTAGGTGGCAGTCGTGTGAGTCAACACCTGAGCATGGTTTGGATCCTGGCCTTCATTTCCAGTCTTAGACTAATGTGATGTACTAATAGATTTTATTAATAAATTTTATACATTTGATGTTGTAATAGTACAATATGTTGGTGGTAATTATATGTACATATTTTTAAGTTTAGAATGTATTTAAGTCTCATTTCTTTTACCTAAACCGTGGATGCAAATAGTGGTCCTGATGAAGGCACGCAGTAGCTGTAATCCTCCACAGGGTGGCACTACTATCCAGGTGCGATGTCCTCAGAAGCTGTGTTATAAAAACTGTGTTATAAAAACTGGCGGGTAAAAAGAGTTGCTCATTTGTACCTACTCTACCATTCAGAGGTTTAGAATCACATGTGCCTTCTTCTACATCATAACCAGTCATTTGTATTTGTTTTCTTCAGATCTCATTATCACAACAAATGTTATCCTGATAAAATAATGTATGCTATGTCATGATATCACAAGAAAACAAATGAAAATAACTCTATAAAAATATAACTATAACTATTAAATTAGCTAATCAAATAAAAACAGCGCTTTAGGTCTTCAGTAGTATTCTTCAGTTGCTTGGATGCGTTTTCCTAAACTCTAAAAGCTCGCCGCCAGCATTATTACAGTTTAACTTCAGTGGAACATCCTGTTCACGCCTGAAATGTTGTGAAACCCATGAGCTGCAATCCACTGAAAGGAGTTTTTAACATTTTAAACATTTCAGAATTTGTAGCAATGCAGTCTGTGGAGTCAGAAACTACAATATGAAAGTCAGCAAACCTCAGCTTTAGTGGAAAACTGTTTTTAAAGCCTACATTCAATTTTATTTTTCTGAACAAATGTGCCTCTTACAGCAAACACAAACAACACATAGATAAACAACATGTAGACAAACAATGCAGAGACGACATGGAGACGCTTTTCAGAGCGTGCAGAACAATAGAAAAATCCAGCTTTTCAGTGAAAACTAACAAATAAACTGTTCTTGTCAGTAAGTTGTGGGAAAGTCAGGTACACAAATAAATACACACATAAAACTACAGATGAAAAAAAACTTTTTATTGCTAATATAAAATGTATCAATCTTCTATTAAAGTACTTTATTCACTGTATAGCAAATTATACCATTAAGAGATTTTTTAACATTTCTTAGCACTTTCCCAAATCCTCCTATCATTTGACACATGTGAAGTTACACAGAAGCAGGATATTGTGTAGCAGCTCTTTGAAGGAGTCTGATGGTTCAACTGGACAGCTGCAAATATAAACCAGACAATGCAGGACGCTGCACTGCTTCTCCAGTGACGGAATGGTTGGATGTCCCATAAATCATCTTAAAAACCCAGAAATGTCAAGTAATGAAGTACAAATACTTTGTTACCCTACTTAAGTAGAAATATTGGATATTTACTCCATAATCTGTACTTTCTACTCCTTACATTTTAAACATAGTCTTGTTACTCCTATTTCATTTCAGCTTGTTTTCATTCATGTACATTTACATTCCAGTAAAGATTATTGATAACATGCCTTTAAAGTTTGACTTTTTAAACCATTACAATACTTATAGACAACTAGTCATCATACCTTCTGCTCCATGAAACACATGTTAATGTTCAGTAGTACACAGATATGCTTCTTTAATATATTTACATTGTACTAAACTACATTCATTTTCAATTGACGTATATGTGGCTGAAACAGGAAGCCTAGCGCATCCCAAATTTATCAACATTAACATTTTAATATAACATTATAGCCATTATGGCTTTTAGAAGAATTATTTTTTTTGGGAGGTAGGCTGGTGCACTATAGACCCCTGTGGTGCGGCCTAAGCATTTGTCACTAATGGTATTTTTCTTCTTACATTACTTTTACTTTTATACTTTAAGTAGTTCTGAAAGCAGTACTTTTACACTTTTACTAAAGTAAAAAAGCTTGAGTTGATACTTCAACTTGTACAGAAGTATTTCTAAAGCCTAATATCTATACTTCTACCTGAGTAATGAATGTGAATACTTTTAACACCTTTGTAAAAACCTTCATTATGGCTAAGTGTCTTGAGATGGCCAGGCTTAATTAGGAGCTACAAGATAAAGTTCTGTGGTTACCCTCAATTTCAATCAGTCATCATTAGAATGAATGATGTTTGAGCAATTCTTTCTGACTGCCAGTATAATCCAGTGTCTGAAGGAAACAATCTTCAGGTTTACTGAGTTGTAGGAAGGATGTGACTTAAATTGTGGCCACAACTTAATAACAAGGTGGTTACTTTGTGGCCACAACTTGGTAAGACGTAGAAACAAGTGGATTCATTCGTAGCCAAGGCTTAGAAAGAAGAGGGAATGAAATAATAGTAAGTCATGACCATGAGAAACACAGAAACGAGATCATTATGTGGCCACAACTTACTAAAGTGTTGCAATGAGATAGTGAGGTTACTCATAACTCATAACTTAGTTAGCAGTAGAAACAAGATCATTAAGTTGTGTCCATAACTTAGTAGTACATCTTAATTATCTTGTCCCTAAGTCATGGCCTTCATGTATCTTGTTCCTACACTATCTAGTTTCTACTGCTAACTAAAGTATGGCCACAACTTAATTTTGGCCACAACAATTAAGTTGTGGCCATAATTTAGTTAGCAGTAGAAACAAGATGTTGTGGCCATGACTTAGTCCCAGGAAGAGGCCAATTAAGTTGCAGTCACACATTAGAACAAGATACATGATGGCCATGACTTAGGGACAAGATAAATAAGATGTGGTCACAACTTACTGAGAAGTGGGAATGAAATAATTCAATCATGACCATGACTCAGAGAAACATAGACATGAGATAATCATGAGACCACAACTTATTAAAGTGTTGAAATGAAATAGTGAAGTTGTGAACGTAACTAAGTTAGTAGTCAAAACAAGATAATTAAGTTGTGGCCATAACTTAGTTAGCAGTAGGAACAAGATAATTCGGTTGTGGCCATAACTTAGTTAGCAGTAGGAACAAGATAATTAAGTTGTGGCCATAACTTAGTAGTCAAAACAAGATAATTAAGTTGTGGCCATAACTTAGTTAGCAGTAGGAACAAGATAATTAAGTTGTGGCCATAACTTAGTTAGTTGTAGAAATGAGATGATTAAGTTGTGGCCATAACTTAGTAGTCAAAACAAGATAATTAAGTTGTGGCCATAACTTTGTTAGCAGTATGAACAAGATAATTAAGTTGTGGCCATAACTTAGTAGTCAAAACAAGATAATTAAGTTGTGGCCATAACTTTGTCAGCAGTAAGAACAAGATAATTAAGTTGTGGCCATAACTTAGTTAGCAGTAGGAACAAGATAATTAGGTTGTGGCCATAACTTAGTTAGCAGTAGGAACAAAATAATTAAATTGTGGCCATAACTTAGTTAGTAGTAAGAACAAGATTATTAAGTTGTGGCCATAACTTAGTTAGCAGTAGAAACAAGATAATTAAGTTGTGGCCATGATTTAGTAAGTCGTAGGAAGAGGTCAATTAAGTCGCAATCACAAGTTAGTACAGTGTAGAAACAAGATATGGCCATGACTTAGGGACGAGTAAAAAATAAGATGTGGCCACAACTTACTAAGGAGTGGGAATGAGATAATTCAGTAGCAGCCACAAGTTAGTAAATCCTAGAAACGAGAATATTAGCCTCAACTTACTAAGGTGTAAGAACAAGATAATAAAGTCATGGCCCCAAGTTTCTGAAGTGGGTAGACACAATTGAGGAATGGACACAACTGAGTATGTATTAGGAACAAGATAATTAAGATGTGACCACAACTTAGTAAGAAGTGGGAATGAGGTCATTCAGTTTAGTGATGACTTTGGAGCATGCTTTAGTTACGGGCACACATTCTTTTGATGAATAAGAAAAGTCATCAGCAGGTCTTTTACTGTACAATATAAAAAAGTGTAGTTTATTTCAGGCCTGAATCAGAAAAATGATCAGTTAGAATTAAGTGCCTGGGGTGTTTGTTTGGGTGGTGTGAGCACTGGAGTGGTTTGCTTTTCCACAGCACGGATTACACTCATGAGCTGGTCCCACATGATGAAAAATCTCGCTTGAACTCAAGCACTCATTCGTGTTGCTCCCTTATTTCTTTATCTGGTGAGATGAGGTGAATACAGGTAAAGTAATTGGACTGGGGCGCGTTTGCATGTTAAAAGAAGTATTTCTGTGTTCTTTTCGTGATGGTGAGAACCTCCTTTACAGGATACATAACGAAAAGCTCGGAATTATTAGTTTAGGTTGTTTGTAACCTGTGAAGTAAAATGAAGATTTTGACACACAAGTGATTCTGAGTTTCAATTCTACTTTTTTTTTATAAAGCTTAACTTGAAGAATCAATGTAAACTCGTCATAAACAAAGCAGCGCTGGATTTGGGTTTGACCTTATAAGTCTCAGGCTTCAAAGGAGCGTTAACTCTCAAGTGAGTTCAGTGTGAAAACAAGTAGCTTGTCTGGAAGCCGATGCTTATATAACTGGGTGTTTTTGTTCGCCCAGCGCTTGTTCATGTGCTTTTGGAGTTGGCAGAAATGATCGGGGACATGCCTATGTACTTCATCACGTAGGCTTTCCAGAACAGTCCGCTCTGTAGGGGATTATGTCTGTAAGAACGGCCTGTCATTAAGACTCAGGTTAGCCAGTAAGCTACAAGCAAGTCCCCACTAGCTGTACTTTCTCACTGCATGCAGACACAAATACCTGTCTGCGCATTAGGTGCCCTTTCCTGACTCACTGGTGTTGTTTTTTTGAAGGCCACTATGGGTCTACGTGGTTGCTTGTTGATCCAGTCATGTTTAAAATGGGGTAGCCATCCTAAACCAAAGCTTACTTGTTTATATAGATGTGCAGCAGGACCTTTTTATTAGGCCTACATCCAGCATCTACAAGCAATCCCAAATACATTTTTAAAAGAAATGCTATGAAAATTCTAATTTCTATATACATAAAACTGAGGCAGCATAGCTTTTGTTCAGACTTTTTCATGCTGGATACATAAATAATATTTTTTCCATCACATACAGTTTTTCTTCATTTCTCAACGACCTGTGTCTGTTTTTCTGCGTGTTTGTTCTGTTTATCTGTGGGTTCTGTGTGTCTAGAACCACTAATACAACACGGTCAGCCTTAACTGTGTTGACATCACGTCTGGAATGACTGAATGGGGTCACTTCCTCCCAAACCACGTTAAGATGTTCTTACACTGTAAAGAGAGTGTGAAGTGTGATGCTCGCTTGATCATTTAGTTTTGATGACATGTTGGCCTCTATTGTTTGGAGTCTGAGTTCAACAGGTTATGTCATCTTACAAACTGTTTCTGTGACTCAAACAGCCCAATAATTTTAAACAGCTACTATATTTTCTGAATTAGTTTGGTTAAACATGTTTACATTTTCCAGACACTCTTCTCCAGAACTGTCCCCAGTCTACAGCATGGAGCGCTGTAACCCACTACACTATAACAACCACTTCCTTTTTTGTGTAATGTATTGGCATTGAATTAAACAACTATATTATGTTCACATAACTGTATTGTAATGAATAGATTGTTTCACAAGAATAAATGGTTTAGATGATACTAAAATCACTTATTTCTGGGGATTTTCTAGCTGAATACAAATAATATTTTTTAGCATTTATAGTGATACACTGAGCACAAAACATGCCCACTGCATTCAAACTTCACATTTAGCATAGGAATAATCTATGATGACAAAAAATAAACTTTCCTTAAGAATTTCATTAACACAAACCAACAAAGCCGTTAAAATTGTTTGGAAGATATTTGGCCCAAAACTCTTCAGTAAAGTAAATCAATAAATAAGTAAACCATAAATATTAGTTGTACAGAGTATATCTATTTTCTATATAGGACCATATGCATCACATTCTATATGCTATAGAACTTATGGTTATATATTGTCATTGTCCAATGAAAAACAAGTATCTGCAAAATAACAACTTAACATAAGAGGCCAAAAACTGTCTTTACTTTTAATGTAACTCAATGGAACCAGAATGTTTGACAAGCTATTTTGGAGCACTTCCATTGGTTCATTATTTTCCCACAATGCAAATGGAAGCGGTTGTGTTCGAAGATGTAGAAAAATAGAAATGAACACACACACACACACACATACACACACACACACACACACACACACACACACACATATATATATACACTAATGGTTGTTTTCAACGTAATCTACATTGGAGAACAAGTACATATACACAGGAAATATGAAAAAAAAAATGAAATTTGCCACAATCAATTACTTCTCTTGACCTCTTTGTGGTATCTTTAACCGACCACACAGCTCAGGTCACCACTCCTGAAGGGCGGGAAGGCGGACGTCTTGAAGCGCCATTTGTTGTTTCACATAAACACTGATGAGATTTGAGACACAGAGACTTCCTCGCAGTGATTAGGCTCGTCTGTGAGGTGAAAAGTGAGCATAATGATCTGAGGAGTGACTCATCATCGCTGATTAGACTGTTCGATGACTGAAAGGTGCTTTTACAGCAGGACTCCAGCTAAAGCCCCCCGTTGAGCAACAGCTGAAGCGAGTTGACCGGCAGAGCGAACAGCAAGAGCTCAGAAACGCGGGCATTACAGTAGTTTTACTGGAAAGAGTTGTATAGGCCCCCAACCACACACAAGCCCCTCCTCCCCACCCCCCCTCATCGCATCGCTCCCGAAGAGCCTCCCTCCCAACAGCCGCTGCACTCCTTTCTTCTGATATCTGAGCTGTTTTCCTTCGTTTAATGTTTTTTTGCGTGTTTGTTCTGTTTATCTGTGGGTTCTGTGTGTCTAGAACCACAAATCCAACACAGTCAGCCTTAAGTGTTGACCCCCCGCCTGGACTGACTGAACAGGGTCGCTTCCTCCCAAACCACGTCTATCTTAACCGGTAGAGAGAGCGCTCAGTGTAATGCTCGCTCGACCATTTACAAATCAGCTACTCCCATCTGTCTGAATAATCAAGAGAAACATCCACAAAATGAAATGGTTTATAGAGAAACTCCGAGTCAGTCGAATCAGAGCTGCTCACAGAGTGGAGATAGGAACCATAATTTTGTATGAAGCAATACAACTTGATTGTAAACACAATAACAACAACACGCCAATGACCAATGCTAATAACAATAATAATACTAGGCATTTGTCACTAGTGATACAACCATGCAATGCCCGGGTGACCTTGTGCAACTATCAAAAAAAAAAAAAAAAAAAATATATAACAATATTTTGACATTTTTTCAATTACCCAATCATAGAAGCACAAAACAGCAATGAACACAAATAAGTCATAACATAATAGGTCATGTATGTTGATAAAGAAAATTATCAATAAATATAGTAAGCTAGTATAAATGTGTTTTGCTTCCTCTCTGATAAGCCTTTTTAATTTAAATGTAATAGAAGAGTCCTGATAACACCAGAGATCAAAATCTCTCAGAACAAATGTGTTACATATTTTTAATGGGTTATAATGTTAAAAATATAAACAGTAGTATAAGTAGTATTGTTTTTAATTAAAAAAGTTTTTAAGTGGTCATGGCTATTAATCATGGACAAAAATAAAAAAAAATTGTCTAAAAAAGAAGTCTTTTTAAGCTCTGCAACATGGTTTCCCATGGATTCAAACTACTTACTAACAAAGTACTAACTTTACAGTAGAAGCTGTTCTTAACATTAATAGAATGTTCTTAAATTTAACAGAAGTTAATGTTTTATGTAGTGATTTAGTAATTTTGGTAAGAAGCAGGATTTTCACATATCAATGTTATACATAGCGTCGCTTTCCTAGGGAAAACATTTTTTTTCCATTTTCATTTTTATACATCATTTGAATGCAAAGGCTGCTGTTTACATTGTGTGTAAATATAATATGAATCAGAATCAAAAGAAATACTTTATTGATCCCAAGGGGAAATTTCAGTTATTACAGTAGCAGCCGGTTAAGTAGAAGAATAAACACTCTAATAATTTACAACAAAAAAGAAATTTGCAATATGTACACATATATAAAGTATTATAATACAATAAAATAATAAAATAATTAAATATAAAGTGACTGTGGCACATATATAAAGTCTTATAATACAATAGAAGAATAAAATGTAAAGTGACAGTGGCTATAATAATAAGTACAGATATACTGTATACAGTAGTAAGAGTTTAGAAGTAAGAAGTTATTGCACATTTGAGTTTTTGCACACATAATTAAATTATTGTTCTATTGTTATTACTGTAATATTACTGAATGGACCAATAGAAAAGCTTCAAACACACTTTAAAAAATCTGGTTCCATTGAAAGTAAAGATTAAAGTTTTAAACTTTAAAGTACATTTTTTGTCCTCTCTTGTAAAGTTGTTGTTTTGAAGATCCTCCATTATCATCTCACAGCTGTATCAGAAACATTACCTGCAGCATTCACCTCAGTAGTTTGGAGCTCGCCGCTGATTGGTTGCCGGACGCTCCGCAGGTAGCCAATAACATTCCTCCAGTGTTTTCCAGCGTTGGCTTGCTATAAATCAGACAGTCGGTCAGCAGGGAGTTCTTACTGAGCGGCGGCGGAACGAGGGGGAGGCAGGGAGTGACGGTGTGAGAGTTTAACTTCACTGTAACACCGTACACATTACGACCACCTCGAATTTCTCTCACAGGTATGTAGAAACACTTTGTGGACTTTAATGAAGTCGTTGTGTTGTTTTAATGAACTGTAGACGCTCTGCACTGCGTTCACTCTAGTTCTTGGCTGTAATTGAATTAAACTACAGCTGCGCGGTTCCTTCAGATATATGAGGATCAGAGTAGCGTTGTATCTAAGTTCAGCCTAGATCTTCCACCGACTGAGCTCCCTGAAGTAGAATCTGTGCTATGAGAGTTAAGCACAACATTAACAACTACTGCTAGACTTACACTACTGCATATACATACTACAGACTGTAACCTCACCCTATAGTAAGGATGCCTATAAAGGATGTGCATGAAAAACACTGGAGTCAACATGATATAAGAATTGTGATTTCAAAAGAGAATGAAGAGAAGCATGCTTAAACGAACAGGTGGAATGGAAAATTCAAATCAGCAGCTTTGTGTCATCTACTTTCTGCAGCTTCATAGCAAGGTTATCTCTCTTCCTCTTTCCCTCTTTCTCTTCCTCTTTCTCTCTTTGCACCTTGTGGCTCTCTCTCCACAGGAAGACCAACTCATTTGGTCGTCTGTCCTCTCGTAGTCCTCTCTCCTCGTCAACACTGCCATGGCTCCGACCCTGAGCACAGCGTTTGCTCGCCGCTGGTGGATGGCGGTGACGGCCATCATTGAGAACCTGTTGTTTTCTGCTGTACTGCTGGGCTGGGGCTCACTGCTCATCATGCTGAAGTCTGAAGGCTTCTACTCCAACCTATGCACAGACCATGGTAAGAAACCCACCATTTAAGTGCCACACGCTCTTCTAAGATTGTATGCCATGTAGGTACTGAGAAAGGGAATGTTTAGGTGGGCTATTTCAGTAAAATCAACAGGGTAAGTCCAAAACAGGGTAATATGTGGCCAATAACAGGGGCACAGACACATGCATGGTGGTCCCATTCACTCAACAAGCTGTTAAGCTCATCAGCCATCAACCCACTCCTCAAAAAAAAAACAATGACCAAACAATAGCCTTTTCTCAAATACAACCCGTCTGATGGGCTTCATTCTTAATTCTAAATAATGTTAATTCAGTTTTTGTTCAGTCTACTTTGGTAATCAAGGCCACAATACACAGCACTGTATGCAAATCAATAGGAATTGTCTTGCATTAAAGAAGACATGCAGAATGCATTGTGTTTTAACAGCGCTAAAGACTTTTATCAACTGTAATTAAGCTGCGAAGAAAAGCCCCCATGAAAGCCCAAAGCCCTTTGTGCTCTTCTCTCTATGGAGGAAGAATGAGTTCCTCCCTAAGGAGCCTCATTTCACTGCAGACTGCATTAAATCACCTCTTAATCAGTGTCTCTGCATTTAGAGTCCTCTAAAGGACTGAGGAGATGAGATGTGGTTCCACGGGGATTCAGTGATAAGCCATAAATTGAGAGGCCTAAGGCTGGATAAAATGCAGCTGGTCATTTACCAGCTTAATGGCTTCATTTTGCTGCGTTATAGGGATAGGGTGTTTTTTCCCTCTTCACCTTTCTCACAAGATAACATTCTCAGCCCTATTGATTGTGTCACCATTGATTGATTGACTTCAGTATTGACCAGGTGGCTCAACAGGGTCTAAAGAGGGCATGTTTTCGGGTCTGTCTGTACCTGGACACACCCTGTCCTGGGCCTTTCCTTTGTTCTCTGGAATTTAAATTTGAATCACTGAGAAACTGGGACCTGATAAATCACAAAAGTCAGGTGGACGGGCACAAAAGCAGGACAGCAGAGAGGAGAAAAAGCTGCTCATGAATGAAAACAGTAGGAGTCTTATTGGCCTGGGACTGATCTAGCTGCAGCAACAAAGACCAGGCCAGTGTGATCTCTGCTGGTAGTTGCATAGCAATGTGTTTACAACACCTTCACAGGAATGCTCCAGAGGTCTTCACCTAATCTCTACGTGTCTTATCTGTAGCATACTGAGGCTTGCTGTCAACATTCATTTGATGAATTTACCTGGTCATTGAAAAACAACAAAAAACCCATTAATTAACCCTTAGTTATAATAGAAAGCATTGGGCAGCTGTTGAATTTTGGGAATAAACATTTCAAATGCAAAACTATATCATGCAAATTTGTTATTTAACCATTGCAATCTATATTTATCTATACTTTTTGAGAAACATACTAGAAAAAATTGTAGTTACTGTAAGTTACTGGTTGGTATAGTGCAGTTGGTTACAGCCCTGACTTGTGTGCTGTAGGCTGGGGTTCCCAATTTGCTTTACACTATATTAGTAGCAGTCCTTGGGCAAGACCTCTAACACTATCTTCCCAGATCTGTGTACATGTAAACTGTAAGTCACTTTGAATAATATAATGATTCAGATCCTGTGAAACCCCAATCCACGTTGCTACACTATTAAAATATTCCCTAAATTTTCTTTGGAAACTAGCCCAATCTAGCTACTCCTGGATCTTTACAGCATGACAGCATATAACAACAGGCTCCTGTTATAAGTCAGTTATATAACTCTGTTATAATATAATTTATGGAAAAAATGAGGGAAAATAACATGTAGAATATTACTGTCTATGTTAAGTAAGATACAGTGAATACAGATACAGCAGAAAGATACTAGTTTGAAAAAAAAAATTGGTAATATCCCATTAAAATGCCTAAGTGATCACATCTAACCATTTGGAGAGGTGTGGATTGACGACAGTAATGGCCCATCACTGTAACGTTACAGATCTATCAGCTCCAATCACTTAAAGATAAGGCATGGAGCATCATGTTAAAGATGAGTGTGAGGTCTTAAACAATCTGATAAATAGCCCAGAAGTCATTAATGGCAGTGATATGCTGCATGTAGAATACATTGTGCTCTAACAGCACTATAATTGAGCTGCAAAGCAAATCCCTTGTATAAGCCCGAAGCCCTTTGTGCCCCATCCCTTATTGCTACACGTTGAACACAGTACACAGATCAAAGCATGATGAAGTACGATTCTGATAGCCATGCATGACGTGGCCCACGTGCTCTTATGGTCAGGGCCTAGATTTCCCACCAAGTCATATGGTGCGGCAGTCTGTGGCTGTATGAGGGTCTCCTGAGGTGGCAAAGTTCCAGCGTTGCACGTGGTGTACAGCATTCTCAGCAGAAATGATCAAACGTTCCAGGCCTTTGCCCTGTCGTAGACTGAGTGCGTGAGGTGGCCTCACTCACCCGTCTGTTCCTGAATTTATCAGATCTGGCAACCACACCGCACTGGCAGTAAACGAAAAGGGCAGCCTCAGCGCTAACTTTACCTCCTCCGTGTCTTCCCTCTTTCAGTCAGCCTCATGCTAAGCTGATTTACCACCTGACCACAGCGTTTATGATGCACAACTACACATACACTCAAGTGAAACGCTAACCCACTGCAGCTCAGTCTGTTTGCTTTAACATGATGATATTTGCCTTATCTTAAAGGGATATGAGCAGATGGATATGTTACATTAGTGATGGGCCATTAAAGGGTTCATATCATAGAAAAACAAATCCTTGTGGTTTTTTAATGCAGTGTGAAGTGGGAAAGTGTGAAAATGTCTCATTACCATACAAATGATATATCACATCTAGTCACATTAGTGATGCTTACAGAGTACAAATGCTGATACCAACCTGTATGTCCTGATATTTGGACATACAATACAATATATATAAGGTACCTGGAACATAGTATGTGTATAATATATATATATATATATATATATATATATATATATATATATATATATATATATATATATATATAGATATATATATATATATATAGCATTTACTGTTGTATAATTAGTAATAACAACTATATTTAACATCTGAAGTAAATGTAAGTATTTTGTTATGCAAAATAGTTGAAAATGGACTGGAACAGTACATAGATAAACCTGTGGTGTGTACATGTAAGCAGCTTCTCTTAAAAGAAACGGTGCTGATCATTGTTTCACATCCCAATTTCTCAGGTCATTTGGCTTGTCTACTCACGTTCCGTTTCAAAGCATCAGACTGTGTTGTAGTTCTGTAACTATCACCATTGTTCATGTGGTCAGTGGTAGCAACTTTTAGGTTTTAGTGAATCTTGGGTAAAGCAATGGCCCACAAGCCCCCTCAGGCAGTCCTAGTGGACACGCTAACCCAGGAATCGAGCTGCGAAGTTAGCTAAAGTCTAAATTAGAGTCCTGTGGTTCCTTCTACTCCCTCAATATCAATCTGGACTAACACTAACTCAGATTTCAAGTGTCTACATATTGGCACATGAGCTGAACTACACTAGAGATGTTTAATAGCGCTTGATTATGGCACAGCATTGATGTCTTACAGTTGGCAATTACATGTTGCTTACTAACTGCCGGCTCTAAGCACTTACATGCACCCTGCGCTTTGCTGAGTATGTGTCAGTGCTATCTGTCCGGGTGTGCCTGCTGATAGCAGTGGCATTTATCTAGTAAGCTCTTTTTAATCAGACCTGCTTCCCTGCGTACACTTCTCGTACACAGCCTATCTTACTAGTACTTAGAATAACAACACAGCAAAAGACATGCAAAAACACAAAAATCCTGACCGCAGAGACAGTCCTGACTAGTGGAACACTGGATGACATGCTTACTGCTGAAATAGGCAGTTGATTAAACTGGTGTAGCTCTTGTAGTAGTATACATTGCCCTCGTATCTACACTGATTCTCCAATTTATCAGCTTCTGTTACCATATAGGTGCACTTTGTAGTTCTACACGTACAGACTGCTGTAGTCCCTGTTTCATTTGCTCCACAGGACCACCATGGAGCGGGTATTATTATTTGGGTGGTGAATCATTCTCAGCACTGCAGTGACACTGATATGGGGGGGGTATTTGTGTATATTGTGATGGTGTGGGTATCTAACACTGTGTCCACTCACAGTCCAGACACTCCTACCCTGTTGGTTCTTGTAGATGTATAGTAAGAGATGGTAACTCACAGTGTTGCTACGAGTTTTTGTGTTGCTCGAGTCTTTCATCAGTCATCACTGTTGGCTGGATAGTTTTGGTCGGTGGACTATTATATAAGTCCAGCAGTGACACTAAACTGCTTCAAAGCTCCAGTTGAACTGCTGTGTCTGATCCACTAATCTAAAATCGTTTTTATGATAGATGTTTGATACCAATCAGCTGTTAATGCAAGATCAGCTTTGGCCTGGCATCTATTAATGAAAGATAGAACGTTGATATCAGAATAGATAAGGGCCAGCGTATCTTATCTGAGATGCTTGAGAAAGGAATCTGTGGCTGTGCTCCATTAGCAACCCTTTGAACTGCTCTCATTTTTCCCCCTCTTTGCTACGAGTATGCGGAAGTAGGCCGAGTTCACCATTGCACAATGTTCCTGACTACCAGGAGAGCAGGAGGGTTCATTTCTAATGAACAACACAACTGTAATTATGAGTATTTGCCAGCGCTGGCTGCTTTATGAGGCCTGAATAGGAGCCAGAAAAAAATCAGTCGAAAAGAGGCCAGGACAGAACGTGATGTCTCAGTTGGAGCTGGACTTGGAGCTCTCAACGGGCGCCTCAGTCACTTGGGTGATGCTTCATGGCCGGCATCAGAGCATTCCTTGGGGTGGCACTGGACTATGATGCCAGCGCAGTGTTTTAGGGAAATACAGGGTGAATATTTGACACCTTTATATATGCATATGCGCAACAGGCTCACTCTCTTAGCATCACTGTGCAGCTGGGTGGGTGTGTAGTGTTGGATAGACCGTGTAAATATCCAAGAGGGCTTTAGTTTCTCTAATCACACTTAACACATTCTTTAATATGCTCAGACCGTCATCGCTTTCCATGCAAAACCGTATTCACGAGCCCATAGCAAGAAGTTGAAGAATGTTGAATTCCAGCCCTGCTTCGATGCTACGAAGTGATGTCATCTTGTAACACAATCCTTATTGCTCTCCTACTGACAAAAACTAGGATTCTCACATGACGCAGAGAGAGCTGAAAAAGTAAAAATGTACTGAAATGTCCTGCTCCAGTCCTGCTTGTGAATGGGTATCAGATGTACCCACTTGTTCTACCTGATTTTTAGGATCGGACTCTGGCTTCAACTGATACAGTAGAACCGATGCCAATGTAAGAATAGTCGCAGCTGTATTGGGGGCAGAGCTTGCAGCAGGATGCCACTCTGGTTGCTGAACTGAAGAGAGTGGGTGAACTGAACTATCAGAGCACACAGGGCTCATCAGGAGGCGGGGCTTAAAGACACAGGAGCTCTAACATAGCGTAACATAGAGGGTTAATATAAAAAAATATTGTGTTTTAGGTATGTATGTAAATCTATTTAGTGGACCTAAAAAAAATATGAGCTCTGAAAATAAGCATAATAGTTTCCCAGTTGGACAAAAAGATTATGTAGATGTCATTCATTGGTATCTGGTACCAATCAAAAATGATAATATGGTTCCCTAGGCATTTCTTAATGTAATTTTATCAATCACATAAGACACATATGAAACAATTAAAATGGAAAACCTGTTGACTTAAAGAAAACAAATAAAATAAGCTACTGTGTACAGATACTGAAACACCTTCCCATTGACTTTTCTTGTGAATGTGTTTGGAGTAAGTGGTGCCAGATTGACGGTATATTTATATATTTTTTTATGAGTATCTACATTTGCCAGTGTTCACCGTGTACATTGTGAGTTTACCCTCATTTTATGTGCATAGCATAGTTATTGCAGTGCTTACCTTCATAAAACCTAAAACCAGTTAAAAAAGGAAATCAGTGGGATAAACAACGCCTGTTAAAGATCATCAAGGGCAATGTGGTGGCACTCACTGTTACAGTTACGCTCCCTACTCAGAGTTGGCTCACTGTGTGGCCTGCTAATGCAGGAGGGAGGCGGGGAGATCCAGTCACATCCAGATTGATTATGTAATGATCCCAAAGTGCTACAATAAACTTTGTTCCCGCGGAGTGCAATAAAAGAACAGTAAATTGGTGCTTTTCTCTTCTCTATCACAACCTTATCTGAGAGCATGTCACGAGGACTACCCATCTAATACTTTACAGCCCGCTCAAGGTCATACAACAAGTCTGTACAGTTACCGGGACAGAAAACAGAACTCAGTCCGTAATGCTTATTAGCATATTGCAGTTATTCTGATGGCCGGTTGTACACAGCGAGTGGCTTCATTTGTCTGCTTCCTTACATTGTGTATGTACCTTGTGCAAGCTTGCAGTGTTCAGTTTGAAATCAGTTGCGTATTTAGGCTGCTAGTTTTCCTTATTAGTTGTTTTGCAGTCAAGGTTAAAGAGTCTATCATGCCCATTGAAGTATGCTTATCAGTTCTGAGTATGCTGTTCAGTTCTTCGTAAGCTGGTCATTTCCATGCATACGTGTCAGTTGTGTGTGTAATTTTTGAAACATTTAATAGCTGTGATTTTTTTCTGAGAACCAGCCATAAGTTTCACGTGTGGCAGTAGTGTGAAGCCACCTAGCAAGATCAGAAACTTCTGTTCCACTCACATTTACAGGTTCCGCACCATTAGCACAGCCTTCACAGCTTGTATGGGTCAGCACAAACCGTGAGCGGATGGCGAAGACGTCCTGTTTTGACGTATCCTGTGCACTCTGGCTCAGCTCTTTTTTTGCTGCGCTTGTAGTTGCCGGACATGTGATTGTAGGAGGTGAAAGCTGGAGTAGTTATGCAACGTGTAGGAACATCTGATGGACAAATAAGCAAGTATTAAGTTTAGGAAACTTTTTTTTTGCTACTTATGCAAAAAAAAAAAAAAATGCTGATCTGTGCTCAATATGCATAGGTGTCAGAATTATGGACTTGGTTAAAGGGGCTGAATAGTCCTGGTAGTTCATTACACTGTTAAAATAGTACAATGTATAAAACAGCTGAAGGTGTGGGCTGGTGAGGACCGGCACCTGGAATGATCGGTCGGTGGGAGTGGTCAGCTGAGTAGCTGAATTTGGATGTCTCCCCACTGTGTGCGTGTGTATTTGTGTGTTCAGACTGTCGTGGTCAGCTCATGACGTTGGAAAATTGGCTGCATGGTGTTAGAAAATGTGCTGATTGATGTTGATTATTCCTGCTTGGACTTGTCTTTAGTTCCCCTTTTGTATTTGCAAGTTCAGCAGCTGTTTGAATGCAGCTTCTTTGTGGTAAACATGGAAATTCACTTAATGATGAGGACTGCATCACATGCTCTGTACATTAGCAGCTATACCGAAAGATGTGTTTACTAGATATGGAAGGATTGATCGGCTATCGGAATCGGCCTCAAAAACGCTGATCGGTCCATCTCTAGTGTTTACTCAGTTTTTCCATATGGAGGAAGGAAGTGAAAGGATCGACACCCTGAACACTAAACGGTAACTAGGGTGTGATTTCAGACATACCCAGAGGCTCTTGTTTTGAAATATGATTAGACACATAAAACTCTTGTCTGTCAGTATCTTTCAGCCAGCCATCGCGTTTAAATAAACTTCAGCGTGATAATCCAATAAAACAACAGAGACCACTCTAAGCTCCTTTCTTGTGATAATCCTTATTCCCTTCCCGGCCACTCTCTCTCACTCTTCACGCGTAATCCGTGCCGTAATCCTGCTTACAGTGCCTGATAAATGAAAGAAAAGGGATCGTACTGATTGAGAGAGATCACAGTGTTGACATTAATTTGCTAAAACTGGCACGCTTGTGTCTGTTCATGTTTGTTTCACTAGGTAACAGCTCCACTTTCAACGTCTCGCTGGGGGCTGCTGCTTCCACAGTGGCATCTGAGGATGACTATCAGTATGTAGATGAGCCTCATGATGATGGAGTGGAGGTGGTTCCTCTGAAGTCGGCGGAGGACGGCATGCGTATGAATGGCTGGCTGATCTGTAAAGAGCAGGATGAGATGTTGAACCTGGCCTTCACTGTGGGCTCCTGCTTCCTGAGCGCCATCGCGCTGCCCCTCGGCATCGTCATGGACAAATACGGCCCACGCAAACTTCGCCTGACTGGAAGGTTAGGCCCACACAAATACACAAACGCTACAGTCTATGGTTGTTGGGTTGAGTACATTGGCTGATTTAAAGATTTCACCTATTTTTAAGTGAGAACACTGGGGTGATACTGGGGTTGTTTTATATTACACTGAATAAACTGAACCTCACGAAGAAGGATTGCTTATTTATGAACACTTTAGTGGTTTGATGCCTTTTGCAAGTTTTTACAGAGATTGTTTTACTGCAGCCAACTGAGTTTTACGGAGTTGTTAAATTTTAATATAAAACACTATCAAAAAATAAGTAAACCAGCACATTCAGATCCAAGCTTTAGTGTTACAATAGCATGTTAAAGATTAGAGTAACATGAAAACCTTTGCTAATATGACTAATACAGTTTTTAAAGTTCACCTACCCTAAAAACAATAAAAAAAAGCTAATTGACAGGGCAACAAAAAGTGAAGGCTGCTTGAATGCTCCGCCCCCTGCTGTTTATATTACATTAAGGGCTATTTTGTATTTTTTCTGCTATTTTGAATTAAGTACAGCCAATCAGAATAGAGATCATTTACAGATATCAGTTTTAAGGGTACAGTAACAAAAAACAGCAAGGAAACATCATAAGGAACTGAGAAAGGTGGGAAACTGGTAAAGTGGAAAAGAAAGTAATAATAAAATAGAGGAAACAGTGGGATAAGGACTTTTTAAGAATTTGTGTGTTTGAGTTTAAGGAATTATGACTGTTGTCATTTACATGAATTTGATTTATAATAAATTGAGATTCGTATTTGACAATATGCAGTCAGTCAGCCCATGTTTATTATTGGTTTTGATCACACAAAATGATACATGCCCAACTTTTACCCTAAAAGCAGATTCTGTGACATGTTTTCTCTCAGATAGACTCTAACACCGTGTGGCATAGAGCTGTTTCACTTTCCTGAATACCTGCAGATGTCTGAAAGTTGTCTGTCTGTTTTCAGTGCCTGCTTTGGTTTGTCCTGCCTGCTTATCGCTTATGGAGCCAGTAACCCGAGCGGTAAGAGTACTGCTAGTCTGCAGTGTAATGTGTTCATTATGGTTCTCAAAATAAATTTGTGTGGATTCAGGATATAGAAAACCGTCACTATCGACAGAAAAAAATCTCAATTTTTATTTTTCTACTTCTTTTTAACGTAACAGCTGCCATTTACAGAATTTCATGATGAATGGACCAATAGAAATGCTCCAAAATAGCTTAGAAAAAATCTGGTTTAATTGACACTGGAGGTAAAGTATGTTCCAGGTCTCTCCTGTGAAGTTGCCAGTTTGGAGATCTATAATGATGAAAGTGATGAAGTGATGAGATGATATTGTTAAATGTATTTTCTGAATATCACTGCAGTATCTGATGAAGGCTGTGTGTGTGTGTGTGTGTTTGTTTTCTGCAGAGCTGTCTGTCCTGATCTTCGTTGCTCTGATCTTTAATGGTTTCGGAGGAATGTGTATGACCTTCACTTCACTTACGGTGAGAACTGTCAGTTGGTCTTTATTGAGTTCAGCGCTGCTTGAATGAGGTTTGATTTTTGTGTGAACTTCTTTTTCTTCTCTTTAACCTTTCCATCTATTTTTCTTTCTCTCTCTTTCTCTGTCTCTCTCTCTCTCTCTCTGTCTCTCTCTCTCTTTCTCTCTCTGGCTATCTCCGTCCAGCTCTTCCTCTCTGGTCACTTGGCCGAGTGCCCGGGGTCCTCTCTCTGCCCATAATGGCTCTTTTTTCACGTTGTGTCCTGAAATACAGCGGGCGTTCGGAGAGAGAGAGAGAGAGAGAGAGAGACAGTGTCTGTTCCTGTGTCGTCCTTACTTTGTTTATCTCCGCACGTAGACTAACACATTCTCTCACTCATTCTCTCTTTCTCTTTGTTTCACATTCTCATTCTCTCTCTCACTCTCTCTCTCTCTCTCATTCTTTTGCTTTCTGTCTTGTTTTCTCATTCAGTCTTTCATTTTTCTTCCTTTCTTTCTTTTTTCTCTCTCCATCCCCCACTTTTCTCTTATTCTCTACCATTCTCTTTCTTTCTTTCTTTCTTTCTTTCTTTCTTTCTTTCACTCTCTCTTATTCTTTCTCTTTTTGTCTCACTTTCTCATTCAGTCTTTCTCCTTTTTTCTCTTTTTCCGTCTCTCAATCGCTTTTTCATTCTTTATCTGTCACACATTATTTCTGTCTGTCTTGCTCTCTCTTTCCCCTTTTCTGTCTTTCCTGTCATTTTATTTCTCTTACTTTCTTTTTTTCTTTCTTGCTTCTTTGTTTTTCTTGTTTTTTACTCTTTTCCGACATTCCTTTCTCTCTCTCTCTGCCCCTTACCTGTTTTCCTCTCTCATTCTGTCAGTCATACTCTTTCTCCCTCTTTCTTTCTCTCTCTCTCTCTCTCTCTCATTCTTTCCCTTTTATGCATTTCTTTGTCACACATTATTTCTTTCTGTCTTTCTCTCCCTTTCCCCTTCTCTCTCTTTCGTTTCTTGTTTTTCATCTCTAATTTCCTGTCATTTTATTTCTCTTTTTTTTCAATTTTTTCCTCTTTTCCTACTTTCCTTTCTCTCTCTCTTTGCCCTTTACCTGTTTTCCTCTCTCATTTTGTCAGTCTTTCTCTCTCTCTCTCTCTCTCTCTCTCTCTCTCTCTCGTTATTTCCCTTTTCTTACTTTCATTTTTGATTAATTTCTTTTTTGCTCTTTCTTGCTCTTTTCTTACATTTTCCTGTTTTCTTTCTCTCATTCACTGCAATTCTCTTTCCCACACTTATTTACTCTCTCTCTCTCTCTCTCTCTCTCTCTCTCTCTCTCTCTCTCTTTCATTCTGCTCCATTAGCACACAGTGTGCAGCAGGTTAATGATTAGGCCCATTTCTTAGTTCTCTGTGGTTTCTGTTGAGTGGGTTTGGTGAGGCGTGATCTGTCTGCAGTAACTCCTGACATTGTGGTAGTCAAATGCTGACCCGGCAGCCACAACCTCAGGTCATCGCCATTTCTAGGAAGAGGTTGTGCAACCTTGTTGGCTTTATGGACACTGTTATTTTTCCCTGCCACTGTAAATCCTGGCAGCTAGGCTACCTGTTAATGTCCCTCTAATGACCCTACTGGACATGCTACCTTTACCATGGAGGAGTTTTTGGGAGAAGAATAAATTAGAATGAAAATTGTTGTTGTTTTTGTAACACACTACTCAGACATTTAAAAAGCTTCCTCTATGTAGGGAATTGCACCATTAGTGCTGAGACCTAGATTGGAGGAACAAGTGATGACAGCTGGCCAGTTCAGTGACTGAGCTAGAGAGAGCAGGATAAACAGCTCAGATCCTGTTTTAATAGTGTATTTAGGATAAAAAGAGAAAAACAGGTAGAAACACTATATATTAAAATATATATATATATATATAAATAAATTAATAACTGTATATTTCATTTGGGACATATAACATGACGTATCTAATTATATAATGTCCTATAATATATGTGTGTGTGTGTGTGTATATGCATATGTAATCTGTTTCATAATACATGCTTCGGTCAGTTGTTTACTGTCTCCACTGTGTTGTCCTTGTCCCCCCCTTTTTCCCTCTTTCTCTGCTCACTCAGGGCTGTTTGGCTGGTTTATGGTCTTTAGTTCTGAACCCAAAAAGCCTCTGTTGTTTTGCTCTCAGCTCTTAATTGCTTAGTGCTTTACCGCTCCACTGAGCACTGCTGTTCACACAACTCCAGGGCTGGTCTGAGACCAGTGACCATGTTCCTCTGACCCTCAGATGCTGCTGATCCACAGACAGTAGATACAGAGGGGTAGGTTTCACTGTATGGACATTAATGTGCTCCTGTTTGCCTTTTCAGCTGCCCAACATGTTTGGAGACCTGCGCTCCACATTCATTTCCCTCATGATCGGCTCCTACGCGTCCTCCGCCGTCACTTTCCCCGGAGTGAAGGTGCGTTACGTTAACAGATCATGTTGCAGAACTAATGCAGTTTGTGCCAAATATAATTTGTGATTTTTTATTTAATTAAAAATGTATTTATTTATTTTTTATTTTAAGTTTTTAATTCAATTATTATCTTTCTGAAACATTTTTAAAAATCATACCAAATAATCCAAGCAAATTCACAGATAAAGCTTCCCAACGTAGTGTTAAAGGGGTTTCTGCAGTCCGTTTCGATCCATAGCACTTCAGTCCAGTTTAAATACATTTAATTTAATTTTTTATTTAATTTAATGTAAAATAATTAAATAAGATTATTCCATCCCTTCATTTCATCTGTATGCAGGTAATCTATGACCTGGGAGTGACCTTCATCACCATCCTGGTGGTTTGGGCAGCGTGTGCCGGCCTGGTCTTTCTCAACTGCTTCCTCAACTGGCCTCTGGAGGCCTTCCCCGGCCCCGAGGACATGGACTACACGTACGTCTTCTGCTCCGACTAGCACGTACACACACTTGCATACAGTTAAACCACACGCTTTGTGTTTGAAAGGTTTCCTCCAGCTCACGTTCTTGCCTTCTTTGTCCTTTTTCTAGCGTGAAGATCAAGTTTAGCTGGCTGGGCTTTGACCACAAGATCACGGGGAAGCAGTTCTACAAACAGGTGACCACAGTGGGCAAACGACTGAGCGCGGGCAACTCTCTCAAGCAGAAGGAGCTGGCCACCAGCGATGGCAACAAACTCTGCCTGTCCACCATGGACCTGGAGGTGCAGTGTGACCCTAAAGAAGAATGTAAGAGGACATTTCTCCAACACTAAGCTAATGTAAACAGAGTGAGGTGATTATGTAACCGTATATAACTGACACATTAAACCTAAGGTCACAGCACGGGACACCGTTACAGGTTAAAAAAAACTATGTTAGGCAGTCTTTGGGCTCAGAAATGGCCTCCAGCTCTACACACACTTTCCCTCTTTGCACTTTTACATGCCCCTAAGCGACCACTGGTGAGTGAGCAAGAGAATGAGAGAAAGAGTGAGTGCAGTCACTCTATTTTAGTCATGTTTTTAAAGATATATATACAAACGTATTTGTAAATCAAGCAGATATGGTTACTACATTCTCAGTAGGTTCACATTCAGATCACATTTTATTAAGATTTTTAACTGTTGAAGGAACCAACCCTGAAATCTGCGGTGCTGAGGGTGCAGCCTACTTCCAGCATCCCTGTATAGACACCAGTTAGCACTGTGCAAAACACTGCATCATGCTATCTTAAATAGACTTGAGTAAGTGATTTTGGACACTGGATGATGCGCTGATGGACAAAAGTACAGTCAGAATGAAAGCTTTATGATTGCTGCTCCAGCTCTTTTAGCTGAGTGCAGTGATAGATATTGTTAGATACTGACATACAGTGTCTGAAACCTCTTAAGCAAGTCAGTATGGTTATTGTGGTTTGAGGCAAGTTAAGCATGCAGTTTGCATTAGTGGTGGTATGTTTCCATTACTCATTAACTATAGTCAGGGGTCATAGCTTGAACCTCTAGAATGAGGTGGCCTCTAAGACCCAGGGATTTTGTAAGGAGGTCGCGCTGACAATACATACAATGACATAAAGTAATGCAATGTTTTTTTCTCCGTGCATAACTGGATTTTCTCGTGAATTGAAATAGTGCGTAAATGCAACAACTGCCGAAGATCAAACTATTGATGTTACATGTTTTAGCCATTATTAGGGAAATTATGTACTTGAATCAAGTGAATAAAATACTTTACTTATGTATGTATTTAAAAAATGAGTTTGCATAATAAATGACTGTAGCTGACTAGTTAACTCATTTTATCACCGAATATCCCACCTCATACAGCAGCATAGCTGAAGGGAGAACATTAATTTACCTGTTTGTTGAGCAAATTAACTGGTTAATACACATTATTAAATACAGCATCGTTAGACTCTTATAATTGTTTGGTAATTACAGCAAATTGTCACCTTAAAGCACAATTGATGCTTTATTAATGATGGCTGACTGATTATGTATTCCATAACACTTGACCAGTAGGGTTGCAATGCTTTATTTCATGGTGGCACTGGCCATCTCTGGCAGCTACATTCATCTTGTAGCTCCAGCACAAAACTAAAGAACCAAGATACCAAACTGGTCAGCTGTGTAGGGTAAGAAGTGCAGAAGGTGTGTACAATTGATTTCTAATCAGAATTTCTTTATAGCTGTTTGTCATTTAGACCAGTCCTGGATAGGAGATACAATAGAAATCTCTACCAATACACCTCAAAATCAAGAGTGAACCCCTTACAAGACTGTCAGATGAGAACAAATGAATAAGAAATTCCTAGTTTAACAGTAATATAGCCCCACTTCATAATGCAGTACAGCTGAAGGAAGTACATTCACTGAGCAAATGATCTGGTTAATACACATTATTAAGTACAGTATCATTAGAATCTTATAATTGGTTCATAACTACAGCAAATTCTCACCTTAATGCACAATTGATGTTATATTATTGATAGTGAAATGATTAGGTTTCCATAACACTTTCCGTAACTGGGCTGACCAGTAGGGTCGCAATGTAGCCTCTGGCTACATTCGTCTTGTTGCTCCAGCAAAAAAAAAAGGAACCAAGATACCATACTGTTCAGCTGAGTGGGGTGCGAGGTGTAAAAGGTGTGTAATTTGGACCAGATTGGAGACACAATAAAAGTCATCTCTGCTGATACACATCAAAATCAACATAAATAACCCTTTTCAAGACTGTCAGATGACACCAAATGAATAAGAACTGCCTAGTTTAACAGTACTATAGTGTAGCATTACCTACATAAACCCAACGAGGCTGGTACCAGGACCAAGGTGAATAGCTTGTTTACATCTGTCAGCGTGTTGGCAAGATTGTGTTATCTATCTCTGTATATAACATGCATAAAGCCCCATGTTTTTTATTTTTTTCCAGCACGGTTAAGATTGGTAAGAGCTAATTATGGATTTAATTTGATTGATGCAAATATTCAAAAAAGACTGAATTAACCCTGGTCTTTAAGGAAACCACAGAACCAGACAGATAGTAGACCAGTCTAAAGTGACTAAAGACTATTATTGTTTCTTGGTTACAGCTCAGTCCTTCATGCAGAGCATCTTCAGTCCTCTGTTCCTGCTCAGTCTGGTCACAATGTGCATCACTCAGCTGCGTCTCATCTTCTACATGGGAGCAATGAACAGCATCCTGGAGTCCATGAGCGGCGGAGATCTTGACACAGGTGTGTGAGCAGCTTCGACGTTCCACTGATTTCTGGGCCGAACATGGTTTCTGTGATTCTACTTTGAAAGTGTTGTATGAACATGTATGAGAACAGTGTATGAGAACACTGTAGGGTCACAGTGCATGCAGTACTTCATGGTTCTTATGGCAGTGTGTATTTTTCTCCTACCCCTCTTTCCTCTCCGGCCCCTCGCGGACTGCAGTTGAGAGAATGGAGTTTGGTAAGGAAGTAGTAGATGCTGTAGGGTAGCTGAAGTAGCGGAGTTCGTGCTTTCAGCTATTTGCTGAAGCAGCGTTTAACCTTGACCTGCGCCGGTCACTGCTAGAGCAAAACACACTCACCCACTGTATCTGACCTCACTCTGCTGATCCACAGGCCTCCTAGTCATTACACTGCACTCAGTTATTAACCTCAGTAGTTACTGTCTAACCTCTGATTATTCATTATAGAGCCAGTTAAAAATCTCTCTCTCAGTCTCTCTCTCTCTCTTTCTCTCTCTCTCTCTCTCTCTCTCTCTCTCTCACATTCTCCCTCTCTCTCTCTCTCTCTCTTTCTCTCTCTCTCTCTCACATTCTCTCTCTCTCTCTCACATTCTCCCTCTCTCTCTCTCTTTCTCTCTCACATTCTCTCTCTCTCTCTCACATGCTCTCTCTCTCACACACACACATTCTCTCCCTCTCTCTCTCTGTCTTACTCTCTCAATCTCTCTCTCTCTCACACATTCTCCCTCTCTCTCTTTCTCTCTCTCACACATTCTCCCTCTCTTTCTCTCACACACTCTCTCTCTCATTGTCTCTCTCCTTGTCTCGCTCTCTCATTCTCTCTCTCATTCTCTCTCTCTGTCTCTCTCATCGTCTCCTCCTTTATTTATTTCTTTATTCTTTGTTTTGCCGTTTTTCTCTCTCTTCTCTCTGCCTCTTTGTGTCTTTCTCTGCATCCCTCTCTTCCTTTCCTTTTTTCCTTTTCTCTTTTTTATTCTGTCATTTTCAAACTTTTATTTCTCCCCTTTTTGATTTCTTATGTCTTTCTCTCGCTTTCTTTCTCTCGTTTATTCTTTCTTACTTTCTTTTTTTCTTTTTTTAATTTTCTCTCTCTCTTTCTCTCGTGCAGTCAGTCTCTACTCCTCCATTTTCGGCGTGATGCAGCTGCTGTGTTTGCTGACCACTCCGGTCATTGGTCAGATCATGGACTGGAAGCTGAAGGAATGTGATGATGGCGAGTCTGACGATGTCAGCAAGTGAGTGAGCATCTGATCGCACATATGATCGTCGCTGTGCTGTTTATTTACATCTCATTCTGTTAATCCATAAACGGAATATGTTAGCACACAGTCACACTGCATTAACACATCAGCACACACATAGACTGGAGTGATGCACATAATGTCATGCTGTATGTAGTGAGCAAGGCTAGAAAGCATGCTGTGTGCAGAGTTGTGCAACAGCCCCACTTCACACTGACAAGCAACACGTCTGCAGCTTCAGTCTAGAGCAATAACTGCGCTCTGGAAGGGCAGCGCCTACTTCTACTGTAGCTGTTGCGCAATCGGCCTCAATAAAAACCTTTTGCTTTGTAAAGACCGTGAATAAAAGATCCCAAACAAACTCTGAAAAACACAGAGCCGTCACAGTCAGAGCTCAGGTTCCAAGTAACCGTTGCGAATGACTTGTCACCAAATTACTGAAATAAAATCTTAATAAAATGTCTTTACATTAAATACATTATTGTGGAGATTATACACCAATTAACCAGAACATATAGTTCCATCACCCCAGTCCTCCATCAGCTTCACTGGCTTCACGTTTCTGAACGCATCTGCTACAAAATACATTTGTTGACTTATAAGGCCTTACATGGCTTAGCTCCATCATATCTCCCACCCTCTTACAGCACTACACTCCATCACGCTCTCTCAGGTCTTCTGATTCTGCTCTCTTGGCTGTTCCTCGGTTTAGGCTATATACCGTAGGTGGTAGATCTTTCAGTGTTGCTGCCCCCACTCTTTGGAATGCCCTACCTCTTTCTATTTGCTTATCTTCCTCTGTTTCTATGTTTAAATCTCAGTTCAAGTCCCAGTTTTTCTCTTCTTTTTTTCATTCTCTTTAACTTTCTTTCTTTCTTTTTTTATTCTTTTTTTTCCCTTGTTTGCTCAGCGTCCTTGGGTTTGCGAAAGGCGCTATATAAGTGCAACCTATTATATTATTATTATTATTATTATTATTATTATTATTATTAGTAGTAGTAGTAGTAGTAGTAGTTCTACAATTCCAGACTGCAGTCCATCTGTTCTCTGAAAACTTAGCCCCATTTTCCCAAGTTTTTTACTGGTCAGGACACCCACAGGACCACCACAGAGCAGGTATTATTTAGGTGGTGGTTAATTCTATGCACCGTAGTGACACTGCCATGGTGGTGGTGTGTTAGTGTGTGTTGTGCTGGTATGAGTGGATCAGACACTCACTGTTCACTCACTGCCCACTCCATTAGCCACTAATACCATGCTGGTCCACTTTGTAGATGTAAGTTAGAGACCAGAACTGATCAGTTGCCCACAGGACACTGTTGGCTGGATGTTGCTGGTTGGTGGACTATTCTCAGTCCAGCAGTGACACTGAGGTGTGCTGCCGAGGTGCACTGCTGTGTCTGATCCAGTCATACCAGCACAACACACACTAACACACGCCCACCATGTCAGTGTCACTGCAGTCACTCTGTGGTGGTCCTGTGGAGGTCCTGATTATTAAAGAACAGGGTGGAGATGGAACAGCACAGGACTACAGTCTGTAAGTGTAGAACTTCAAAGTGGACCTGTATTATAAATGGAGCTGATAAAATAAACTATGATAGTAAATACAATGAGGTGGTTTTAATGTTATGGCTGAGGGTGTATCTTCACGCTGTCGCTATTGAAATGTTTCTTTTGTAGTACACAAAACTGATCCCTTTGTACATGTAGCTGTAGCCTCTTTGTACTGATCCTCTCTCTGCTCTTCTCAGGGACCAGCCACAGCCCAAGCGAAGGGACAGGCAAATCCAGAAGATAACCAATGCCACCCGGGCCTTCTTCTTAACCAACCTGTTGCTCTTCGGCTTCGGCATCACCTGCCTCATCCCTGTCCTCCAGCTGCAGGTACATGAACAAAACTGCTTCTCAGTCAGTTTCCCTTAAAACAAATAATAAACAAACACCATAATAAGCATAAACATGGTCTCAGACAATACTCATCTTAATATGTAATCATAATAACTAGCATAATCTCCCAAACAATATAATAACACAGCCCTGATAGCTCTACAGCGTAGTTCTCCTCTGTGTGGACTAACTGCTTACAGGAACCAACGCAGTAAACATGGTACATAAATAAAGGGGTTCTTTTGGTTCCTTTCAGTTAATTATTCTTTATAAAAACTTTTTTTTTTTTTAAATCACCCCTTGTGCTCAGTGTCTGAGCGTGAAGTAAGGTTTTCTCTTAAACTGAACGTCCAAGCAAAGAATCTTATAGTAGAACTTTTATTTATAAATGTGTATTAATGATGTTTACATATACAGATCCATAAAAGAATGCAGCAGAAATAAACAGATGGCCTAATTTACAACCATTTAAATCCCTCTTCCTCCTCCCTCCCAGATGCTGTCCTTTGTTCTGCACACCATGGTCAGAGGCTTCATCCACTCGGCTGTTGGAGGGCTGTATGCTGCTGTGTAAGTTTCTAAACCGTTATAAAGGAGTCTGATTGTGATTGTGATGTAAAGCTGGAAACACTGTAATAATGGCTATACAGGATGGAGCCATGTGTATGGAGTGACATGGTGATAACAGTGTGTGTATTTGTCTTCAGGTACCCGTCATGTCAGTTCGGCACTCTGACGGGGATGCAGTCCCTGATCAGCGCTCTCTTCGCTCTGCTCCAGCAACCCCTCTTTATGGCCATGATGGGACCTCTCAATGGAAATCCACTCTGGGTACGAACACATACACACAAAAGGGCGAGGGGGGTGCAAAATTATGATACAGTGCTCTGCAAATGTTGAAGGTCAGCCCTTAATTTATCAAAAGAAAGATTTGTAATTGTGATTATTTGGATTGTGAGAAACACAACCAACTTCCAAGACTGAACTTTGGATGTTTGGAGAAACATTCCGGCAAGAATGTTTTCCTTGAAAATCTGAAGACATGTCTGTTGATAGGAGTGTACGTTTTCTGCTTTTACTTCATGCTAAAAATTTAATAACTTAATTATAGATATCGTTGCTGTCCAATGAAAAACATCTCCATTTTTGTCGATTCTGAGTTTCCTACATCATTTGAACATGCCAGTGGTCCTTAACATTGTGTAAAAATTTCATAAGGAATGGACCAATAGAAGTGCTCCAAAATAGCTTGGAAAAAAATTGGGTTTAATTGACTTTTTACATTTTACATTGAAAGTAAATGATGTTTTTGTTCTCTCCTGTAAATATGCAATTTTGGATATACTTGTATTTCATTAGACAGCGACTATATGTAAATATTTTATAAATAGAATAATTAACAGGGTGGTCTCAGACTTTTGCACTACACTGTTAGGGTTGGGAAGCAATCGATACCTTGCGCAAGTATTTAATTAATATTTAATTGCATAAATTCAGGTTTTCAGGTATACATAATAATCCAATTGTGCTGCAGTAAAAACGACTGATGAACCGACTGAAAACTTTGTCATTCGACAAAACACATGTTGACAAGGTTGATCACAATATATGTCACTCAGCACATCCCAGTATTTTAACATGAATATCTTATTGTGAAAGAAGTAGATCATATCTTGAGCTCCAGTTTGAAGAACAAAGTGTAGTTCCAGATTTCTCCTGGACACCCCAGACATTGTATGAATTTATTCAGTTCCTTCAGCAGCAATCTTGATCTAGCTTAATGAAGTACTGAGCAGTCAAAGCAGGTATTAGATGAGAACTGTAAATAAAACTGGGTTGTTTCCACAAGGAGAAGCTTGGAAAGGGTTAAATAAACACACTGACGTATGTAAAAGCACTACTTACTCTATTAATACTGGTTGAATATTTAATGTAAAGTGTGCCCAGGCGTCAGAAACCTTTGCCCAGTACTGGAGTAACAATTAGCTAATTGGTTGTCAGCCTGAGATCTTTTTTTCTCTCCTGATTCCACTTTGGCATTTTATTTTTGGAAATGTTGAATGTAAGTTTTAAAGTCTTTATTGGGTGGTAACATTACTGCTTTGCTGGTGCATCTTATTGCATTGCTATTAGTCAAAACAACAAAATTGCGATGCACATCAGGTGTTGTGCAAATGCCTGAACGGTGCAGTGCAGTCTGCCAGACTTTACAATCATTTCTATTCGCACATCGAACAGGAACGACAGTGCTGACTACGCACAGACACGTCTTCAATTCGCCTTCTTTCCGTCTCTCTTTCCAGGTGGACGTGGGTCTCCTCGGCCTCAGCCTGCTGGGCTTCCTGCTGCCTCTGTACCTGCTGTGCTTCCGCCGAACGCTCCGCAACAAGAGGAAGCAGAAAGAAAACGACTCCAAGATCTACATCAAAATCAACGGCAGCGACAAACCCGAAGCCTTCGTCTAGAGCCCGGCCCGCCACGCCCGGGAAAACAAAGACACGAGAAAGATATAAGAGAAACTGCTATTATGAAATAACACACACCAATAGACGCTTGTCCTCTCTTAGAGGCAAATGGAAAGAAAGTGATGGTGTTGTCATGGAAACTGCCGACAACATCATTATGGACAACAACGAAGAGAGAAACATACAAACCTCGTCAGAAAAAAAACAAACAAACAGACAAACAGAAGAAGTGGAATTAGTGAATTAGTTTCAATGGGGAATTTTACTGTGATATATGTGCCTGATCTGCGGAGAAATCCAGAAGTTTCGTCCTGGATCTCCTGGTGCCTTAAGAGCCAGTGGAGAGTCGGTCAGCGAGTGGGAAGAAGCCGGCAAAGAGCCAGTCCAGTGCCTTTTGTATAAGTGCCTCAGCCCTGTGTACTGATGCATTGTCCATCAGATGGGTCCTGTTTTAATTTATTACCATAAATTGGTGTTTATGGGTCCAGGTTTTATATATTTGTGGTTTTAAACATGTATTAAACCAGCTTGCTAAGGGTGCTGCTGCACGTAGGGACGTCACACCTGAATATATCATGCTGGTTATTTCAGTGCCTTTTGTGTTTGTCCTATTCAGCGTTCATGCATCACATGCTTGAACCCTTTTTGTGCCTGCTACATGTGCTTGGGCATAAAATTGCTGGCCTTTGTCGCCCCCTAGGGCTAAAAGAGGGAAGTGCTGAATTATGCATACACCTTGTGATGGTGCCATGATCCCAACATCTCTCCAGCTGTTTATTTATACGTTTAATCAACAGACTTTTCATACAAGTCTTCTATAGACTAATGACAAAAGCAGAAACGTGCAGAGGCCATGCACAGAGTTGCTCAGTCACACTGAAGTGAATTTTGTTTTTCTTTGGCCCACATTTCATGGGAATTACAGCACTTTCAGCACACATGCCTTAAATCCTCAATCACTCGTGTTCCCTTGCTTTTCTAATCCTTTATACCAGCATTAATGTCGGTCATTGGTTAAGAGATCATTCGTTCTTTGTTCTGTTAACGTGTTAACACCATGTAATGTGAAGCACACGTTGTGTTTATTAAGGTGAAAACCGTGAAGTGCAGGATTTGTATGACTAATAGATGAGCAGTTGTGTTTCGATGGTCATATCTTTATATTTATTTGTATTATGTCTTTATTTGAAATCCTATATGTAAAGAAATCACACTGTACTGCCTTTCCTTTGGTAACTATTTGCCGAGCTCTTCGAGTAGGCATTAGTGATGAGGAGTAGCGTTTAATAAATATGACTTGCCTCGCTTTTATTTTCTTCATCATGTCATTATTTACACATATCAAATCCTAGGCTTACGTCCTGAAGCAGATGCCACATCTGGCATCATTTCATCAGTGGGATGTAAACAGCCATTCAAAGTGGTGGTTTTGGAGGTATCTACAATAGTGATGGGGTCCCAACAGGGGACATCTATTTTCACTGGTATTTGTAACGTTGGTGGTAAAATAGTGATAAGTCTGCAGTGAAATCAAAGTTTACTTGTAACATACTTGGTCATAGCAGTGTAATGCTTTACTGCTTATATTAAACAGTAATAGAAAATAGAAAATAAGTATAAATAAATATATGAGCAAGACTAAATAAACACAAGAAATAAATAAGAAAATATTACAGTAATAAAAAAAACAGTATTTATACTAATATACCTATATACATAAATATAGAAATATTTAGCATATATAGACTTTATTGGAAGCTATTTTGCTTTACCACTCCACCAAAATCTTATAATAGAACATTTTCATCATATTTGTAACCCACAATAGCTTTCTCTGAGGTAGCTTTCAGAGGCATTAAAGGAGCGATATGTATTATTTTTGGCTTAAAACATTGCAAAGTTGACTAAAATTATCAGTCAAATTTGAAGAGATAACAATTTTTTATTTATTTATTTATTTGTTTATTTATTTTTTAACCCTGTCATGTCTGGCAATTTTCGCAATCGGAATGGTAATTCGAATGCACTGATGTACCAAACATATTTGCTTTTACAGCTCCATAGATTTCTATAGCCTATTCTTGTTAATGTTTGGTTTTTTTATTTTATTTAATTTATTTATTCATTCAGCCTGGCCTGACAGGCAATAAAGGAGAGGAAAAAGAAGAGAGAGAGAAAAAAGGAAGAAGAAAGAAAAAAAATAAGAAGAAAATAAAATAAATAAACAATAATAATAATAATATGAACAAATAAATAAACAACTAAATAAACAAACAAAGGAAAGAGAAAACAATTTTGGCGGTACACCAAAGACGTGTCCATGTTTTGTGGCATGCTAAGCTCAGACCGTCCCGTCTTGTAATACCAGTTTGTACCTTAGGAGGCGACAGTGAGTCACTGCAGCATCAAGCTGAATTAGTTCAACATGAGAGGATGAAGAAGTAGCGCCGCCTTAATGTCGTACTGTAGTCTTGTTAATCATGTAGAAGGTCCTGCTCTCTGTTTAATCATTTAAGGACAGGCAGCCGATGAAACGAAGAGTAAAGAGGCAACAATGGCCAAAGATCTAGGCAAGCAACTGCCTCCATCCGCTGTTGGTGAGAATCAATGTACCACAAGAGGTATCACTGGTGTTGCTTTACACTACTGGACACTGCTCTGGACGAGTAAGCGGATGAAGGGCTGGATTTGTAGCGGTTCTTCTAGACCAGGGGTATTTAATTAGAGTTCAGTAAGGTCCAGTTAGAAGAGATTTCCTCAGGCCAAGTTCCGGACCATCATCATTTCTAATTTGTGTTATGATTCAGTGGTGTATCCTGTTCACTGAAGTAGTCTAGTATCAGCATCTTATACCATCAGCTACTGAAACACCAACACATCACACATACCGTTCAGTATATTTTAGTATATTTACTGTTTAAATGCTGAACTGAATTAACTATTTATAAAACTTCTAATAAATGTTTTTAACTCACTTCAAGTAAAAACAAGGGCTACATAAAAAACAGAATGAAGTGCATCAAGTTTTTATTTATAGAGAAAGTAAATAAAATATTTACTTTCTTGTTAACGTCTTGTTAACTCAGCTTCACAAATTGACATGTTGGTTTTACAGAGCATGATCCTCCAAAACTAGACGAGCAGGTCCATTCCAGAACCGTTCCTGGTTAAACAGTTAGTTTTCTCTGTTGATGTTTCTGTTTTTAGAGCTCATTATTCTTTCTGACTCGCTTTAGTCTCTGACTGCTGCTCCTCGCTTCGTACCTCGCCTGTGTGCACATCGCAAACCTAATCTGCACAGATCTGATTGGTTGAGGAGCCTTCGGTGATCTTACAGTGCACGCGATTGGTCTCTTGAGTTTACTGCACCGTAAAGCCCGTATACCATAAAGACAAGAAAAGCTCTACTGTTTAAAATAAACAAGTTTCATAAACTTTAAACAAGTTTATTTGTCATTAAGTTTCAAGTTTATTTGTCATTTGCACATCATGTCAGGACATAACATGCATTGAAATGCTTGGGGTGAGGCTCAGATCTCAGATTTAATTTAAACACAGTCTAAATTAAATCATTCTTAATAATTTATCAGTTTGGGTCCCCATTGGATACCGCCTGGGTCCGGACCTGGACCGCTGTCCGCCTATTAGTGATCTAGATTGTTAAGGACTGGGGTGGAGGCACTGTGCATGTTCTGGTGATTCTCAGGTTGCTCCTTTAAGCACCTCAGACGTCTGGTTACCTTCACTACCACTGTAAACAGTTCTGACTCAGCATGTTTCTTTGAAACAGAGCACTCGGAAAGAGTTTCTCAGCCATTTAATCGTTCCTTTTTCATTTCATTACACATACAGTGACACAACTGCCTCAGTATCCTGACAATAGAGGCAGTTTTGTTCAGGGTTCAGAGAGAAATGACCGAGTAACTATAATAATAACAGGATGCTGCCGGCTACAGATGTGCTATAAATAGAGGCCAGCTTTGCTTTAGTGTTACATAATTTCTGGCAGATTATTGCTGGTGGAGATGTGTAACTCCTGAGCCCAGCGGTCCGTGATCAGCTCAGCCGGAAACTGGTCAACAAACGAGAGGCGGACGGTGATTGCGTCACGGGGAGGGGGGCGCGCACCGCGCAGAACGTCCCAGTTTCTGAAAATCATCTGACCACCATCAGAGTGGCTTTCTCCACACAGGCCCCGCCCTCTTCACTAGGATTGGCTGGTGGGTTGTTACCAGCGTAGGCTCGGGGGCGGGGCTTGTGTGGATGCTGGAGGGGAGGGCGAAAGGCGCATCACCTATAGCCAGTCCTGGGTTGAAGGGCGGGGCTTGGGCGGGGCTAATTGTCAGAGACAGGATGGAGAAAAATAAATAAATAAATAAATCAAAAGCGTAACGTACAAGCCGTCCTCTGGTTTGACGTCACGCTTCCTACGTCACGGCATCAGGGGTTGTGGCTCCGGTGACTGCCCCCCTCGGCCCTGCTCGAGAAGGGAACGAGTGGCGAGAGGGAAAAAAAAGAAAAACACACCACACACCACACATACACATACACACACACACTCACACTCAGCGCCTAGAATGACATAGAAGCGGTTCAGGCACGAGAGAGGACTGGAACTGAGAGAGAACAGCGCTCGTGCGGATCACGACCACCATCATCATCCGACCAAACGACACGGCAGCGGAAAATGCTCATTAAAGAATTGTAAGTGGCTCTGTTTTCACGCTTGTTTGCTGCTGGGGATGAGAGCGGCGGGGCTGAGCGAGGCCATGGCGGCGCCTTGAACCTGACTCGTATTTTTTTTATCAAGCCTGCTGATGCGAGGTGACCCTCTCCGAGCCCGGACTAGCTCACCTTCAGGCTCCGTGCACGGGCTTGCGAGTGTCCGTCTCGGCTTTGGTCTCGGTTTTAGCGCGCTTGAGGGCTCGGGGGGTCTGCCTTTGAGCTCTCCCGGGTTTAATCCGCTGCGCTCGCCCAGCATCTGAGGTGCGATTTGGCGCTGCTGCTGGGTGAAGGTGAACCCATCCCAGCCATTTTTATTCCTCCCGTGTTTTGTGATGCTGTAGCCCGAGCTGTGGCTCAGGATCCCGCTGAGGTCGAGCGTGTGATGTGTTGGAGGTTGAGCCTCGAATGAAGCCCCACACCTGCCGGCATCTTAGAAATGATGCCTATAACAGTGGAGGCGTTCCCTCATCAAGGTCATTTCTGAGGTAATTTCTGAGGCGTTTGCTCGAGTCAGTCAAACTTCTAATAATATATTATCATAATAATTTAGAAGCACCACTCAAACCGAGAGTGTTATGTAATATTGAGCGGCCCGGCGCCGGTACCTGCCAGCAACCAGCACTAGTGGTTCATGTGTTTGTGCTTTTTCTACTGAAACGACTCGTTAAAGGCTATTTTTGAGAGTGCGTTTTGTCATTATGGGTGGGCTATGACTCAGGAGAAGGACCACCATTCAGCCCTCAAGCTACACTCAGCTTAGTAGCACGGCTATGCGTTGTTTTTTCCACACCTGTTTTCGGACAAAAAACTCCGCCCCCTGCGCTAGGATTGGCTAAACTGTCCGCCAAAGCTTGTGAACCAATACTATCGTAGGATGAGGAACATTATTAGCCAATCCTGTCGCAGCAGGAGGGAGCCCGCCAACCAATGAACGAAAGGAACAGGATTAGTCGATATACCATAGGCTGGCTTTTTGGCAGTAGGAACTACTTAGCCAGTCCTACCGCGCGAGGAGGGTCATTAGCAGCCAATTGGAGTGAGGCTTTCCAGAATACGGGTGGGGAACGAAATAAACTACCACCACTGGCCGGTCACATCGTCAGAGGTTTTATTACATCCTTTCCTTCCGCGAAAACTTAAAGGTCACGAGCGAAAGATGAAAGCCTCGTGCAGAGTGATGTGGACAGTTATTGATATTTTAATGATGATGTGTAATCATAGGTTTGTCTGTCCGGCTCGCGACTGCTGCCCGTGCTCTTTCCTCCCACAGGCCTTCACAGTGAGCGCTGTCCATGGTACCTGGTTACGCACTGCTGGGAACACGCTTCCCAATGCTGTTCACGGAGAGCTCTGAAATCTCCAGACTATGCATGGAAGCCAAATGCCATAGCTTAACCCGCGCCTCCTGGACTAACACATGTTAATAAGCTACAGGTCAAGGTCAAAGAAGAATGTTAAGCTTTATTTTTTTTAAATAAATGGGCTGCTGAATGTTTGTGTTTTGTTATTTGTGCATGTGATAAAGATCCAGGCTTGGTGAAATGTCTGGCTGTGTTGAGGTGAAACACTGATCTCTGACTTTGACCCTAATACTGGGTCACTGTGACCTACTTCACCTCCGGGGCTGAGATGTGCTGTGTTTGGTGGGCAATAAAGTCATAATATAAGGTAGTACTAAAAGCCATAAGTGGCCTTATTTAGTGTTTTTCTGCCAGTATCTTATCTCAGCACTCCTTAGAACTCTCTCAAGTTTTATTAGATGTATATATTCTGTTTACCTGCAGCATTTGTAAAACCATAGTTTTCAGTCTTGTAATATCTGTACATTTGTATTGTCTTTCCAAGTATGTGTTATGGGAAGAGTTTCTATATCTCTTCTGTATTGATTAGGGATGCACAGTGATATTGTTATCCTACCATGTTTGCTTATACTGCTAGCATGGTACTGATGTTCAGATTTAACATTTTTTTCAAACAGAAATTTGAAAATTTGTTGATTGTACCTGAAAAGAGAAGAAGGTTTAATCAGTGCTGGGGTCATTCTACTGCATTTTAAGCCAGAGAACAAGCTGTTTCAGTAATGCAGGTCCAGGTGGATATTGTCCAAATTGTAGTCAATTTAGTTTGATAGAGCTCTGAGATAATTAGAGGTGGGTCCAAGTTTAAGACATAGACACATTAAGTCTGAGTCTAGTAAAGCCGGAGATAAGAGCAAGTCCAAGTCAACTGACGCCTGAAACAAGACTAAGACTTTACAATAGAGTTTGAAAATTTGTAGTAGTAAAGTGTGAGAATTTGTAGTAGTTGAGTCTGAGACTTTGCAGCAGTTGAGTCTGAGACTATATAGTAGTTCAGTCTGAGACTTTATTAGTCGAGTCTGAGACTTTACAGTAATCGAGTCTGAGACTTTACAGTAATCAAGTCTGAGACGTTAGAGTAGTTGAGTCAGAGACTTTACAGTAGTCGAGTCAGAGACTTTACTGTAGTTGAGTCAGAGACTTTACAGTAGTCGAGTCGGAGACTTTATAGCAGTTGAGTCTGAGACTTTGTATTAGTTGAGTCTGAGACTTTACAGCAGTCTAGTCTGAGACTTTGCAGTAGTCGAGTCTGATAATTTACAGCAGTTGTGTCTAAGACTTTACAGCAGTTAAGTCTGAGACTGTATTAATCGAGTCTGAGACTTTACAGTAGTTGAGTCTGAGACTTTATAATAGTTGAGTCTGAGACTTTGTAATAGTTGAGTCTGAGAGTTTGCAGTAGTCGAGTCTGAGACTTTGTAGTGGTTGAGTCAGAGACTTTACAGTAGTTGAGTCTGAGACTTTACAGTAGTTGAGTCTGAGACTTTACAGTAGTTGAGTCTGAGACTTTACAGTAGTCAAGTCTGAGACTTTGTAGTAGTCGAGTCTGAGACTTTGTAGTTGTCGAGTCTGAGACTTTGTAGTAGTTGAGTCTGAGACTTTACAGTAAATGGACTGTAAAAAGTGCAGTCATTAAACGCAGACTATTTTAAACGACAATCTGTAATCATTAAATGTAGATCTTGAATTGCTGCTGCTGTACTGTTCGTACCGGTCAGATCTGGTCTGCACTGGGCTATTACCTGTTCTGGGTTGTTTGTTTTGTGCTAGCTGCGCGTGCTAGCTCTGCTGTTTGCTGATACTCACTGTATTCAGCTGTGTGCAGTGTCGTATTAGATTAGTGTGTTAAATGTCTTTGTCTTGGTTCCTCAACGAGACACGCTGATTTTACTAATTTAAAAACGTCCCGGAGGAGTCTGTCACGTACGGTAAACAACTGTCAGACGGACATGCTTACTTTTTTTTTTCCTGCGATGTCACTGCTTCAGTCAGTCTGTGGAAAATGAAAGTGTGTGTATTTCCATCTAGTGGTTTAGATAGGAATTGCAGGGAGGGAGTTCTCCTCTTTCTGGATAAAACGCTAGCTGGAAATACAGAAATTAGGCTTATTTGTTTAACGCCATTGATCGGCTCTCGGGATCGGCTCTAAATTGGAGAAATATTGACCGATCACCGATCACATATTTTGATTAAAAATCAGCCGATACCGATACATAGCCGATCGATCCTTCCATCTCTATCTGAGACTTTACAGTAGTTGAGTCTGAGACTTTACAGCAGTTGAGTCTGATACTTTACAGCAGTTAAGTCTGATACTTTACAGCAGTTGAGCCTGAGACTTTACAGTAGTTGAGTCTGAGACTTCAGTAGTTGAGTCTGAGACTTTACAGTAGTTGAGTCTGATACTTTACAGCAGTTGAGTCTGATACTTTACAGCAGTTGAGTCTGAGCCTTTACAGTAGTTGAGACTGAGACTTTACAGTTGTCGAGTCTGAGAATTTGAAGTGGTCAAGTCTGTAACTTTGCAGTAGTTTAGTCTGGGATTTTGTAGTAGTCAAGTATGAGACTTTACAGTAATTGAATCTGAGACTTTGCAGTAGTCGAGTCTGAGACTTTGTAGTAGTCATGTCAGAGTCAAGACCTGTACTTTGTCGAGTCTGAATCAAGGCAGAGACATTACAGTGGTCAAGTCCAAATCTTTGTAGAGGTTGAGACCAAGACTTTGTAGTAGTCATGTCAGAGTCAAGACTGAGACCATAAGTGGCCAAGATTGAGATAGGACCCAGACTTTGCAGAGACCATGAACATGTAGTAATCAAGAACACGGTTTGTAGTAGTTGATTCCAGCTGAAAAGAATCTGAAAATAACCAGAAAAAAAAACATGTTTTTTTTTCTCAAGCAACTGTAGCATTTTGGAGATTTGTTCTGACAGTAGCAAGTGTCCAGACGCCTAAAAAGCCGTATTTCCACCGATTGATCCTGATCTTTCACACTAACTGGACATAATACGTAGCTAAAAGCGCCATTTGTAACCTACATCGGTGCTGTCAGTGAAACAATAGGTAAACCCTGCTTTAAGCAGACAAACACTGCGATTCAGGGAGACATTCATAATGCAGGAGGACTCCTTGGTGTTATGGAAGCAGAGCAGAGCAGATAAGACACCGGATCTCCCGTAGTGACCGTTAGTCCTTATACAGGGCGTACAGGCACTCAGACAGGCAAGGTGACTCTGCTGTTAGCCGCTTACAGGAAACAGCACATCACACCACCTGCAGTCTTTAGACCCCTGCAAACTACCTCTCTCTCTGTGTATGGGTGCTGGGGGTCAGCTCGTCTTGGTCAAACTGGTCACCACACACCTCAGCAGTTCAGCCACGTACGGCAGTGCTGCCACAAAAGGGATAGAGCGCGGTGTTCATGTCATAAGACGGAGCTGGAGAGTCTAAAGTCACTGAAGCCGCTGGTGTCACCTTACTCCTGAAGAGTATTGATGAAAAATGCAGGCAGCACAGAATGAGCTACAGCCAACTGCCATCCTGAAACAGCTCCAAGGTAGCAACAGGGCTCGTTCAAATTTTTGAGACAGCAGAGTTAACCAAACCTGGAATAATCATGTTGATTACTGGATATTGAACTAGTTACATGAATAAAGTCAGTTTAACCACAGCTCTAGGCTTCCATGTGAGGACTATCATGCAGAATTCACTTATTTCTTGCGTTGACGTGGTGAACAGGGGTGCGCAATGCATTGTATTTGTGTATTTTATGTTTTTATTATAGTTTCTGCAGTGAAAATTTCATTAAGGGCTGCGAGGACTGAACTAATTCAATTACTGAGCAGTAAAGTCGACAAGTTGACAGGTAGTCTGTGCAGTTAATCACAGACTAGTCTACGGCTCAGTGTTGATGGGTTGGTGTTGACTGGTCACTGATCATGTGACCGGGACACTAACAACATGGATGCTTCGGAGAAGACAGCAGGTGAGGAATGTTGTAAATATTTCTTACATACCACGCCCGTCTGCTAAAGCTCTTTTATGCTGACCGTACACTATAAGACTTTTCAAAGACTCTGAAAAGACGTTTAATAGACTAAAGTCTGACACCCTCTCACATCTAAAGACTAGTCACAGACTTTTAGTCACAGACTAGTCACAGGCTAGGATTTTGCAAAGACTGGGGGTCTTTCAGAGTCACTGTTTACAAGACTACTACTAGATTCCTTTTGAGATTATTTCCCATTTAGATGATAGAAGCTAGCATATTCAGCTAAAGTGTACGGTTAGTTTGTAAACGCTGTAGTCCCGTTCGGCTGGGATTTCGAGAGATTCGGCGATTTCTGTTCACCTTTTTTCCTTTTCCAATTTGTCGTGGTATAAATGTAAAGACACGTCAAAAAGGCACTCTTGCTCACTCCACAGCTCCACCAGCTTCTCCTCCTTTTGTACCCTCCATGTCTAACTTCTTTACCCGCCAGACATTCCAGCCGTGTTGAAAGAGCTGCACGTGGGGGCTCGTTCCTTGCGGCTCTCCTATTGGTTGTCGACAATGTTCACGTGACTATTTGCGTGAGCTAAGACTTATGATAATATTAAACACGGTTGATTTTATCGGAATGCTCGGACGAGAACAAGACAAGTCCTGACCACCTAAACGATTGAAATGACTTGAGCACGACTCGACTCCAGCAAGACTCTCAAGATTTTGTTCCAACACTGGAAATTTGTCTGCGACAGTAAAATCTTTGAAAATCTTTTGGTGTAAGGTCAGCGTTAGACAAATGGCCATCGTAAAGTTCATGGCTCAATAGAACCTGTTGTTCTAAGGCAGGAACCTCCCAAGGGAATCTACCCCAAGCCTAGGAGATCACAACCTGGGCAGACAGGTCACACGGGCTAGTTGGACTTTTGCCAGCGGGACTTAAATAGGGTGTATTTGCTCACTGAGGTCAGACATTTCTCAGAACATGTGGAATCTTCAAGAATAAAGCATATACTCTTAACTGGTCTCCCTCTTCATTTTGACGATGAGATAAGAAGTTACAACAGGAGCCTTGTGATTTCATGGTCAACACCTCTGGTTTTCTGAAGGCTAGCGGTGCTATTTCTCATCTAGGGGGCTTCAAAGATTAGATGCTGATCTCTGGTTCCCCAAAGACTATAATAAAAAAGTCACATGTGGTTGGAGAGCAAGCATAACCTCCTATAATCCTTTAACATTTGAAGGTAGTAGCATATATTTTCGGCGAGATACAGTGCTCTACATTTCTCTGCCTCTCTGGGGTTCATGTCATCGGTTCCCTGAAGAGTAGAACCGCAATCCAGGGATCGTTAAAAAGGGCACGCCACACTCTACCACCTGTGGAGTTTGTCTTTGTTGTGAATTTTTAAAGAATCTTGTTTTAAAGCGTTTCCTTCTCCTGTAGTTCATTTACTATTCTATTCATGACGTCATCAGCGATGAGACTCGACTTTCGTTACAAAACTTGCCTGTATGTCGTTTATAAAGACATATCAATACATTTTTGTTCATAATTAAAAAAAAAATTAATCTTTATTTTGCTTTTTGCACAGTAGAGCTTTTGTAATTTAAGAGTATACGAAATTGACTACTAAGTCAGTAGGTACTGGATTGAAACCAGAACGTACTGTTCGAGCAGTAGAGTACAAAGGGTTTAGTAGCTACACAACCTTGGGCGCACTGCATCCGTCATCTTACCAACATCCTGTGATGCAAGACGTTAGACCACCAATTTAAAAGCACCGCTATTCATTAAAAGCCCCATTTACATCATTTTAGATACTGTTTGTGACACTGACCTGTGCTTTTGTCTGTAGTCATACATGAGCTGTAACTCAGAGAAGAAGAATCAGGAGGAACGTCATGGTTACATCAGAAGTAGCAGTTAACCAGCAGTAGCTACATACACACAGCTGACGTACTGCATAGTGGAACGCATCCACGGCTCCAGTTGAACCATGGATTAGAACAGTGTGATGCACTGGCATACTTAAAAATGGCTTCCCATTTAGTAGGTCATCCGGGTAACGTTCTCGTATTCAATGACTACTGAGTATTCAGACTTAGTTCCCCGCGCACGCCTAATGATTTCACCTACTGAGAAGTAGGCAAGTAGGCAATTTTGGACAGTCAGAAACAGAATTTTCCTTTATAATCTATCGCTTTTTTACAGTGTGGGAAATACCCCCTGGTGTTTGGATTTGAGGGCTTCTCAGTTCTTGTTCTGGAGATGCTCTGGAGTAATGTCATACACCGGCCAGCCATAACATCAAAACCACTTCCTCGTATCTACAAACATGGTCCATGTTATCAGCTCCATTTACAATTCAGGTGCACTTTCAGGGATAGGTGATATGGGAATTTTTTTTTAATATCAGTCGATATCGATATATATCACAATATAAATCAAATCACTATTACCTTTTTACCATGTTTATGTTAAGTAATAAAGGAAGATAGCAAAATTTTAAAAAAATGTTAAATTGTATTTATTTTCTATCAGAAGATAGACAAATGTACTATAGAACATTCCACAATATTATATATATATATATATATATATATATATATATATATATATATATATATAAAAATAAATAAAAGTCGATTATGAAATTAAGCCGATAAGCATAACATGCGTCGATACTAAAAGCGTGGATTTCTCCCGAGCGCAAGCTGCAGCTACAGTCTATAGTTGTGGGAGTGTTTCACACAGAAACACAACAGTGTGGTGCTCTGTCAGCTCTGCACAGTGGAGATGATCACAACTGCTATACACGAGCACTTGAAGCTCAAACATCCTGTAGCGCTTTATTAACACAGCAGCAGGACAGAACCTGTTTACCTGTTTATCTTCTCTTAGCAGATTATTTTAAGATTATTGACACGTGTAACATGTTTCTGTCAGTAGTGTCTCTTGAAAAGTCTCATTGCTAACCGTTTCTTAATCGTCCAGTGTAGAACCGAAAACTGTTCTAGATACCGCGAGAGCTTTAAAACTCACCTAGCTGCTTCTCAAACGACTCTCTGCCAAAATATATAGTCCACAAACTGTCCAATTTCTTGTGTAAGGCGTGTAGACTACGTGTCATTTGTGCCTCTAGAAGTCAAGTCAGAGCGTAGTCTTTTTAACCATTTCTAGATCACGTGCGTTTAAGATACCCTTTAATACATTAAGTCTCAGATGGCCATGTGTTTTCCTGGTGCTTCTGAGCCCCACCCAGAGCTTTGGACTGTGGGTTAACGTTTTCCGTTGTCATTTTCTCTTATTTCATTCTGCTTGAGTGTGAACGCCTGCAGTAACCAAATTACTATCACGTGGGTTAAGCTGCCGCTATGCCTACACTCTGCACTGTGTGCTTCAACCAAACATAAAAAGGCTGAAACTCTCGGTCAGCCACCTGATTGGTTTGGGGCGGCACTATTCTCATTCTCATTGGCTATTTGTGTTGTCTCTCAAAACATGGACGAAACTTAATTCTATCGACTTTCTATCGACTACATCTTATAGTTTTATCAGGAAAACGTTATTATTTTATATAATTATCGTTATCGTTTTATCGCCCAGCCCTATGCACTTTGAAGTTCTATACTTACAGACTGTAGTCCATCTGTTTCTCTGTATACTTTCTTAGCCCTCTTTCACCCTGTTCTTCAACGAACAGGACCCCCAAAGGACCACCACAGAGCAGATATTATTTAGGTGGTGGGTTTTTCTTAGCAGTGTTCCACTCTATTAGATACGCTTACCTCGCTGGCCCACCGTGTAGGTGTAAAGTCAGAGATGATAGCTCATCTGTCGTTGCACAGTTTGCGTTGTTTGTCCTCTACCACCACGTCTGTGTCACTGCGGTGCTGAGAATGATCCACCTCCCTAATAGTGCTCTGTGGTGGTCGTGTGGGGGGTCATGACCTTTGAAGAACAGGTTAAAAAGGGATAAACAATGGATGCAGAGAATCAGATGGACTACAGCCTGTAATTGTTGAACAGCAGAGTGCTCCTATATGGTAGGTGGATCTGATGGACAGTGTGTGTAGATATAATGATTTTAATGTTATGTCTAATGTTTGTGTATATGGCCAAATGAATTGATATTGTGTTCACACCATAAAAACAATCTAACATTCAGATAATACTTTGATTATTTTATAATGTATTTAAATCCAATGCTTATAACAATCAGCTAGATATATACAAAATCATCATATATAGGGTACTTTTAGCGTTTGTCCTGAACCCTGTGCCCTAAACTTGAGAAAATAATACACAAATCTTTTTTATTTCATTTAAAGACAGATGTAGTGTTCATAAGTTAATTTTTTTAAATAATAAAAAAAAACATCTCCATATCGTTACTGAAGCAGAGAGTTATAGTCCAGAGGTGGAACGATTATTTCAACAATCCAAATGCCTCGACTCCCCACACTTAAGTATAGGCTGCCAGGGAAAGAAACTCAGACACTGCCAGCCTCGCAGTCTACTGCCTTAGATTTAACTCCTAGACGAGGATCATCTTCACTCATGTGGAGCTGGTTTGAATCTGAAAAGACTGACGTTGCTCAGAAGATGGCAGTTTGCAGACTTTGTAAGAAAGCATGCGTTAAAGATCGCTCCACAGCTAACCTGTTCCATCATCTCCCAACAAATGTATGAGGAGTATGAAGAGCAATACAGACCTAACTCAGCTAAGGTGTCTGGCAAAACACACACTCAGCAAACTTCAGCGGAGTCATTTACTACAAAGGCGGCTTCACCCAATGATGATGGGATTGGCTCCCCCCCAGACCCCGACTAGCGGGATAAAGCAGAAAATTGATGGATGGATGGATATTGATGGATATCAATATCCTTTAAGAAGTGCAAGCTAGTAAAATATAAGACTTCAGTTTTTGTCAATATCGCATAACCCTACCATCATGGCCACATGGTCAGCATCGTCTCAAACTCTAAAAATTGCCAGGACCCTTTCACCTCTCTTCTAAAACGATTATCATCCTGGCTGGCAGGATTGTCACCCCCGAAACATAAAATATATTCTGCCAACCTCTAGTATTTTTTGTTCAAAGCTGTGTTTGCTAGTTATGTACTGCGTGGTGTTTTGAGTTGTGTTCAAGATGAGCTAAAGTTGTTGCTACTGTCACATGCCTGTCCCATAACAAACCCACAAAGCAGGAGGATGGCGGACAATAACAGTACCATGCAGTTTCTTATTTACGTTGTTTATTGTTATAATTGTTTAACTGAAATAATATTAGAATCAATTTAGCAGTACATTCCCCAATTTTCAATACTGGTGGCTACGGCTACCTAAAACACCCCATAAAAACACACCACTATATGAACAGGTTTGCCAATGCTTACAACAGTGTTGCGCCCTTGTGCTGCTTGTTAATGTTGGAGTGGAGCTGAAAATGGATTACAACGCTGCCATGTAGTGGTCAGAGGTTTAAACAAAACACACAATGATTTACTGTCTGGCAGGAATCTTTGCATGTAAACTGTTAATTAATAATCAATACTGTGTTTTTCAGTATCGATACAGTATCACTAAACACAGTATCACGATATTTGATATTTCAATATTTTCTTACACCCCTACTGGTGGCACAATTTACACACATTTAAAAAAAATGTACGTTTGTGTTATTGCTTAAAAATATTACATTATATTCTGTTTAATGCTGACCCATTTTACAGACGCTCAGTGTATAATTATTGAGCTGCACTGATGAGAAAAGCGAACATCTTTATCATGATTTTCATGCGACGACAACTCCAGAATCTGCAGAGCCAGTTGCTCTCAGCCCGTTTGCTATCTAGATCTGTATCTGAGCTTCAGCTGGCAGCAAAGCTCATTCTCTGCTGCATGTTTCATAATTTCATCAGCTCAGACTTTTGTTGTTCGCTCAAGGTTAGAAGGTCTCAGTGGGATCTTGGCAATGTTAGCAAACTAAAGTGACAACAGCAGCTCTTCCTGCAGCACATGAATGCATTTTATATTAATACCACAATAGCAAAACACTAGGAACAGAGATGAAATGTAATTAGCATAACACAATACTGTAGTAGAGGGGGGTTGGTCTAGGCAGGAGGGGTAGCAGGTGGATAAAATGAGTAGCAGTGTGATGTTATCACATGTGGATATTGTCATAACCACTGATTGGATTAATAGACGTTGCTTGTCCATCCAGTCTGAAATACCCCACGTTCACATCAACGATGTTGTTAGCTGTGGACTAGTAGAAGGATTGGGTAGTTTAAACCATACAATAAATTTATTGTAAGTTCATTGGATAAAAAATGGCTACTTTTATGGTTTAGTGGGTTTTCAAAAACTTTGACCGGAAGGTTGCTGGTTTGAGTCCCAACAGCACATGATTGAGGTGCCGTTGAGAAAAGCACCTAACCATAGGTAGGGCTGCTCACCACTCTGGACAAATAATGCGTACGTGGTGGTTTCACTGCACGGGTGGGTTAAACTGAAGGTCAAATTCCTGTGTGCAAGCACAAATGATCAATGTGTGGTATTGTATGATCATAGAAAGCAGAATCAGGAATAATAATCTCTCAAATCTAAATTGGAGATTCTCAGAACACGTCTCTTCAACCGTGCTACATGTGCTATATCCATATTATTGAAATGTAATGTGAGTGTAATGGGGGTGAGTGTAGGGTCAGATATGGTAATGATAGAGGGGTAGTGTATGTTATGATTATAATGGTAATGGTGGTCAAGGTAGTGTATGTTATGATTATGATGAATAGGTAGTGTATGTTATGATTATGATGAATAGGTAGTGTATGTTATGATTATGATTGTAATGATGGTGAGGATACATTGAGTTATGTAATAGAGTGACAGTGGTGTAGGATATGATTATGGTGGTGAGAGTAGTGTATGTTATGATAATGATAGTAATGCAGGTGAGGGTACATTGAGTTATGGTAATGGTGGTGGGGGAAGTGCCAGATATGGTAATGATTGAGGGTAGTGTGATTATGGTGATAATGGTGGTGAGGGTAGTGTGTGTTATTATTATGATGGTAATAGTTGTGAGTGTAGTGTATGTTATGATTAAGATAGTAATGGTGGTGAGGGTAGTGTATGTTATGATTAAGATAGTAATGGTTGTGAGTGTAATGAATGTTGTGATTATGATAGTAATGGTTGTGAGTGTAGTGTATGTTATGATTATGATAGTAATGGTTGTGAGTGTAATGAATGTTGTGATTATGATAGTAATGGTTGTGAGTGTAGTGTATGTTATGATTATGATGGTAATGGTTGTGAGTGTAGTGTATGTTATGATTAAGATAGTAATGGTGGTGAGTGTAGTGCATGTTATGATTATGATAGTAATGGTGGTGAGGGTAGTGTATGTTATGATTAAGATAGTAATGGTTGTGAGTGTAATGAATGTTGTGATTATGATAGTAATGGTTGTGAGTGTAGTGTATGTTATGATTATGATAGTAATGGTTGTGAGTGTAATGAATGTTGTGATTATGATAGTAATGGTTGTGAGTGTAGTGTATGTTATGATTATGATGGTAATGGTTGTGAGTGTAGTGTATGTTATGATTAAGATAGTAATGGTGGTGAGTGTAGTGCATGTTATGATTATGATAGTAATGGTGGTGAGGGTAGTGTATGTTATGATTAAGATAGTAATGGTTGTGAGTGTAATGAATGTTGTGATTATGATAGTAATGGTTGTGAGTGTAGTGTATGTTATGATTATGATAGTAATGGTTGTGAGTGTAATGAATGTTGTGATTATGATAGTAATGGTTGTGAGTGTAGTGTATGTTATGATTATGATGGTAATGGTTGTGAGTGTAGTGTATGTTATGATTATGATGCTAATGGTTGTGAGTGTAGTGTATGTTATGATTATGATGGTAATGGTGATGAGTAGTATGTGTTATGATTAGGTGAGTGTAGTGTATATTATGATTATGGTAGTAATGGTGGTGAGTGTAGTGTATGTTATGATTATTATAGTAATGGTGGTAAGTGTAGTGTATGTTATGATAGTAATCGTGGTGAGTAGTATATGTTATGATTAGGTGAGTGTAGTGTATATTATGATTATGATGGTAATGGTGGTGAGTAGTGTATGTTATGATTAGGTGAGTGTAGTGTATGTTATGATTATGGTAGCAATGGTGGTGAGGGTAGTGTATGTTATGATTATGATAGTAATGGTGGTGAGTGTAGTGTATGTTATGATTGTGATGGTAATGGTTGTGAGCATAGTGTATATTATGATTATGATGGTAATGGTGGTGAGTAGTATATGTTATGATTAGGTGTGTGTAGTGTATGTTATGATTATGGCAGTAATGGTGGTGAGGGTAGTGTATGTTATGATTATGATAGTAATGGTGGTGAATGTAGTGTATGTTATGATTATGATGGTATTGGTGGTGAGTGTAGTGTATGTTATGATGGTAATGGTGGTGAGTAGTATATGTTATGATTAGGTGAGTGTAGTGTATATTATGATTATGAGGGTAATGGTGGTAAGGGTAGTGTATGTTATGATTATGATGGTAATGGTGGTAAGGGTAGTGTATGTTATGATTATGATGGTAATGGTGGTGAGTAGTATATGTTATGATTAGGTAAGGGTAGTGTATATTATGATTATGATGGTAATGTTGGTGAGGGTAGTGTATGTTATGATTATGATAGTAATGGTGGTGAATGTAGTGTATGTTATGATTATGATGGTATTGGTGGTGAGTGTAGTGTATGTTATGATGGTAATGGTGGTGAGTAGTATATGTTATGATTAGGTGAGTGTAGTGTATATTATGATTATGAGGGTAATGGTGGTAAGGGTAGTGTATGTTATGATTATGATGGTAATGGTGGTAAGGGTAGTGTATGTTATGATTATGATGGTAATGGTGGTGAGTAGTATATGTTATGATTAGGTAAGGGTAGTGTATATTATGATTATGATGGTAATGGTGGTGAGTGTAGTGTATATTATGATTATGATGGTAATGGTGGTAAGGGTAGTGTATATTATGATTATGATGGTAATGGTGGTGAGGGTAGTGTATGTTATGATTATGATGGTAATGGTGGTGAGTAGTATATGTTATGATTAGGTAAGGGTAGTGTATGTTATGATTATAATAGTAATGGTGGTGAGGGTAGTGTATGTTATGATTATGATGGTAATTGTGGTGAAGGTAGTGTATGTTATGATTATAATGGTAATGGTGGTGAGTGTAGTGTATGTTATGATTATGATGGTAATGGTGGTGAGGGTAGTGTATGTTATGATTATGATAGTAATGGTGGTGAAGGTAGTGTATGTTATGATTATGATGCTTATGGTTGTGAGTGTAGTGTATGTTATGATTATGATGGTAATGGTGGTGAGTAGTATATGTTATGATTAGGTGAGTGTAATATATGTTATGATTATGATAGTAATGGTGGTGAGTGTAGTGTATGTTATGATTATAATAGTAATGATGGTGAGGGTAGTGTATGTTATGATTATGATGGTAATGGTGGTGAGTAGTATATGTTATGATAAGGTAAGGGTAGTGTATATTATGATTATGATAGTAATGGTGGTGAGGGTAGTGTATGTTATGATTATGATGGTAATTGTGGTGAGGGTAGTGTATGTTATGATTATAATAGTAATGGTGGTGAGGGTAGTGTATGTTATGATTATGATGGTAATTGTGGTGAAGGTAGTGTATGTTTTGATTATAATGGTAATGGTGGTGAGTGTAGTGTATGTTATGATTATGATGGTAATGATGGTGAGGGTAGTGTATGTTATGATTATGATAGTAATGGTGGTGAGTGTAGTGTATGTTATGATTGTGATGGTAATGGTTGTGAGCATAGTGTATATTATGATTATGATGGTAATGGTGGTGAGTAGTATATGTTATGATTAGGTGAGTGTAATGTATGTTATGATTATGATAGTAATGGTGGTGAGTGTAGTGTATGTTATGATTATGATAGTAATGGTGGTGAGTGTAGTGTATGTTATGATTATAATAGTAATGATGGTGAGGGTAGTGTATGTTATGATTATGATGGTAATTGTGGTGAGGGTAGTGTATGTTATGATTATAATAGTAATGGTGGTGAGGGTAGTGTATGTTATGATTATAATAGTAATGGTTGTGAGTGTAGTGTATGTTATGATTATGATGGTAATGGTGGTGAGTAGTATATGTTATGATTAGGTGAGTGTAATGTATGTTATGATTATAATAGTAATGATGGTGAGGGTAGTGTATGTTATGATTATGATGGTAATGATGGTGAGGGTAGTGTATGTTATGATTATGATAGTAATGGTGGTGAGGGTAGTGTATATTATGATTATGATAGTAATGGTTGTGAATATAGTGTATGTTATGATTATGATAGTAATGGTGGTGAGGGTAGTATATGTTGTGATTATAATAGTAATGGTGGTGAGGGTAGTGTATGTTATGATTATGATGGTAATGATGGTGAGGGTAGTGTATGTTATGATTATGATAGTAATGGTGGTGAGGGTAGTATATGTTATGATTATGATAGTAATGGTGGTGAGGGTAGTATATGTTATGATTATGATAGTAATGGTTGTGAGTGTAGTGTATGTTATGATTATGATAGTAATGGTTGTGAGTGTAGTGTATGTTATAATTACGATAGTAATGGTGGTGAGGGTAGTGTATGTTATGATTACGATAGTAATGGTGGTGAGGGTAGTGTATGTTATGATTGTGATGGTAATGGTTGTGAGTGTAATGAATGTTATGATTATGATGCTAATGGTTGTGAGTGTAGTGTATGTTATGATTATGATGGTAATGGTGGTGAGTAGTATATGTTATGATTAGGTGAGTGTAATGTATGTTATGATGCTGATAGTAATGGTGGCGAGTGTAATGTATATTATGATTATGATAGTAATGGTGGTCAGGGTAGTATATGTTATGATTATGATAGTAATGGTGGTGAGTGTAGTGTATGTTATGATTATGATAGTAATGGTGGTGAGTGTAGTGTATGTTATGATTATGATAGTAATGGTGGTCAGGGTAGTCTATGTTATTAATTATGGTTATAATGGTAATGATGGTGAGAGTGGTGATAATCCTGAAGACTCATTTGTGCCTGCTTGTTTCTAATCTGCATTTCTTTCTCTTTTCGTTTCAGTCGAGTGATCCTGCCCATTTCCGTGGAGGAGGTAAGTGTTAAACTGAGCACTGATTTTTTTCTGTGTGTGCATATGTGGTGTGAAGCAGAATTTTGTGCTGTGAATTCATTATGACTGCAGCAACATGAGGATTCTTCAGGACTTCTGTTTGCTTGTATACGCCTGGCTCTGTGGTTTAGAATGACTGGCTGCCAGTGAGCTGTGAATCAGGCTGTATAGGGATCGAATCCTGTCATGCTATGTTTTCCCTGTATGTGCTGTTAAACGAAGTAATGACGAACTCACTGTCTATCTGTCTGTGCCTGCCAGTGTTAAAGGCTGTCTCAGCAATTCTAGTCTTATCAGCAACTCTTTCTCTCTCTCTCTCTTTCTCTCTCTCTCTCTCTCTCTCTCTCTCTCCCTCTCTCTCTCTCTCTCTCTCTCTCTCTCTTTATTATTTAATGATTCAACTTTGGCTCCATAGCGCATATGTCTGTAACTATGTCACATTAAATATTATATTCTCTTGCTTTCTCTCTCTTTTTCTTTATTTCTTTATGCCTGTGTCATATTGCTCTCTGCCCTCTTTCTTTCTTTTGGCCCCTCGCTGCCTCTTTATCTCCCATGATTCTCTGGCGTGTCATTCAATTCAGTAGTTGCCTAGTGCTGAATAGCCAATGAGTTACCTGATATCACCTCTTTCTACCTCTCCCTCTCGCTCTCTCTCTGTCTCTCTATGTCTGTCCCACCCTTCAGAGGCGCATACGTGTTTGTCATGTTTCAGTCATTATGCATAAAGGTTCATGTCTTTGTAGCTTCACAGAAAAAAGAAAAAAAATACACTTTATATTAAAGTTAGATTAAATCCAGCGAATAAACAGTGCATGTGCATTTAATATACAAAGTGTCTATCAGGGTGTGTTACCTTATTTTCACTTAGACAAACAATAAAACATGTCGTTTGACTCGAGCACCCAACCATATTTGAGCTCTCTATTTAAATTGTAGGTTGAGTCGCTCCTCTAGGCCGTGTCCCTATTGCTGGCGTGTCTAGCCTGAGAACGAGGTGATGAGGTCAGGAGAACAGCCCCCTCCCCAGGCCGTATTAAGCAGCTTACCCCAGTGCTAATGCCTGGCCATGAGCGAAGGAGCATCTTGCTCTTAATGAGTGGGCTACGAATTCTCTCAAGCAGAATCCCCAATGTCCTTATAACGTCACCGTCATATCTCAACCTCATAACTTAATTCCCTCCCTTTTTTCTCTCTTGTTTTTTTCATCCTCACTTGCCCTTTACATTGTGTGGACATTTCATGATGAATGGATCAATAGTGACGGGTTCAAATGACTATAAAATCACATTACATTATCACACCATAAAGTTCTCCTATAACGTTACCATTACTGGGGGGCAAGTTTGAGCCAAAAATCGAATTTCCATGATTCAAATGTAGGCGGTCAGCCAAGATATGTCTGGTGTCTGAAGTTCGCCCCGGAGCTATGAGGTTAACCCTTTGATGCACAAGCTAAGCAAACCCCTTCTAATGCACAACATGGATCAAACGGATCAAACTTGACCTGTATTCATTCATTTCCTATGTTATTATATGTATTGCTGAGTATATCTTCGGTATATCTGTTGCAATCCGTTTATTTCATTATTTAATGCTCCAAGTGTTCATTAAAAATCCTATTTTTGATCTTAAATCATTATTTTAATTCTCATTGATTTACTTCATGATCAAAAATAGCTTTTGTTAGTAAGTTCCTAACAGCAAATGTTTACAAATTTCAATCAAATTCATGTACTTGTGTACCCATGTTGTGTGTTAGAAAGGCAGTGATACAAAAGTTATATTTATAATTTATTCATAATTTATAATATATGAAAAAAGTAAAAAAAAATAATAATGATGAAATAAATGTTTTGCAAAGATATATAAAAAAATTAAATTACAGTCGGGTTAATAGCTAACAAAAAAATGGAAGCTTACAGTCACCAGCTGAGATTAGGACAAACCATCACATCCTCAAATCCAAGTAGTCCTTAATCCCAAATAGACTTCATTATGTGGTTTCTATGTCTGCATAATATCAACTTTTTAAAAATTTTTTTTAAGATTCACTTTTTCACAGTTGCATTTCACAGCTGCATTATTTAAGGCATAATTAATTAGCTGTTATTTTTCCTCACTGTCGCAAACCAGCTCTGCTAAAATTAAAATGTATTTGCAGCCCTGTCTGCAGTAGCAATCTTATTGCCAATGAGGATGGGACACAACGAGGGGCCTGTTTTAAGATAAAGTGGTGAAAAAATATAAACTTTGGAACTACTGGACCACTAGCAACCACTGCTAGTAACATTTTACCACTCGCCAAGCAGGCCGAGGAGATCTCTGTCCGAAGAGATTTACTGTTGTTTTCTGTGGAAGTGATTCTTTGGCCGACTGTGAGCGATTGTGGCTGCACAGACCCCCACGTTAGTGATGTCGTGTCTTCAAACTTGCAACAAGTGGATCTTCGCAGGACTGTTGGAGAACCTGGACAGGATGGAGATGCAGAGATACTGTAGGTTACTGCAGTGATTCCCACTTAGCCTAGTCCTGCATCAACACCGTCCTGGCCATTTTTTTCACTGCTCTTATTTTTAGTTTTAATAATTTTTATTATCTGAGACTATTGAGAAAATAAAATGTGCAGTTTTTTTCCAAAACAACATTTTCCACCCATGATGCACAGAAATACACATTTTGCCACATTTTAGCAAGAAGGATTCATTTGCTCAGTGAAACACTTAAAATATTCAAACAGTAGTAATACAGTATATAGTCAGTGTTTATTTAACCCTCTCCAAGCTCATTAAGCTAAGAGAAATCTGGAACTAAACTTTGTTCTTCAAACTGGAGCTCAAGATACTTCCTATTTCTTTTACAATAAGATATTTATGCTACTTTGTATTGTATTTATGGTTATTTATATATGTTCTAATGATATTTGGTAGACTTTTGCACAGTAGTGTATAAAACACATATGCTAAAATATAGTGTCTATGCACTGCTGCTATTCACTCCGTAGTGCTTGAAATAATAATATAAATGTTGCCAGGTCTAATTTGGAGCCTTAGCCTTAGACTTAAAAAAGAAGGTCTGACTCTGTGTTTAGGTCTCAAATGCAAAATCAACATTATACTGATGGAGATAATAACTACAATAATTCACATGCATCCTCTGTAAACATGTCCTTCTCAAAGTTCTCTTTGAATAATGTTTCAACACTAGTGTAGTGTTCTGGTGCAGTGTGTCGAAACTCTGACTAAACACCAAGCTAAACCATAGCCTATAAAGACAGAGTCATAGTAATATTGACCATTTGCTGTGCAGGTGAAAATAAAGTGTAAATAAACAATTCAAAGCTTGTTTAGTGCTTGTGTTCTCAATATATTGTACATAGTTGACAACATTGCTCATACACATTACCGTTTTGTACTATAGGTACAAGTTACCATGGCTACTAATATATCTATTAGCTTATACACAGCTGTAAACAACCAGTTTCTCCTTCCCTCTTAACAAACATCATCATTGCTAGTATATGAACGCCAATATGTTTTAATACCAGATTAACACACGCCATTGCCTCTATGATGCTTCACAAAGATGCAAGAAGGTTAGTTATTTAGTAGAGATGGACCGATCAGGGTTTTTAAGGCCGATACCGATCGAGGGAGGGGCAATATGCCACAGCAGGCATATTTCTGTTTGGTTGTTGCTGCTGTACCGTTCGTACTGGTCAGATCTGGTCTGCACGGGTTTCCGGGTTATTTGTTTTGTGCTAGCTACGCGTGCTAGCTCTGCTGTTTGCTGATACTCACTGTATTCAGCCGCTTGGTGTACTCTCAAGGGCCGTATCAGATCAGTAGTGTTAAATGTGTTTATCCTGGTTCTCCTACGAGATATGTTGATTTTACACACCTTACAGAACGCCTGTATGAGTCTGTGTCACATACGGTAAAATACTGCCAGACACGATGTTTTCTATAACCTGTTCCCACGAGGCCGCTGCTTTAGTCAGCCCATCAAAAATGAAACGGTATGTATTTCCACCTAGCGGTTCAGATAGGAATTGCAGGGGCCTGGCCGGAGGGGGTTTCAGACGGCTCCTATTCTCGGATGAAACGCTAGCTGTAAATACAGAAATTAGGCTCATTTGTTTAACACCATCGATCGGGATCGGCTAAACTGGAGAAATACCGGCCAATCATCGATACATAGCCGATCTATCCTTCCATCTCTATTATTTAGGTCCATATTTTCTTATTAACGACAAAAAATAAGCAACAACTAATTATTAAATACAAGAAAGAAAAGGAAAATGAGAAGATTAACTAAATGCCTTAAGGGCACATCGCAAGTATTTCTACTGAAGAGGTGGTGGTTCTCAAACTGAGTGTTTGTAGTCTCTGTAGAGGATGTGTTAACTCGTTTTCAGGGGGGTGCCCAGACTTTTGCACCCGACTACTCATGTTTTAAAAAAACATCTTATTTGACTGGACAATATGCAGCCAGTCTAGTAACATATTTCTCATTTTCTAAACATCAGTATTAGTTGTCACATCTCACATAGAGCTGGCATCTCGTCTCAGCCTCACACAGTAAGATCAGCAGTGCTAAATTAACACCTCCAGCGTGGACTGCAGAGAGTGTATGTATGTATCACACTTTGAGCAGCAGATTCATTAAAGGTGTGAGCTGACGTGTACGCTGCACAGCATCAGGTTTTGTTAGGCGTGTCTGTTTTAGGCTAAAATGCTGTCCCTGGATTCGCTCATTTAGGTCGGACTAATGGCTAAGCTGAGCTTTTTCCACCCTGAGGCGGACATCGCTGTTTTAGCCCCGCTGTGCTACTTCCCTATTTCCACCCCACTTCCTCTTCTCCAGCCCAGAAAAGCCTTTAAGTGCACGCTGGGTCATTCTCTCCGCCACACACAAGCACGCAATCGCACCAAAATCAGAATGTTTCCTCTCCATCAGTAGCTCTGCTCGTCTGACAGACCGTCTGCAGGATAGCCAGTTTATCCTCCGTCCACTGATTCACCAGAGCTGATCTGCCTGTGAGCGTGTCAGTCAGGCTGTCAGTCAGCGCTCTGGCGTACTGCAGCAGGAAAGAGTTCAGTCATTCACCAGCTAGCGTTTACTCCGGGACATCTTGTCTTCACATGCCAGGCCCTTCTAACTGAATCTGATTTGTCCAGGAAGGTAAAGGGAGGTGTTGTAAGTTGTGGGTGCTGACATATTACACAGCATACACAGCATACAGTGGAAATGCTATGCCTCTGATATGCCTCCTTACATCAGCTGCAGTTGTCATAGCGAGCTATAATGTGAGGAGAAATGACTAAAGCATCAAACCACTGATGCACGTGCTGCTCATTTAAGAACTTTATGCAAATGAGCTCTGGTTTAAAAAGCAATTGTATCACGACCACAGCCAAACTACACACAGAATAGAGTCCGATCCTGAAATCTGGGGGTACTGAAGCCGTCCAGCAGTCTCTCGCGCCCCACCTGGTTTTAGTAATATTTAAAAAAGTAGGTCTAATTATTGGTCATTATAAATTATATGATCATTATAAAGATACATTCTTAAAAGACTTGGGTAATTATTTCTGCCTGTCGTTAGACCAGCCTGGGGAAGGGCCGACGAGCACTGACTGGGGAGCCCAAAGAGAGCTCAGAGATGCAGAACTCTTTATTTACACGTAGGTGACTCATAGCATCCCTTTGGTTCTTTTGGTGCGTGTGACCGGGAGGCCAGCATCCTCTCTCCTCACATTAGAGAGAGCCTGCTTTTATACTGCTCCTCTCCAAACTAGCTGCAGCTCTCTGATCAGGGGAGAAGCTTTCACCACCCACTGCCTCTTCACTGCCACACTGCATTCCACTACTGTATAAATACTGTATAATAGAGATGGAAGGATCGATCGGCTATGTATCGGTATCAAACGATTTTTAATCAAAATATGTGATCGGACGATATTTCTCCAATTTAGAGGCGATCCCGAGAGCCGATCGATGGCGTTAAACAAATGAGCCTAATTTTTGTATTTCCAGCTAGTGTTTCATCCAGGAAGAGGAGAACCCCCTCCCTGCAATTCCTATCTAAACCACTAGGTGGAAATACACACCCTTTAATTTTCGACAGACTGACTGAAGCGGCGACGTCGCAGAAAAAATATGCGCTGAAAGAAAGCATGTCCTTCTAGCAGTTGTTTACCGTGTGACGCAGACGCATCCAGAGTGTTTTTAAAATGTGTAAAATCAGCGTGTCTCGTTGAGGAACCAAGACAAAGACATTTAACACACTAATCTGATACGACACTGCACACAGCTGAATACAGTGAGTATCAGTAAACAGCAGAGCTAGCACGCACAGCTAGAACAAAACAAATAACCCAGAACACCATACAGACCAGATCTGACCGGTACGAACAGAACAGCAGCAGCAATTCAAGATCTACATTTAATGATTGCAGATTGTCGTTTAAAATAACAGAGTCTGTGTTTAATGACTGTAGGTTTTACTGCATTTATTTAATTTGCTTTTTTTGTTTTAAATTAAGGGTCTAAATTGAATGATAGCAGTATTGGGGATATTTGTTTGATTTACATTGTTTATTTACTGTTAATTTTGTTATAAATATTATGCTGTTTCACATGGGCTTGTTAAAAATGGTAATAAACCATATACCCCGCCCTCTATCGGTATCGGCTATCGGCCGATCGTGTTGAAAGGTGATCGGCGATCGGAATCGGCCTCAAAAACGCTGATTGGTCCTACTCTACTGTATATATATATATATATATATATATATATATATATATATATATATATATATATATATATATATATATATATATATTTATGCCTTATGCTCATTTAATTATAGTTATACCATTAAGCCTGGCATTGTAAACCATTATATATATATATATATATATATATATATATATATATATACATATATATATATATATATATATATATACATATATATGTTATGAAACATTATAAATGCACTCATAAAGCATTATGAATACAGGATTCATAGTAACCATTACTAAAAGTTTTGTTTAGGCAGTTCCACTGAATCATTATAGTTCATCATCTGCACTTCCTATCAACATTATCATTCTTTTCTATTAATAGCTGAAGTTTACGCCTCTTATAAATATGGTTGATTCTCTGTTCAATTTTTCTGCCACTCTTTGAAAGCCTGATTAGTCTATTTATCAGAAATTACCATATGAATGAAAAAACCTTGCTCTTCATGCATGTCTGAGCTTCATACAGTGACTGGACTAAGCCTTTGAATGTTTATACAGGGGGTGGCACTAGAGGGGTGACAGAAAACAAAGATGCTATGCTGTTGGCACCGTGTCTAAACCCAGTGTCTTTAAAAGTCTTGAATTAAATAATAAGCGTTCTGGTTAGGAAGTATGAAGGCACGGTCTTTGTGTCTCTTCCTAATCGTCCCGCTCCTTATGGCACCGCTGCCACCGTCCAACTATCTTAATCCACCTTTCTTCTACTTAATTCTTCACTTACATGCTCCTCTTCCTCTCCTTTTCCTCCTCCCAGTCTCCTCATACAGAACTGCTGCTTTTGTCTTTGTCTTCTCTCTCTCTCTCTGTCTCTGTCTCTGTCTCTCTCTCTCTCTCTCTCTCTCTCTCTCTCTTGCTCTCTCTCCATTACTCTGCCCAGTGAGAGCCCAGTCTTTGAGGTATTTTAAGAGATTCTGTGTGTGTGTGTGTGTGTGTGTGTGTGTGTGTGTGTGTGTGTGTGTGTGAAGCAGGTTGGATTCTTGTGAAGTACTGCACAGTGACACGCAGTGCTAGTGGCTTGTGATTGGCTGGGAGACATGAGCTCTGATTGGTTGAGGGAGGATGATGCAGCTGCGTGTGAGGAGTTGTGATGTGTCAGGAGCTCTGCAACGTCACACACACACACACACACACACACACACACACACACACACACACACACACACACACACACACTCACACAGAAGAAGTGTTAGATTTATCCGTGTACTTCAAACTGCTGTTCATTTTGCTGTTTCTGTTATTTTGTTTTTATATTAAAAAAAAATCTCGGCTTTGAACACTTACTGCTCCACCCAGTACCTCTTTCTCTCTTTCTCTCTCTTGCTCTTTCTTTCTCTCTTTCTCTCTGTATCTCTTTCTTTAGCTCTTTCTTTTTCTCTTTCCACTTTGTCACCTTCCAGTCATGGAATCCTTGATACAGCACTAAAAATAAAGGGAGTAGAGGATGCTTCACCCCCCCACTCTCTCTCTCTCTCTCTCTCTCTCTAACTCTCCTTGGCCAGTATTGTATGAATGATACTGCTAAAAATAGAGTAGACTGCATTGCCTCCCCATCACAGGCGCGCACATGTATAGGCGCACACCATGGAAAATGCAGACTTGCACATGAGATGCTCTCTCTCTCTCTCTCTCTCTATCTGTAAATCTATTTCTTTCTCTGTCTTTCTCTCTCTTTAGCTAAATACCATGCTGAATCATCAGTATCTACCTTATTACTATTTAAGTTGTGTGCAAAAACCAAGTCAGTATATCTCATATGTCTCATTCTGAGATTGTTAAAAGCAGATTTAGCTGCGAATGGAATCGTTTACCTTAGACAAGAAAAGACGCGAAGAAGGAGGTTAAATTAAATATTTGGAATTATTAATAACATAGTGCCTTAAATGTAACATCATCTTTTTAAGGGGGTCCTGTAAATACAAATACAGGCAAAAACAAAGAAAACTAACGTTACAGACACAAATACGTTGACATTTATTGACTGCTCACTCACATTAAGCAATAAGATAATACAGTTTATATATATATTGCCATATATTGCCAAAAGTATTCGCTCGTCTGCCTTCACACACATATGAACTTGAGTGACGTCCCATTCTTAATCCATATGGTTTAATATGATGTCGGCCCACCCTTTGCAGCTATAACAGCTTCAACACTTCTTCAAGAGTGTGTTTATGGGAAGTGCATTTGTGAGGTCAGACTCTGATGTTGAACAAGAAGGCCTGGCTCGCAGTCTCCGCTGTAGTTCCATCAGGTTGAGGTCAGGACTCTGTGCAGGCCAGCCAAGTTCTTCAACACCAGACTCGCTCATCCATGTCTTTATGGATCTTGCTTTGTGCCCTAGTGCATAGTTATGTTGGAACAGGAAGGGGCCGTCCCCAAAGTGTTCCCACAAAGTTGGGAGCATGAAATTGTCCAGAATCCAGAGTCCAGTTGCTTTCACTGGAACTAAGGGTCCGAGCCCACCTCCTGAAAATCAACCCCATACCATAATCCCCCCTCCACCAAACTTTACACTTGGCACAATGTAGTCAGAAATGTCAGTTCACCTGGCAACTGCCAAACCTAGACTCGTCTATCGGATTACCAGACAGAGAAGCGTGATTGGTCACTCCAGAGAACATGTCTTCACTGCTCTAGAGCTTTCTACATAATTTTCTTGATTTAAAGGCCACTTGAAGTTTGGAGGTCTGTAGCGAGTGACTCGACGGAAAAGTGGTGACCTCTCCACACTATGCTCCTTAGCATCCACTGACTCCGCTCTGTCATTTTACGTGGTCCACCTGTCAGGGTGTGACCAAAAGCAAAGCAATGAGGCGCAATAAAGAGTCAATTTGAATATTTATTGACCCTTTTGGGGACACAAATAAGTTCTGGCCAGAAAAAAAACACATACTACCAAAAACATGGCAACATGGCCCCTTTTAACATTATGGGTCAAACTATAAACAATTTCCCACCAACAGTCATTGAAGAATTACATTGTGCCTGATATTCACAATACTACATTCATAATATTCTAATGCTAAAAATAAAACTAATAATGTTGCATATTACACATGTAGCTCCCTGAATACCTCTGGTTTACCCTCTAGAAAGTTTCCAAATAGTATAGTCCACATTTCCCAGAATTCCAGGCATGTCTATAAAGACATGGCTCCTTAAGCCTGCACTTTCTCTAACCCACCACCCACTGACCCACGCTTAAGACATAGCTCCTGGGTAACAGACAAAGAATGGGGTAAAAACATTTGGTGAGCTCAGTAAAAATGTTAAAATTGTCCAATAACATAGAAAAATATACATATTAAAGATAAATTATCAATAATTAGCATAAGACAGAATATTAACAATCTTAGCGAGAATCAGAGAGCTATCACTACAATATATCTAACAGTGAACATTTTTATATACATTTTTATACTTACGCTGAACAAATTAAACTACATTTTGAAATCTCTAGCACACTCCAATCCCCGACACACACAATTCATGTTTGTGGTACATCTGGGGACCTTAGTCCACCACTTTGTGACTGAGTTTCTGTCATTCCCAATCACTCCACATTGTTATAATAGCACTGACAGTTGTCTGTGGAATCTTTAGTAGTGAAAAAATTTCATGACTGGACTTGTTGCACAGGTGGCATCCTATCACAGTACCACACTGGAGTTCACTAATGTGTGTAGAAGCAGCCTGCATGCGTAGGTGCTTGGTTTTTATACACCTGTGGCCATGGAAGTGATTGGAACACCTGAATGTAATTATTTAGATGGGTGAGTGAATACTTCTGGCCATATAAGGATATGTTAATTCAATTAAGCCCATACACTCATGTTTTTATTTGAGTGTAAACTCCCAGGAAAGCCTGAGTCACCCGGAGGAACAATTTGCATAATTCTGATGTAAAATACATTCGGATCGGCTTGTTTACTGTCACAGTGGATCTGTGAGTCAGTGCAGCAGTTGCCTGCTGATCTGGTTTGCTAAGTACTGAAATGCTCGTACAGCTTGTACGGTACAGCCTGCGTCGGCGCGCTTGCTTCTCGTGAAAGACTTCAGAATGAGGTTTTTCTCGGGACTGAAGAAAAAGGGTCGTGTCAGAGTGAAATCGGCTTAGCGTGTCAAAGCCTCTTCCCGAGACCCCTTTCACTGCGTGCGGGTACCTTTCTGGTCCTTTTCATGCTTATTTTTGCACTTGTTCTGAAACAGATTGCTCAGTGCATGTGTTCTCCGGATAAGGTGCAGATGCGATTAGGGACTGAAAGAGGACATTGTTCTCAGTGTACAGCACAGAACAAACAAAGGAGTGCTGTCGTAAAATTATTGGATTTAAATTAGAGCTGCACAATGTTTATGGAAATGTACACTATAGTTATTGTTTTTATATATATATATATATATATATATATAAGTAGTGCTTTTTTATATGTGTGTTTATTTAACCCTTTCCAAGCTTCTCCTTGTGGAAACAACCCAGTATTATTTACAGTTCTCATCTAATACCTGCTTTGACTGCTCAGTACTTCATTACGCTAAATCAAGATTGCTGCTGAAGGAACTAAATACATTCATACAATGTCTGGGGCGTCCAGGAGAAATCTGGAACTAAACTATATTCTTCAAACTGGAGCTCAAGATATGATCTACTTCTTTCACAATACGATATTCATGTTACTTTGTATTGTATGCATGATTATTTACATCTGTTCTAATCATATCTGGTGTTCATACTGGTGAAAATACACTTATTGCTAAGATAAAGGCTTTTAAACATACAGCTTAGGTGCCTTTTGCACAGTACTGTAATTCTATACTATCAGATTGTTACATATTGCATTTATAATATAACTTTATATACACTACCGCTCAAAAGTTTGGGATCACAGTGAAATCTTCCTTCCTCAACACAACAATGGACTGACGGGTCTCTAAAGAAAGTTGTTTCTTTCTGGTCATTTTGAGTCGGTCAGCAAGCCATCAACTGCTGATCTTCAGATACTAAACTAACCTAGAATGTTGTTCTCCCTTTTATACTCACTTATTAGTAGAATGTTTTTCAGCTGTGCATCACAATTGAGCAAGAGTGTCCTAACAACCAATTAGTCCAATAACATCCTTAACTTGGATTGACGGCCGTACCAGGAGATTTAGACAGAGGACTGAGAATTACTGATAATAGGACTATATGCAAAATAAGCCTCTATACAAAAATAGGCTTTAATACAAACATTTTTATTCTTTATAAATCATCTGATACACTTACATTAATTGTGAAATGGACAATATTGTTTGTGAATTGCATGAAAATTGCATAAAACGTGTGTCTGTGTGTATATATATATATATATATACACGAGTTTCATTATAAATTGTTGTATATCGATTTGAAAAATGCTTTTAAAACGAGTAACAGCAGTCTGTGATGCACTTTGGAAAAAGCGTTTCATATTAAATTGGTGAACTCGTAGTGGGACATAGTGACAAATTAGTTTGCATTATAATTTAATTTGACTGGATCAAAGGCTTGATTCATCAAAACGCCCACAGAAACTCACCCGGAGCATCCAGGGTTGGTCAGGATGCTCACAAACACATAATAAAATATTTATTATTTGTTTAGAGGGCACATTTGCATGTTTAAGTCTACTGAGATATGCGTACTGTACATGCCAATGCTGCTATAGCCATTAACATTGGATATATTGTGCAGCTGTAATTGAGATGATCTTAGTTGAGAATATTATTTCTATACAGACCAGTTCATTAAACATACCTCCTTGTACACTTTGTTCTTTTCATCAGCTCCACTTACCATATATGAGCACTTTGTAGTTTGCTGATCACCATCATCATCATCATCACTTTTGTTTATATAGCACCTTTCCCAGGTTCTAGGACACTTTACAATCTGACATTTCTAAAAGTAGGGTATAGAGTCACATCGTCCGTGGCCAAAGAGGAATCTCTATTTTTGTCGATTTTTATTTTTCAACATCTCTTAAATGAAGCAGCTGCTGTTTAGATTATGTGAAGAATTCATGATGAATGAACCAATAGAAATGCTTCAAAATTGCTTGGAAAAGATTCTGGTTCCATTGACTTGCATTAAAAGTAAAGACAGTTTTTGGCTTCCCCTGTAAACTTGTCGTTTTGGAGATACTAATTTTTTCTTTGGACAGTAAGGATATGGTCCAGAAGGCGTTCTTAGATGCAGAAGAAGATCTCGCATCTTGACTACAGTGTGTCACACAGGCGGCTGGCCCTGAAAGCCTTGAAGGCCTGAAAAGTACTTAGCTGCGAAGACGTAGCTGAACACCACCAGTCCGGGCATCCTCATAGCTGCAATGCAACATCACCCAAATGACCTACCTGGGTAGCCAGGCAGCATCATATAGGCATCTAGCTCAAAAACACTCCTAGCCAGTGGTAGATTAAGGTGATCATGGACCCTCAGGCTACACTCTGAACTGCAGCAGGACTACACAGATAATGCTGTTTTGCTTCATGGCTAGCACTAACCAGAAAGTGCTGATCGTTGTAAAAAGCCAATGGGAGCTCAAGTTCTTTTGTTGAAAAAAAAATGTATATACATATATACAATTTTTCTAGCCAATCCTTGTGTGGCCCCTTAGGCTGCAGCTTGGAGCTTAATCTGCTCCGGTATTCCAGGCAGCCCAGTGGCTGCAGTGTAGCGTCATCCAAGCAGCTGGCCCGGGCAGCCAGGTAGCTGCAATGTAGCTTCGTACAGGCGCCCAGCAGCCTCATAGCTGCGGCATACTGTCACTCCAGCAACCGGTCCAGGCTGCATCACAGCTGCAGTGTAGCATCGCAATGTAGCGCCAGCCCACGACGTCTCGGGTGCAAAAAACTCTCAGTGGTTATTTTGGTGAATGCGAGTTTGAGCACAACATAGATTACCTACATTACAATAAAGTATGCAGAGAAACAGATAATGTACAGTCAGTAAGTGTAGAACTACAAAATGTACCTATATAGCAAGTGGACCTGATGGACAATGAGTGTAGTTGGACAATGAGTGTGGTTGGACAATGAATGTGGTTGGACAATGAGTGTAGTTGGACAATGAGTGGTTGGACAATGAGTGTAGTTGGACAATGAGTGTAGCTGGACAATGAGTGTGGTTGAACAATGAGTGTGGTTGGACAATGAGTGTAGCTGGACAATGAGTGTGGTTGAACAATGAGTGTGGTTGGACAATGAGTGTAGTTGGACAATGAGTGTGGTTGGACAATGAGTGTAGTTGGACAATGAGTGTGGTTGGACAATAAGTTTAGTTGGACAATGAGTGTAGTTGGACAATGAGTGTGGTTGGACAGTGAGTGTGGTTGGACAATGAGTGTGGTTGGACAATGAGTGTGGTTGGACAATGAGTGTGGTTGGACAATGAGTGTGGTTGCACAATGAGTGTAGTTGGACAATGAGTGTGGTTGGACAATGAGTGTGGTTGGACAATGAATGTTGTTGGACAATGAGTGTAGTTGGACAATGAGTGTAGTTGGACAATGAGTGTGGTTGGACAATGAATGTGGTTGGACAATGAGTGTAGTTGGACAATGAGTGTAGTTGCTCAATGAGTGTAGTTGGACAATGAGTGTAGTTGGACAATGAGTGTGGTTGGACAATGAATGTGGTTGGACAATGAGTGTAGTTGGACAATGAGTGTGGTTGCTCAATGAGTGTAGTTGGACAATGAGTGTGGTTGGACAATTAGTGTAGACACAAGGAGATGAACTACGTGGCTGTTTTCCATTGAACCCATAGCAGTATGGACTTACAGGAAATTTTTTTCTGTAATGCTCTTTTCTTTTTTGTACGTGTGTGTGTCTTACAGTACCAGGTGGGTCAGCTGTACTCGGTAGCAGAGGCCAGTAAGAATGAGACAGGAGGCGGAGAGGGAGTGGAGGTGCTGAAGAATGAACCATATGAGAAAGATGGCGAGAAAGGCCAGTACACACACAAAATCTACCACCTGCAGAGGTGAGTAACTGCAAACCTGCAATGATACTTTGGATTTGTTTAAATGTCCATAAATAAATAAATAAACACAAACACACAGATTGTGCATCATCTCAGATGCATGCTCTGGCACGCAACACTCCTCCTTTTGACAATGTTTTGTTTTTTCATCTTTCAGTAAAGTCCCATCATTTGTGCGAATGCTGGCACCAGCGTCAGCTCTCAACATCCATGAGAAAGCCTGGAATGCCTACCCATACTGCCGCACAGGTTAGAGGAACACACACAATCCTCCTCCTCGTCTCTCCCTGTCTCTGTCTCTGTCTGTTTTTAAATAATTAACTGATTGAGCAGTGTGGGAGTGGAGTTACAGCACAGGGAGCTGAGATTACCCTGACGGTATATCCACAAAACACACACACATACATACACACACACACACACACATATACACACACACACAAACACAAAGACTCACCTAAACACACTGAATGCTTAACAATTTTTAGAAACATTTTTGACAACCAACCTCCTCTTATAGATATTTAAAGTATATGATATATTTGTGTTTCTTGTTTTTCTATCTCTTCCATGGTGTTCCCATCCCCTTCTGCAGTCATCACGGTGAGTGCATTACCTACTCTACACACTACACCACACACACACACTGTTATGTGTTGGTCTAGGGGTTTAACAGGGGACAGAAAGAAGACAAGACACAACAGAGCTTTTTACTTATATTTATTAAATATATTATAAATATATTATTATATATTAAAAGCAGTAAAAACAAACAGAGTACAAAGCCACCATGTAATTTCTCATTTCTCACTACACCACACACACACACACTGTTATGTGTTGGTCTAGGGGTTTAACAGGGGACAGAAAGAAGACAAGACACAACAGAGCTTTTTACTTATATATATTAAATATATTATAAATATATTATTGTATATTAAAAGCAGTAAAAACAAACAGAGTACAAAGCCACCATGTAATTTCTCCATAACCTTAACCCTAACATGTCTTAATCCCTGCCTATTCCAAAAGTAGGAGAAAAGACATTAAACAAAACAAACAGAGTACAAAGCCACCACGTAATATATCCAGGGGTAAGGGTATGCCAAAATAATAAACAAAACCTATAACTAGCTCCTCCCCCAACCCTAACTTACCTAACCATAAAAGAAAACAAAACTCTAACCCTAACCCTAACATGCCTTACTCCCTACCTATTCCAAAAGTAGGAGAAAAGACATTAAACAAAACAAACCACACGTACCCTCTTTTAGCCATTGTGGCAACTACACAAATAATAATTAAGATCCTTTATTTATCCAAAATGTCTGTTCAGAAAAAACATAAAAAAGATTAGCCAGAACTGGTGTGGCGAGTGATTCTATCCATCACGCGGTCCTATTAGCGTGCATATAGCTTTAGTACTACATAGTGTTTAAAACGTCTTATTGTGTTTTAATGTTAATTCAGACTCCATATCACTGTGGACTCCATGGTATGCTGATTAGGACTCTTACAGCATCCTAATTCATCTTCAGCAGCGCTAACAATTTCCAATACGCTTTTATATGTATATGTATTACAGACTGTAGTTCATCTGTTTGTCTGCATACTTTGTTAATACCGTGTTATCCTGTTCTTCAGTGGTGAGGACTGCCACGGGACCACCACAGGGCAGGTACTATTAGGGAGGTGGATCATTCTCAGCAGTGCAGTGACACTGATGTAGTGGTGTGTTGTGCTGGTGTGAGTGGATCAGACACAGCAGTGCTGCTGGAGTGTTTAAACACCTCAGTGTCACTGCTGGACTGAGAATAGTCCACCAACCAAAACTATCCAGACAGCAGTGTCCTGTGAGCAGCGGCCTGTACAGCAGCAGATGAGCTATCGTCTCTGACCGTACATTGACAAGGTGGACCAGCAAGGAAGCAGTGTCTGATAGAGTGGACACAGTGTTTAACTACTCTGATCCACTTGTACTAGTACAACACACTCAGTGTCACTGCAGTGCTGAGCTTGATCCACCACCAAAATAATGCCTGCTCTGTGGTGGTCCTGACAATTGGAGAATGGAGTGAAAGGGGGATTAACAAAAATGAACAGATGAGCTTCAGTCTGTAATTATAGAAGTGCTCCTATACAGAGTTCATACAAGTAGTGAACAAGTAGGTGTACTATTGAAGTGGGTGTGGCTACACATGTGGCTACTAAATGTATTGCAGACCACCTGCCTTAAATAAACTGAGTAACTCAATAGATGCATGTCATGACTGGACAAACAGCTGCTTACCTACATGTATTTAAACTTCTATGACTTGTTGTCACTGTCCAGAACGAGTACATGAAAGAGAACTTCCTCATCAAGATAGAGACATGGCATAAACCTGACATGGGCCATCAGGAGAACGTGAGTACTTCCCCTATAACTTCTCCTATTCAACCAAACCGGTACGGCTAGGTGGATGTTCTCGCTGTGGTTATCGTATCTCAGAGGAAGTGAGCATGTGTTTGTGTGGTTCATGCAGGTTCACGGTCTGGATCCTGACACCTGGAAGAAAGTGGATGTGGTGTATATTGACATAGCTGACAGAAGTCAGGTAGAACCTAAGGTAAGGAAGGAGAGCACATTTTGGAACTGTGTGTTTGGGAGGATGGTGGGTGGCTGAAGTTAAAACCTTAACAAACGTAGCTGCATGGAGTGAACTGTCAATAAGTATAAACAAGAATCCATTAATAGAATAATTAATCTCTTTAAATGTAAGTTACACTTACATTTATTCAGCATTATACATTGTTCTACTGCTCGTATCTTAGCAATAAGTGTATTTTCCCCAGTAGGAACATCAGATATCATTAAAATAAATGTAAATATGCATAAATACAGTACAAAGTAGCATAAAGATAATATCCCGAGCCAGATTTCTCCTGGACGCCCCAGACATTGTATAAATGTATTCAGTTCCTTCAGCAGCAATCTTGATTTAGCTTAATGAAGTACTGAGCAGTCAAAGCAGGTATTAGATGAGAACTGTAAATAATACTGGGTTGTTTCCACAAGGAGAAGCTTGGAAAGGGTTAAATAAACACACAGAAGTATGTAAAAACACTACGTACTGTATTAATACTGTTTTAATATTTGAAAGTGTTTTGCTGAGTAAATAAAAGCTTCCTGTCTGGTTAAAATAGCTTTTTAAATATAATAATGTCCCCAAATGTCTTAAACTTTTGCACAGTATTGTATGTTATCATAAGTTCCTTGGAGTTTGCTAGTAGCTAACGATACCTCTACTATATAAATTGCTAGCTCACCATGACACTGTCAGATTAAGGTAAATTAAAAAGTAGATAAGATCACACAGCATGGCGGAATGGAACAGTTGATGAAGGCATTGGCGAATGGGTTGATTTCTGCCTTGTTTAAAGATGAACATCACCCACGGCCACTTAAACAAATTCCATGTTGCCATTGTATGCAAATTTACTGGGGTTTAATGTTTATGATTAAGACCATTACATAATAGTTTAGGAGTTTGAGCTCGGCCTGTTTTATCGTCTCTCTTCTGTTAACGTGGGATCTGTACTTGAAGAAGAAACAACAGTGTTTAAGGGCGATGGTATGTCAGTTCTATGTACCAAACTCTCTTTATTAAACCATAAATACAGTTTTTCATTCTATGGCACCTTCAGTGTAAAGAGTAATATTTAGGACTTTTTTGGATTTGGACCCAGGTGGTGATAGGGACCGGGGGTCCACTACACAAATATAGCTATTTTATTTACTACGATGAACCTGCACACATTCATTTGTGGTTTTATATGTACTGAGGATAGTGGCCAAATAGTACTGAACTTTTCTGCATGTACATCTTTACCATTAGCTTACTAGATGGCTCCAGAAGCTTGTAGAGGTTCATTACAGATTGAGTAAACTTATAGAAAGACGCTCATGAATTTAGTTCCAGTTAAATGTTCCAGTTAAGAGATCTCATCTTAATTAAAAGTGGTTCCAACTCATACAAAAGCTTTTTATTGGACTCTTAGTCCGTTTGTATGTATATCTCCTTTATTCCTTGACTGCACGTGTGGAACTGAGAATAGACTCTTATATAAGGATAGCTGCAGCTGGGTTGTATGTTTATTGGAACCTTGCCCTGATCAATAGATGGGTCGATCGCTTATCAGTGCTAAGAAGATGGGTCTGCGTTGGGTTATTTTGATTTTGCTCCTTTCTGTGGAAGTTGAACGTTCTCATTTTAAGGTCTGCACTGCACTTGGTTGTTGTGTAACATGTTTCACTCAATGAGCCCTAAATTGCCTGAAGTTTGAGGATAATTAGACCAAATCAAGGTAGTTCAAGGAGTTTCTTTATTCTGAGAAGTTGCTGTTTTACACAGATTCATTGTCAAGTAAGCTATAACTCCAAAATACAGAAACGCAGTCCATCTATCCTGTTGACTATCAGAATAGATAGTGAAGCTCAGCTCTGAATTCCAACAGCTGGCCTTATTGTTCTCCTTAAGCAAATAAGCACCTGAAGAGTTGTTCTGACATCACGACATCAGATGTGCTTAGGAAGTGCTTAATCAGGCTTTATTAGATTTGAGTCAGCACAGTGGTCACCCAGCATACGGCCTGTTCACTTTACTGCCATCAGGCAGCATCCAAGCCAGAACAACCCGACTACTGAACAGCTTCTACCCACAGGCTGTCAGGCTTCTGAACAAACTGTGAAGCTGAAATACCCCAATACTGTTGACTCGGCCACTGCTATATTACATTATATTATACTTTTATATTATTTATTCTGATATCGCTGCTATATTATAATATTATATTATTTATTCTGATATTGCTGCTATATTATAATATTATATTATTTATTCTGATATTGCTGCTATGGAAAATATCACTAAGTCACTTTAAATAGATGTAGCTTCTTAGATAACCTGCCTATGCAAAAGTTTCTACATATGTCCTCCTGTATATCTTATGTATATATCTTGTGTATGTTTTGTATAATCCTTTATATATTTCAGTTATTACTAAATGTATATATTCTAGCCTATTTTTTACTTCAATATTGTCTATTTATTGTAGTTTGCACTGTTTTTAATACTATATTTAATGCTGCCCTGCTGTAGAGTTGTATCTGAGCCTCACCCCAAGCATTTCAATGCATGTCCTGACATGATGTGCAAATGACAAATAAACTTGAAATTTTAAACTTGAGTCTGAAGATTTGAGGCTGCTAGAGGAAATTCACCTATTTTGCTTTCTTTTTAACTTAATGCAAAGTTTTACTACAACTCCTATCATTAACATAACAATTTCAGTGAAAAGTAGAATGTTTAAAATTTTTGCATGAATTCAGTTTGTAACAATGTTTGTCTTAACACATACCTTAATTAAAGAGACCTTCATTAGAAGTATATATAATTATATATGACTCTTAAATGGACATTGCAGGGCCACAAATTTATAAATCATCATTTTCTTTGTTTAAAATTGTCCACAATTCCAAAACTTTCTCTTAGTTTCTGTCTTAAAATGAAAATCTTTTGGCACTCCACTGTATATTTTCTTTAACTTTTATAGTGTTTAACAGTAACATTGTCTTTGGTTCTGCTACAGTTTTGATATGTAGTATGACAGCTGTGAAAATAAAGTAGCTTATTTGTTGTATATAAAAGCAGTTCTGATTTGTGGTATTGCTTCAAGTCATCTAGACTTTCCTGCACTAGTGCTATTTATAGAGCAGCGGTCTTCCAGCTCAGTCAAGGTGATCACCTTTATTGCACGTCTATGTGTTTTTTTTTCCTTTCTCCTAACTCACCTGACTCAGCTCACGGAAGTCTTGATAACTGTCCAATAAGTCGAACTGAGCACAGAGCTCCAGAGCTTTTCTCCAGAGCTTAGCATTTTTATTGAGGCCCTTTGTCCACTCCTGCCATTTCTGCAGCTGGAATGTGATTTTGTGATGTCATTTTTGGTGCTGCCTTTTTTTCAGGATTACAAACCAGAGGAAGACCCCTCCAAGTATAAATCCGTCAAGACTGGACGAGGGCCTCTGGGACCTGACTGGAAGGTACGCAGAATAATGTCTGAAAAGATGGTTCTATCACAAATCTAATTAACCCCTTACTGAAAATGTAGTGAGTCAGCTAAGAAATGTTTGATATTTAAAGTTTACTCATTTTCGCCACCATCTAATATGTACACATATATCTAATACATATCCTAGAGCTGCAGTTTTTGAGAAAAACAACAACAAAAAAATTTAAATAACATAATATTACTTCTAAAAAAGGAGGAAGCAGCTTTGTGGAGAAAACAAAAGCAGCATGTAAAGAGAATTTTAAGGTTTTTGTAAAAATGTATGATTTTCGCTGTAACATTTCAGTTTCAACAAAAAGAAAGTTTATAGATGTTCAAGCAGTGATTTCAATGTCATAAAATAGAAACCAGCACTACCAGGCAAATGTTTGGACACACCTAAATGATTATATATTTATATAATTATAAAGACATTTTGATATTAATTTGTTAAAAGATAAAATGGTAAATAGTGAAGTTGGTGCCTGTGTACCAAATTAATTACACATTTAAATAAAAAAATAATTTTGTTTAACCCCCCGAATTCAGATACAACAAAAATCTCAACATGTACACTTCTTCTTCAGTCCAGTGTGGCACCTCATGAAGCTGCTGGCCAGAATGTTAAAAGTATGTAAAAAAAAGTTTTATTCTGCTCCAGTAATAATACCACAAGTTATTTTATAGTTTTGATGCCACAATTATTCACTAATGTCAATACTATTAAAATAGTAAAAAAAAACATGCATACGTGTATCCAAACTTTTGACTGATAGTGTATGTCAGCATAAACTACTAATGCACACGATTGCTCTGAATTGCTCTTAAGGTTGTATAGATTGATTGCAGTCTAATTTTATCTAATATATAATAATTATTTTAATAATTTAACATACCAGCTGGTGGGCATTTTTTTTTACTTTCTAGCGATTTTATTTAATAGTGTTTAATCTACATGATGGACTACTACTACCATAAACACTAGACTTCATGACCACACTCAGGCAGTGTGTTGAATTTTGCACATGACATGCAATGAAAAATGTACTATATTTTCCTTAAACACTAAAACTACACAAACAAACAAAAGTGCTAAGCCAATGACTTGTTAGTGACATTAGCCTCGCAGCTCCAGTTAAAAAGCAAAACTTAAAAAGCATGTAAACACCAAATGTGTTTTATATATTTTAAAAAATTACTTGACTAAAACTGGGATACATGCTTTTCTTTTGATAGTGGTGATCTATTAAGTGGAAAATTTGGTATTTTTTTATTTGGTAGTTGTTACTTCATTCCCAGCACTGATCACATTTTATTAATAAGTCCTGCAGGGTAATTTTAAACTCTGCATGTCTGTTCATGTGTGGCTGCAGAAGGAGCTCCCCAAGAAGACAGACTGTCCGCACATGTGTGCCTACAAACTGGTTACGGTCAAGTTCAAGTGGTGGGGCCTGCAGAACAAGGTGGAGAACTTCATTCAGAAGGTGAGCTTCTGTTCCTCCTCTGTTCCTGATGCGTGTTGTGTTAGCTCGTCTCTGGTTTTGTATTTTGTTTTTGGTGGTTTTGATGGAATTTCTAGCTGTGGGTCCCTCTGATTGTTTACCTTTGCTTGACTGGAAGATAGATTTGCTAGTATTTTTTCCATTCTTATAATCCCTGCCTCTTAAGATTCATAAGTAAAACTACTTATATGAATTTATTTTATTTATTTATTTATGTTAATAAAGAAATTGAACTATAACGGTCAATTAGAAAGTTTTATTGACACAAAATGATTTACTAAACACAAAAAACAGATAATGCTACTGAATGAAGAGTGAGTCGTTTGGGAGCCCAAAGCTGAACCCATTCATCTGACTCACTCAGAAGAGTCGTCCATCAATAGTGTGTGTCTAAAGAGAGGCAGAGGCAAAAAAAGAAAGATGAAATGCTATCTTACGTGCCCTCTTGTGGACCCTGAGTGAAACTGCGAAAGACAATGTGTCCACCCTGAACTCATGATTGAACTGATATATACAGGAGATCACTAATACATGTCATCAATCAATCATCAGCTATTGCTACTTGTGTCTCTCTTTTCCTCTCTCTCTCTCTCTCTCTCTCTCTGTCTGACAGCAAGAGAAACGTTTGTTCACTAACTTCCACCGGCAGCTCTTCTGCTGGATTGATAAGTGGATCGACCTGAACATGGAGGACATCCGCAGGATGGAGGAGGAGACCAGGAGGGAGCTTGATGAGGTGCGAGAAAGAGAAGCCACATGTATCATATTGTCATCACCTTATTCTAGTTAGTTTCTGATGAAACTAACTGACGTTGTTGTATACCTGTAGGCATTTATTAATCATATTTTAATTAGTTTAATTTCAAATAACCAATAATATATCATTAATATCAGTGTTTAAGTAGTGTTAGTTAAACAGTTTTCATTTTAAACAAGCTGGAGTAGTTTTAGAGATATAAATCACATATCGTCGCTGTCTGGGTGTGTCTCAAATCCTAGTGAGTGTCTAAGTAGGCTGTCTAGGTAGGCAGCTGTTCAGCTGTTTAAGTAGCAGCGTTCTCTCCTCATCTCTCCTCATAAAACAGATTACTGAGACGCTCTAGTTAGAGAGAGACTGCGTCACGGCTTGTTCCCGCCCACTGCAGCGCGCAACCGGTGGTTTAGCTGGTTGCTAAGCTACCGGCTGGCATCCAAAACAATAGCCAGAGGCTTAAAAATCCGCTAGCATAAATGCTAATGTCTCGAGTATAAAACTGCTAAATGGTGAAGGACTTGTTACAGAGTTGATAATAAAATACTGTTTTGTGTGATTATATGACAATCAAAATAACTCACATTTTAATACCACTTCACTGCCCGTAGATTTGCCTGTGTTGCATCATGGGATTGCCTTAGTGGTTGAGGAAGCGTTAGATGCTTCCTTAAAATCAGGGCAAAATAAGGTTCCTCAGTAGACAGCATGTTTAAGGTATGTAAGAATTGGGACAGTCTACATGTCAGGAGTACATACTATGACGTAAAATGCTGCCTATGTAGGAGCTCACTAGATTTTGAGACAGTCCCCATGTATCTCCATTTTTGTCAATTTTCATTTTTCTACATCATCAGAACACGACAGCTGCTATAGACATTGTGTACAATATTCCTGATAAATGGACCAATAGAAATGCTTCAAAATCTGCGTCACCATTTCCACGTGACTGTTGAAACTACAAGAGGAAAGACATCTCAGAAAACTCTCACAATATTTGTGCATGTGAACAGTCTGCAAGGTTCTAAAGCCGAAAGTATATGCCACAGGGAGAAAGTCTGTCCCACACAGAGAGGGAGCCCAAGGGCAAAAACTACTAGCTTGTGGCATAATGCTGCTTTAATAAGTCAGTGGGTGTGTCTGAAATCGCCTACTAGTCAGTAGGTACTAAATTGAAGCCTGTATGTACTGCTCGAGCAGCAGACTAGTAGGTAATTTCATTAGGAGAGTTTTAGTAGCCATACAAGCTCGGACGTACTACGTCCACCATATTGCAACCGTCCTGTGACGCAAGACGTCAGACCACCACCGTAAAAGTCCTGCTATTCATTGAAAAGATCCGTAGCTCAGAGAAAACGAAACCTCAACAGTAGCGCTAACTTCTGTAGCGGCAGTTCACTAGCCGTAGCTACGTACACACAGCCGACGTTCAGTTTTTTTACAGTTTTTTTCCTCCACTTTCAATTCATCCGCGGCTCCAGGTGAATCATGGGATAGCGCAGTGTGCTGTGTTCGCCTACATAAAAATAGCTGCAGATTCAGTAGGTCATCCAGGTATCGTTCGCCTACTACTCGAAGGCTACTAGGTATTCGGACATCAATCAACCTTTATTTTATCTCGAAAATACATTGAGTGTTTACATTTTAAAGGATTGAAAGCTAAATGAGCAAAAGTAATAATAATAAATAAAATACAAATTTTAAATAAACATTTAATATAGATGCATAAAATATTATGTAAAAAATTTTAGAAAAATGTAATAAAAAATATATAATAGATATAAAATACATACAAATAAACAAATAAGATAATAATAAAATAAAATACTAATAAAAATAATCTCATTAAAATAATCATGATAAAAAAATAATAAAAAAATAAAATAAACACAGAATACATAAAAATAAACAAATAAGATAAACATTAAAATCCTAATAGAAAGATAAACTCATTTAAAACAATCACAGGCTTTCTGATGGTGACTAGAAACTAAAAGTTTAAAATGGCTCAGTGATCCCAGCGAGCTGAGCTTCAGAGGTTCCTGTAGAGAATTCCAGCTCGCTGGTGCACTGTAGCTAAAAGCAGATTTTCCCAGTTCACTAAAAACTCTCGGTACCTGACAGGTGATCCAGCCACTAGAGCGAGTCTGATAATTATTGTTATTTATTGAAATCAAGGAAGAGATGTAAGCTGGCAAATGGCCAGTGAGTGATTTATAGATTAAAATAAGCCAATGAGATTCTCTTCGTGCAGCTAGTGAGGACCAACCAACTCTATCATATAGTCTGCAGTGGGACATACTAGCCGCACTCGCCTACTGATTTCGCCTACTGAGTAGTAGGTAAGTAGGCGATTTCGGACGCACCCATTTATTCATTCATCTTCTAAGCTGCTTCGCCTACTGGGTTGCGTGTGGAGGGATGGGGCTATCCTAGTGCTCATTGGTTGGAAGGGAGGAAACACCCTGGACAGGCCATCTTAGTGGGTCAACCTGACAAAAATGTATTTAAATTGCATCCCAGCGAAATTAAACACTGACGCCGAGAAATCTGTAGAAACGTAATATCGGCAAAACATATATCCACACGTATCATGTGTATATGTACTCACTCAAACCTGAGCTCTGCCAGAAGTCTATTGGGCTGCGTCACCGTCCAGCACACCAAACCTAGTTAACCTGCGGCAAGGCTGCTGAATAATTGAGCGTGGCTGATAATGAGGCCCTCAGTCCGAGGACAAAAGCAGCAGCCGAGCGGAGCAGGAGCCAGCTTCAGCAGTTCTGATGGTAACCAGCGCTCGACAGGGGCGTACTGATGAGAGCCACGATGTAAACCCTCTCGTTTTTTTTCTGCTCTTTCTCTTTCAGATGAGAGTGAAGGACCCGGTAAAAGGGATGGTGGCTCTAGAAGACTGAAGACTGAAGTGTATAGACGAAGTGTGCTGCTCTTTGTGTTGGTGTGTAAACGGAGGTGCCGGCCGCATTGCCGTATCGTGAACCTATAGGCTCCCCCTGTCGTCACTCATTAGATTAAAACCTCGAACTATTCATCATAAATGACTGCTTCAGTTCTGTCACTGGCCTCTGAAAGGGTTTTTAAATCTGTCCCTTAGCTTTTGTATTTTAGGTCCCATTTAAGGACAATCCAAATCATTTACAATCTCTCTCTCTCTCGTTCTCTTTCTCTTCCTCTCTTCGACTATCTCTTTCTCAGTTTACTGTTAGTACTATGACTGGACACCAGCGGCATCATTCTTCCTATTGGATTGAAACAGTCTCATAAACCGTATCTCACTACCTGTCCATTCCAAACGCCCTCCAGCTCCAAAACGGAGCACGAGGAAGCGAGCCAGTCGTAGTAAAGGATGAATAGTATAAACAGACGTCACCCCATCACTGACAGCGACACAGGGACATCACCTGTAGAAACGTGTAGGTCTTTAACCATGTCCACTGTTAAAAAGCTAACAGAAGTTTTAAGATTATTTCTATGTAAAATCAGAAGATGTTTCTGTATATATTCCGTATATAATATATATAATATATATATATATATATATATATAGAGAGAGAAAGAGAGAGATAGTTGGAGGCGAGCTGTTGTGAGAGCTGTCTACGCAGGTCTTTTCAATGACAGTTGTCGTTCTTTAACGTCTGTTTCGCGGACCAAGCCGACTCTCCCCAGTGTTCCCTTTTGAACTTGTGATTGTTGTTATTGTTATAATATATCTTTCTTTTTTTTCTTGTTTATTATGTTGTGCTCATTTCTGGTACATCTCCACATTGAAGCAAATGAACTGGCAGCTAGTCAGTGTAATGAGGGGAGTGCTTGGAGGTGAACAGTAGAGGTAGGAAAGAAAGAACATTGTGTTCATCGTTCTGGGCCCTCAAGAGCCGCAGAACTCCCTACAGGGTTACCAACGCGTCCTCCGCGAATATTGATCCACACTTCTTTGTTTTTCTTTTTTTTGAACTCTGTTTGATCGCTCAAGCTTTCCTAGCTCGTGTTTATGGTGTAGGGTTTTATTTTGAACGCGCTTAGTCTGTCCTCTGTGTGCAGAACAACTGCTTAGTCATCCTCCTGCGCTCCAGCTTCTCTCTGCCACCGTCGTGTCACATCCTCCGTGACTGTGCGTTATCAGGAGCGTTCAAGAAATCTGAGGGCAGCTCGGAGAATGAAATACATTGCTGTACACTGCTGTGCAAAAGTCAGAGACTGAAGAAGCCGTTACATACTTACTTCCAGACCAAACAGCCATCAACTTATTCATTAAAAAAAAAAAAGAAAATACATGCAAGCCTCTAACATAGTATTATATCATCTCTGTCCAAAGAAAACCTCCATTTTCCTTTTTCTATATCATTTAAACAGGACAGATTTATATCCTGGGAAAGTTTCATGATGATTGGACCAATAGAAATGCTCCAAAATTAAATAAAAACTTTTTACATTGACTAAAATGTAAGACCGTTTTTGTTCTCACCTGTAAAGTTACTATTTTTGGAGATTTTTCTTTGGACGGTAATTATATAAAATCTGTCAGTATTTCATTTGTTCACTCTCTTCCTGTGTGCACTCTACTGCCAATTTAACTCTCCCATCCATCCAGTCTTGAAGGAGCAAAACAAAATACTGACAGCAGTTGTTTTAAATAGATACTGCAGTCTAAATTCAAAATATTGGAGAGAGTTGTCTGACTTCGCCCACTAATTCCCAGACTCAAAGCTTATGTGGGTTGCCAGATTGAGAAAACATTTTAGGGAATTCGGACTTGTATGCCTAATGTCGAGATCTGTCTTTCACAATCTTCACTATGTCAGCTTAGGTGCCATAAATTGGTGCCGTGTCTTGGCTGGGAGGCTGGCAACGCTACCTGTTTCACGCCAACCCATCATAGTTCATGTCTTTGCGTTCATCATGGTTCAAATGAGTTCATAGCTCATCTGAGATGAGGGTGAAGAAAGCATCAATATGGCTATAGAAGCACTTGGTGTGATACTGTGATGTGATTGTGGACCTGTTCCTGGGTGTCACAAAGAGAACAACACCTCTGTCTATCCTTCAAAGAGAACATGAGGTAATGACTGTGTTAACATGAGAACAGTTTCAGAGAAGCGGATTAAATATTTCCAGATTTTTTTAAGAAAATGTGTAGCATTGTTGTCGGAGAGGCAAGAGTTTGGCATGTTTTTTTAAATCTCTGATAATATACCTTGCACATTTTCTCATTAAGTACAATAAATAAGTTACATATTGAGTTGCATTTGCATCCAACCAAAGCTGTCCCCAAAAGGAGTCCAGGATATTAAGTTCCCCCTCGAAGAGACACTAACAACCACACAAGCAAATACCCAAACACACCTTAGCTGCCTTGCAGATGTTGTCTAATTGGCTACAGGAGATATAAGATGATCCACTTGGTTAACGAAGGGGAGAGTCAAAGTAAAAAATAAGTTTAAAAGCAAAAGAAATTGTACAACAGTGATTAAAAGCTGTAGAGAAAATGGGACTCCTATTAACGATGCCAGTCTCGGTAGACCATTAAAATTGTCATAATCTCATAAGTAGTACTTAAAGCTTTGAGACAAAATCCACAGGTATTTCTGTACATATTCAACAGACAGTTAAGAAGAACGTTTGCTCCAGAACATGAAAACAGAACATCTGAGATGTTGACTAAGATTTTATGGACTGATTACACTGTAAAAAGGGCTTCAGTGCTTCAACCTAAGACCTATGTCTTCATGTAGTAACAAGTAAATTTACTAGTTTTATTCAACCTAAAATAAATTCCTACCAACCGTTCTTTCAGAGTAATGTGTTGAGTAAAACTTCTTCAGTTTCTTGGTACCATATAAAGTCAATTTCCAGGTTGAACCATTGTATAACTTTTTACAATGTAGTCTATATTTGTAACAGAGTTTATTTGGATAGTGAGAAGCAGAAAATGCAAATCTTCAAATTAGAAGCTGTAATAATGGAACAATGATGGACACGGTAAATACTAAACCTTTTGATATTATATTTAGTTGTTGTTGGTGGTTTTCTATTAGATATGTATTTGCTGATCCTGTACTGGAGATGGAACAGAAATCCAACAAATGAAAAAGTCTCTTTTGCACAGTACTGTATGCATAATTAAAAATAATGAAAAAAAAAACTATCAAAAATCTATATTCTAAACATAAACTATGAATATATATATATACATTGTAATGTATTTGCAGTATATCACTTTTTATGGGCCAGATTTTGACCCTCTGTATTCTTTCCCAGCTTGAGGGATAAGTGAACTGTGTGTGCCTCCCTTGTCCAGTCGCCAGCCACTTCACTTGCACAGCAGTACTACTGAAAGTCAGTGAAGAAAGTCACAGAGCACAGAAAAGCACTCTTACTTATTCTTTCTTAATTCTTTTTATCCCATCTGTCTATCATGGTGCTTTGAGAATAATAAACCATTAATAACCCATTAATAACCCGTCAACCTTACTAATGCTAATGTTATTTGCGAGTAGTCAGTTGTAGGCCTGGTGGCGACCTCTCCCCTCCCATTCTCGCACACTTCTAACGGATAAAGGGAACTTTGATCCCGATTTTAGCAATAATGCTCACGTTCCCTTCCCATCCTTCGCTCTGTATCTAAAGCGATACTCCTTTCTGTGTCAGTGAATTATCCCTATATTCTCAGAATGTTGCTAAGCGTAACCAATGGTAGAGTCCTTTCAGGGAATAAGGATTAGCTCGTGTATGAGTTTCTAAGGAGTTTTCTATATAAGGCGATGTATGTGAGTGCGTCTGGAGTGGTCTTATTCCTAGCGTTCATACGTGTGAGGGATGTGTGATGCCCCTGTCCGTCGCCCATCTTGACGTTCCATACGTCGGAACCGCTGGGCTTTTCCGTCCACTGGCTTTGTAGTTCAACGCTGTACAAACCCATCAGCAATGCTCCACTACTGCGTCGGCCCTGAGAGTTCAGTCATGGAGATGTATGGATGTATGTATTGAATTGTACATAGTATATAAATATATGTAGATGAACACACATATATATAGGTCAGACTGTCCTGCCAATCCGTCAGCACACTCCCTTTGAACCTATGAGCCCAGCGTGAGGGACCGCTGTGGTGGGAGGTTGTTGTATTTCAGGGAGCAGCTTTGATGTCCTGTATATGTGGCCGCTCCACCTTGTTCTGTGTTGATGCCCGCTCTAATGGAACCAGAATGCATCTGGACTCTCCGTTCGGTCATGGTTTAAAAAATTGTATTATTAATATATGATATTATTATAATTATTATGAATTATTATTAAACTATAACTCTGGCGCTATTATTTTCCAGCCTGACCTCTATCTGCTGCATTTGCAGGTTATGATCAGTTACCATAAACAATCATTTCTGTAACACTTTTTTTTAAGATTATCTAAACAGGCACCTAGTAGCACACGCATTGAAAATACTTTTAAAGCTGTACTTGAGTACTTATAAGCCACGTATACCAGCAACTGCAAGACAGAATGTATTAAATAACATTTAGAGTAATCGGTGAGGTAGAGGCCTTGTTAAGAATACGTGAACTTAAGTGATTTTAATAAATATTTTTTTTATTTGGTTGAATATACAAAGTCTGTACTTAGAAAAATCTAAATTAGAAATATTAAATGTCTTTATTTCTATTTGAGTACAAATGAAATTTAAAAAATATCAATAGTAAGTCGTAAATGTGAGTACTCACAATGAATATGCTATAAAACAAGTTCTATTAAGGAGACCGGTGTGGCTGCATTATACCTAAACTCAAATAGAGCTGATTCTTTATAACACTGTTGTAAATGGAAAAATGGCCGTCCATCATTAGGTTTAATAGTAAATGTGAGTACTTACAATGAATATGCTATAAAACAAGTTCTATTAAGGAGACCTGTGTGGCTACATTATACCTAAACTTAAATAGAGTTGTAAATGAGTGCAGTAAATGAAAGAAATGGCTGTCACTTTAGTTTAAGGCCTCTTATGTCAGCATGTACTTCATTAAATATCTGACATGAGTTGTTAATAAATATTTGCTTTATAAACATTTTTATTTCATGTTTATACCTGCATTCTGAAGTCCCTATATAAGTATTTGAAGGCTACACAACATGTGTAAGCATTAATTATGAGTACAAGTTGATATAAGATATTTTATGGACTTCACTCTATTTTATGGGCCTCTACATTCGGTTTTACCTCTTAATGTTATCCTAAATAACTGTTATAAAGAATTGCATTTAAACAGCATTACAACCTGTTTCTAAACGAATAACTATAGTACACAGCTACGGCCTTAGAAGTCACTGTTTATAGAGCTTATAACATATTTTTATAATAAAATATGATCACTTGAGTTCATGGACATCCAAAGCTTCCATAGATCCAATAAGTGGTGTTCTTCACTAGGCCTCTGGCTTATGTACATTATTTGGGAATGCTGCTTCATAACAGTGTTATTAATAGAACAAATGTCAAATACTGCAGGTTATGACTCTTTATGTCAATACAGGGTTGTTTACTTCAGAAAACATCTTATGGTTTTATTCAGAAGACATAATCTTGCGATTACTGGTGTAAGCTGTTTATAAATACACAAGTATCATTTTTTGAATGCATTATTTAATGGTTATGCATGTGTTATGAAAGCCCAATGTAGGTATCTTTCAAATTACTAAAGTATTGTTACAGAAAGCACTAGAGCCATGGTACACAACTATATGTGGCAGATAGAGATTGAGTGGAGCATTCTTTAAGCCCAGACTAAATGGTATTCTTAATGGCGAAGCACTATTGACTTTGCAGTTTAGTCCATCAATAAGTTTAACACCCAGTGCCCATCACAGCTGGCCCCTCCCCCTCATCCTGGCCCCTCCCTTTTTGGCAGGATAGTGTCTAAATATATTTTTGTTCTAACTGTCGTTGTACCTGCAGTATGTCGTCAGTCTCTGAGCTGCGCTGGTCTCTCTCTTTTCTAAAGGCGGCTCACACTCTAAGGCTCTTTGAAGGCTTCGGCAGAAGTTGCTGCTTTTTTGCTGGTCTGAGAACAGCTTTATTCTCAGGATCCAAGCAGGAGAAGCTGGGCCCAGGCCAGCGCAAATCGGGCAGAGCCTTTGTAAGACCACACGGGAATTTGAATAACAGGTGACACGAGAGCTGATTGAACTGATTACTTTGCCTATACATAAAGCAGATCATGGCGCAAAGAGACTTCCTCATAGCTACGTTGTTCTTAGACTCCACATTTTGTCGTCAGATTTACCAACCGATTACTCCGAACTAGAAAAGGTTCATTTGATTTTTTTCGTTTGTTTGTTTGTTTGATGTCACTCCCTACCTTGTCATCTGTTTTTGTTTCTTTTACTGTGAATTTGTGCCTTTTGTCATTTTATCTTCCAATATAACTACATTGGAGATGTGGAAAAAAAATAAACCTGCAAAAAGAAATTTTAGTGGTCTTGATTTTTAAAAAATATAGATTTGAAGCCAAATGTATTGCTTTATTGCTTTACATGTCGTGTTTTGACCGTATGATTTACAATTCTCTGGTGTATCTCTTTTATTTGCTGAGTAATATTAATAATAATGATAATTGGTTGCACAGCTTAAGAAGCGTGGGGAACGAGGGATGAATAAACAACAAGCAGAGCAGTGTGGGTCAGTGTGTTTGGGGGCCTGCCCTAAGTGAGTACATGCAGTTTGGTGGCTATAGGCAAAACAAAACCATGACGTTTGGGTGCACTAGAAAATGAATGGGACTCTGGGGGTGGGGAGGGAGCGACAAACAGAGAAGTGCGGGCCAAACTACCATTGCAGTCGTGGTCGAGGGTCTGCCCTGAGTGTATGCAAAACAGTGTCTGTCGGTAGAGCAGAAGTTCAGTAGATTGGCACTTCTCTATCCAATTCATTCTCTATGCCAAAAAAATTGCAATGCGCAACCATAATAATAATAAGAATAATAATAATGAGTTCAATTTATGTATAATTTATATTATTATATTTAATAGGCGGCACGGTGGTGTAGTAGAACTGTCAACTCAAGACAATCCGGGTTCAATTCCCGGTCCGGGCCGTTATGTGTGTAGTGTGCATGTTCTCTCCGTGCTTGAGTGGGTTTCCTCCGGGTCCTCCGGTTTTCTTCCCACAGTCCAAACACCTGCATGATAGGTTGATTGGTCACTCTAAATTGTTTGTAGGTGTGAGTGCATGAGTGTGTGTTGGCCATGCGATGGACTGGCGAACTGTCCATGGTGTACCCTGCTTTTACCCTATGATGCTGGGATTGGCTCCAGCCCACAGTGACCCCGACTAGCAGGATTAAGTGGCAGATGATGGTTTTTTATATTTATATTATTAATTAATGAATATTCTCATAACCAAGGATGCTTTACATCAGCAGGGAGGGGACAAAACTTGAGTGAGCAGCAGAGAGAAACAGGTAAGTTTTGAGTTGAGCTTAGAAAGAGGAGAGTGAGAGTCTGTCACAAAGAGAGTATCATAATGTGTTCCACAGTTTGGGGGCCATGACGCTGAAAGCTTTTCCCCCAGCAGTGACCAATCTGAATTTTGGAATGGACAGACAACCTGCGTCAGAGGACCTAAGAGTTCCGGCAAGGCAGTACAGGTGCAGGACCCCAGCTAGATAAGCTGGTGTTAGACCACTTAGAGATGTGTATGTTAGCAGGAGGAGTTTAAACTGGATGTGAAGCTTGACAGGTACGGCGACGATGGCGAGAAAAACTCCCTCAAGGAGGAAGAAACCTGCCCTTCTCTGGTCAACAAGTATTTACAGTTTATTAAGATCAATTCAATAATAGAACTCTCTGTTTTAAGTCTAGGTGGTAAAAGTTTTAGAAACTGCACAGGTAGAGGCAGTCTCTGACTGAGCTCATATCTTAATGCTGGTACAGACTACAGTTGAAGGTTTTAAATTTTAAGAAGTCATTTGAGCAAATGAGCAATCAAAGCTATTTCAGTTTTATCAGTTTAAGAAAGTTGCTCGTCCTCCATTGTCTGAGGTCTTGAATACAAGATATTAGGGCAGGTTATTGGTACTTCTGGTGCTGAGATGGATCTGAGTATCATCAGCGCAACATTAAAAATTAAGTCTATGATGTCAGATAATAGCTTTATGCCCCGTGAGATATGGAATACATGAAAAAGTACTGATGGGTGGAATATATTGTTCTAAATGTAATGAAGTAAAAACCTCTGTTGTATTTTTTTACTTACCTCACATTGTTTCTCTCTGTTCCTGGTCGGCAGGTTTTTCTTCAATGGGATTTTTTTGTTATTATATGCAAAGTTTTGCACACACCAGATCCAATAACAGATGTTTTTGTTTTCCATTAGGTAAATCAGTTTCCTAGGACTAGTTTTGGTTCCAAACGTTCTGTGGCAATACCAAAAGGTGACGTAAAAAACACTGAAGACTGCTCAGAGAGAATCATCACTATCTCACTGAACTTATATCACCACTGTCAGAAGAAAAACAAGAGAGGACAAAAATGTCATTTTGGAGCATTTCTATTGGTCCAATCATCATGAACATTTCACACAATGTTAAGGACAGCATTACACAGAAAACTGAAAATCAAGAAAAATGGAGAGAGTGATGATATATATATGATTGTTTAAATTTTGTTTACTGGTGGTATTGTCATTAATGCTATAAAAACATTAATAAGCAGTTACAATGCATACATAAACAGGGCAACAGTGACCAGTTGTTAGAATAACATTAAACTTACTGTCCTATATACTGTTAGCGCTTAGATGTTTACTCAGCTTTAAATCTCAGCATCAACACATGATCATATTTATCACATAGAACCCTTTATTAATGTGTTATAACTGTTTATTAGTACTTTGTAATGTAGCTTATAACCTAAATACTCACCAATAGTAAACTCATTTAAAACTATTTATAAATGCTTTATGCTTAATGCTTTATATATTAGTTTTGTTCCAAAGTGGTTCCTGATATGCTAACTGTACCTACCAGGTGAGCGTACCCTCTTGCTGTCTGAAGGCTGTAGTATTTCCCAAACTCACTGCTGTCTTCCTTCTGCCATCAGCATGTTCTAAACAAACCTGATTCACCTTCAGGTCATGACGCTTTCATGCAGTGTTGCTTTGACCAGTTACACTGGCTATTTCTGCAGTGGAAAACAAAGTAGTTGATACCAAAAGCAAGTCGAGTCGAGTTCTACCACGCAGTGGAAGATATTCTAATAGAAGCAGATCATCGCTGTATCTCCAGATTGGTAACTTTACAGCAGAGGCCAAAATCTTTCTATACTTTTAATTTTGGAGCATTTCTATTGGTCCATTCATCATGAAATGGCCACACAAAGTAAACGGCAGCTGTTGTGTTTAAACGAAATGGAGAAACATGTTTTTCTTTGGATATTCTAAAGGTACGTATCCATTCTAAAAGTACTGAACACATATCAGCGCATGTTCAAAGAAAAACAAACCTACTTTAATGAAAGTTCTTTTTCTCAGATTTTTTTCCTTAGCAATTTTGGAGCATTTCTATTGGTCCATTTATCATGAAATGTTCACACAAAGTTAACGACAGCTGGTGGCAATACATGATTTTTATTTTTGGATAGCAACGATATAGTTTGTTTCCCTCCTTATGTGCCATTTGGAAGTAATGACCAATGTAATTGTTGGCAGTGGACCAACATCGGTCTTCATTGGTCCAGCCGTGACCAGTCAGAACTTTCTCTGAGTTCACTAACAGAAAGCACGGTAAGTGGATGAAGTGCTGTAGTGCACTGTTGTTTAATTAACTGACCTCGCTCTCGCTCTCCCTCTTTACTGTAGCCTGCCCCCCTCACCCCCTGTTTTCAAATCCCTGTGTATCCCCTGGCCCCCATTAAAACGTCACAGTGAGTGCTCACGAGTCGTACTATTACCTAACTCGCTGACTGCACGCGCTAACACACAAACAAATTCTTCACCCACTCAGGCGCTGCAGATGGAGGCTGTGAGAGAGGGGTCTGGTTCTCTGTGTGTGGGAAAGAGGACTGTAAGCCCCTTCAACTCTGCACCAGGGTCTAATCAGGATTTGGCGGTCAGATGTAGCCAGATTAACCTAAACCCTGCTTAAGGGGCCATGCGCGACACTGGGAGGCCATGATTTGGACAGTAGGGGGGAAAGTTGAACTGGAATGACCCCGATTGCTATAGTACACATACATTACATTGCCTTGAGGGTGATACTACGTTTTTGCCGTATTTCTTTTGTACCTTGACTCTGAAACGAGTGGATGCAAGCTTAAACATGTAGCAGAATGAAAAATCACAATGTAATCAGTTACTATGTATTTGTAAAAGAATAGATGCTGATTATCATGTATATAATCGTGTTTTTACATAAACTTTACATAAATTCAAGTCAGTTATTTCAGGTGCCCATGAGATCCTGATGTGCTGTCTTATTGACTAAGACCTGTGCTGTGGTCTCCTAATCACTTGACCCTACATTCAAAAATCTGCACCACTGCACTGAACACTATTATTGCGTACAAAACTGCTGAGGGTAGTAAAAGATTTCAGACGCTATGTCATACAGGTTTACTGTCCGACAACAGATTCAATCACATTAATACTATAAACATCATCCCCCCAGCCCAGCATCATACATGAGAAGAGACTCCCATTGTAGCAAGGTTTGCTAATCCTCTGCATGAACCTTCAAACAACACAGTGCATTATGTGTATCCACTATCTGCTACATCAGGGTATGACAGTTGTTCACTACTTATGCTGGTGCACTGTGGGATCATTCAAGTGTACTGGAGCTTCTGCTACTATAGCTGTGTCCAAAACTGTGCTGTCTTCATGTATGTAGTGTTTCAAAATTCCATTTAGTAGCGGTGTCGGAAAACATTCCAGACAAATGATCCCATAATGCACCGCAAAATGAGTAGTGTAAAATATACCCTAGAGGAGAGAGGAATTATCCTTGTAGCTACATCGGTTTTACACTACTCTCTTCAAACCTTTTACTTGTGGGGCAGTCGTGGGCTGGAAGTTGGAGTCGCCTGTTCAATCTCTTGAGCCTACAGAACACGACTGAAGTACCCTTAAGCAAGACACCTAACCCCCAACTGCTCCCTGGGTGCTGTGGATAGGCCTGCCCTCTGCTCTGGGCAAGTGCGCTCACTGCCCCCTACTGTGTGTGTTCACTAGTGTGTGTGTGTGTGTGTGCATGAATGGGTTAAACATGGAGGTCAAATTCTTCTGTGTGCAAACACAATTGACAAATAGTCCTAAATTCTAATTAATTAGAAATCGCTGAATCTGCTGTCACACAATAATGAGCAATACCGAATGGCATAGGGTGTGTCTTAAAACTTAGTGAGCTCCTACATAGGCAGCATTTTACGCTATAGTATGCGCTCCCGACATGTAAGCTGTCCTAATTCTTAGATACCTTAAACACGCCGTCTACTAAAGTATTTGAACTGATTTTAAGGAAGCATCTAAAGCTTCCTCAACCATTAAGGCAATCCTATGCAGGCAAATCTACCAGCAGTGAAGTTGTTTTAAAATGTAAGTTATTTTGATTCTCTCTGGTGTTTTAATGTGTTTCTTGTCATATAATCACACAAAACAGTATTTTATTTACAACTTTGTAACGAGTTGTTGACCATTTTGCAGTTTTATACTCGAGCCATTAGCATTTATGTTAGCTGTTTTTAAGCCTTGGGCTATTGTTTTGGATGCCAGCCGGTAGCTTAGCAACCAGCTAAACCACAGGTCATGCTGCAGTGGGTGGGAACAAGCCGTGACGCAGTCTCTCTCTAACCTGAGCGTCTCAGTAATCTGTTTTAGACACACCCATAGTGTCCGGTTTCATTTATTGCAATCTGTTCCCCATAATATTGTTGTACATTAATTAGAGGACCATTTCAGACACTGCGTATGTTTTCAGACACCACAATGGTGAAAACCCTAAACTGTGTGAATGGACACAGTTCTGGAGATGAATTATGTCTGAGAAAACCTCCCTCTCTCCTCCCAAAGTGAGAATAATCTGCCTTTGTTTATTAGAGTAGCAGTACAGGTTGTTGGATGATTTTAGTAATTAGGAGAGAAAAGCTAATATTAATTATTTAAGCCAAAAAAATAAAAAATACAGGAGAAAGTAGAGAGAATCACTCACTGGCAGCCATAGTTGGATTTTCCAGCTCTCGTATTCACACAAACCCCGCCCCCTGCGCCGTGATTGGTTAATACAGCATAATACTATCAGGATACCATGATTGACGCGATAATAATAATCACTGGCCAATCCGAGCGAAGTGGGCGGGGCATGCCTGAATGCGGGTGTGGAAAAAAAAACAAAACATCTACACCCACTTTTTTTTGTTTTGGCTTCCACAGAAACCTCCGCCGGACAGCGCAGAGCGTTCCCCGCACAGCACCAGCTGCAGATTTCTACCTCGGTTTTATCTCCAAAGGTGGGCTACCATGCTTTAATCTACTTATCTGCAGGGTCGGTGTGGGGGTGTTTGTGAATAGCTGTTGTGATCATTTATGTAGTTTCCACTAGAACATCAGGCTGGAAAACGTGCACTGTTTAGCTGCTGATGGCTGAAGTTTAGAGACGCGGCGAAGTTTGTATGTGGAGTTATCAACCAAACCAGCTTCACGTCACAGATATTCATGCTCAGCTCGTATTTTATTAAATGTAAGAGCGCCAGCTGCCCTGTACACGATTTATGATGGCAGGAAATGTGGAAGTGGTATAAAATGACTTGGAAAACAAAGCTATTATATCAACCTTAACTAAACTAAACTAAACTAAACTAATCTGTTAGTTTATATAAACACTCCTGATCAAAATCTTAAGACTAGTTAAAAACCTGCAGGAACTTGCATTTTGCATTTTTGGATCTTAAGAAGGGTCTAAGTAGAGCTTCACAACGCTAGGAGCAAGAGACAAAAGATTTTGAGCAGCCAGTTTACTGAAAACAACAATTGAACTGAAATAGGCTGTTCATCCACTGATCAAAAGTTTAAGACCCCTGCTCAAAAAAACCCAGAAAACCCCTCAAAGTGTTCAAAAAAGGACTCAATAGTGAGTAGCTCTACTATTCTAGTTGATCACTTCAAACAAATGTCTAGGCATGCTTGATGCAAGTGTTTCCAGGAGGCTAGTGGGAATGTTGCTTCAAGTGTTGAAGATGGCTTCACGAAGTGTATCCACTGTCTGGAACTGATGTCCCTTTTTGTAAACTTCCCTTGCCATCTATCCCCGAATGTTCTCAGTCGGATTTAGATCAGGGGAACACGCAGGATGGTCCAAAAGAGTGACGTCATTCTCCTGGAAGAGGTCCTTGGTCAGGCGGGCATTGTGAACTGCAGCACGGTCCTGTTAAAAATTCCAGTCATTACTAGGGGCATGCCATATCGTATCGTACACAATAATATCGCCAACATTTTGAATATTGTAAACGATATTATACCCTGAAATATCGAGCCATATCACCCATCCCTAATTATAACATCAGGTACTATTTTTTACTGTTTTTAGCAAAATAAAAATTCACACTTTTCTCATTTCTCATTATATATCTACTAGAGACACATTTTATCTGTCCAGTATCATTCATTTTACTTCAGTCCTGGATATATGGAGATATTTGGAGTGCATTATTTAGTATCGTGACATTCTGGATCATTGACTTCTGTTACAATCTGTTAAAAATTCTTGTATTTTTTAATATCTCAGTTAGGGGTGTGCCATATCATATCGTATGCAATAATAAAATTTAATTATTTTTTTTTTGCAGTCGTGTATTTTTGATTTTTTTTTTATTCAATATTTTGTCATATGTCCAAGAGTATCGTTATCACAAAAATACCATGAAATATCGTGACACCCCTAGTCATTACCACATAGCCAGCTGCTGTTTGATGCACCTGCACAACCTGAAGCTCCATTGTTCCATGTGTGTGTGTATGTGTGTATGCGTGTGAGTGTGTGTGTATAATTATATCCTAATATATCTATATCATGAAATGTATGTAAATGTATATAGATGACTTTCTACAGTTTGTGTTAGTTTATCTAGAACATACAAGACAAACCTCATTCATCATATCATCCTGAGACCCTGTCCACTGAAAGTGAAAGTACACATTTGAGTGCAGTCAGTGTGTGTGACCTTGGATTTTCATTCCACGCGAAAGCTTTTCAGGCTTTAGGCTTTCTGATGAATGAGGAATGATGCTGGTGTGATTAACCCCTTGTTGTGTGCAGACAGGAAAATGAGTGCTGGAGCTCTGAGAAGCAGACGAAGACACCATGCCTGCAGGTACGATCATCGCTGACCACGCCGATACTGACAGTGAAGTATCCTTATCTGAAATGATGTCACTCTCCAATGCGGGGGGACGTCATAATCTCAGGGGCTCTTATAAGAAAAGGGGTCTTGTTTCTTCATAAGATGATTAAAGCAACATGGGTTCAGTAGAGGAACTGGATTAGATTGAAGCAAGACCGAGTCGATGTGCCAATATCCTGACGCTTTGCACTGCTGCTGTTATAAAACACACAGAGTAGATTTGAAAGGTTGTGTTAACACCTGGAATCAGTGCACTGTGAAAAGGTCATATTAATTAATTGTGTTTGGTACATAGGTCAGAGACCACTCTTAATTGAATTCAGACAATGTGACTATTAAGCTATTCAGAAAAAACTACATATCGCAACTGTTCATAGAAAAACATGCATCTCCATTTTTGTCGATTTAAATTTTTCTACATCAGTTGACTGTATTAGCTGCTGTTTACATTTCATGATGAATGGACCAATAGAAACGCTCCAAAATAGCTTGTAAAATGTTCTGGTTACACTGACTTCCATTGAAAATAAGGACAGTTTTTGGCCTCTCCTGTAAAGTTGCCATTTTACTTGTTTTTCTTTGGACAGTGATGAAGGGGTGGATAGCAGTGCCAACACTAACTCTATTTTGCTTATATTTATATCACTTATTTTAATTGTTGACGAATATATTTTTTTGTGGGGAGCTTCAGCCATTATTGCGATTACTGTTCATTACATTGGCTACCTGTCCTATATTAAATATCCAAAGCAGGACCTTCAACAAGATTGACAGGAGGTTAGGGCAGCAGTGCTACTACAGCTTTACATTTCATGTTAGACTGATTTGATTTGATTTGATGCTGCAGTGACTCGCTATTGCCTCTTGTGGTACAAACTGGTATTACAAGACGGATGGGCCAAGCTAGCTTTTGACATAATGACAATAACCTTATTTTTTAAGTTTTTGGAATTTTGATATGTTTCAAACCAAAACAAATTGCACCTTTAAAGGTCATTTAATTTGTGGTTTACTTTATTAAATAATACTTGTGAATGTCAAGAACATTCGTACATTCAAGCCAGCCAAGAACCATTCAGGATAATAATAATAATAATAATAATAATAATAATAATAATAATAATAATAATAATAATAATAATAATAATAATAATAAATGCAGGAATGTGGAAATGTTAATATTGTCCAGAGATTTTCTTTATGGTCCAAACCTAAAAAAAAGTTATTGTTTATTGTTGTAAATTGTTACTGTCCAATGAAAAACAAGTCTCCAAAATGGCAACTTTACAGGAGAGACCAAAAACCTTCTTTACTCAAGTCAATGGAACCAGAATTTTCTCTAAGCTATTTTGGAGCATTTCTATTAGTCCACTTATCCTGGAATTTTCACACAATGTAACCAGCAGCTGCTGCGCTCTAATGAAGTAAAAAAATAAAATTAGACAAAAATGGAGGTGTGGATGTTTTTTCATGGACAGCGACGATATGAGGATTACTGAATATGAAAAAGAACATGTCACTGGTTTGCTGGTGAAATATTGAGATTTGTACATTGGCCTTAGCTTGTCTATTGTTTTCTCTCTCTCTCTTTCTGATAGCCTCTGAAGAATGTGCATGTGACCGCATCACAGAGATGCATTATGGGGTGGGGGGCTCAGTGTAACTGGATTAACTTGCATGTGAAAATGCCACTCTTTTTATTTTCTTCTTTGCATAATGCTTTGCTTTTTGTGGAGCAGCTGATAAACAGAATGGTTATTGGTTCAGACCTGAACTGTTTAGCAGGCTGCTTTTTGAGTCTTACCTGAGGGAAGGTCAAGAGACTGGAGGACAGCTTCATGGCTTATAAGTGATTCATCAGCCCTGTAGGGGTAGCAGTTCTTTGAACATCTCCACGCACAGTCATGTCCCAGTGTGACTTGAACTCATCCTGTATTCATGATATTGGAGCTGAAACTGAATTCTAGAGCTGTCAGCAAACAACAAAAATGTAGTGAAAGTGTCCAGGATGGGTTTGTTTCAGCAAAAGAACTGCATTTGCAGCAAATTGTTATTAAATCTTCTCCAACAAGGTCTCAATTGAAAGTTTAGAATGAGCTACTAGTGAAAGATAAGTATTATCATATAATATCATGTCTTCATTCTAGTGCAACTTCAAAGGACTAAGGACTAATAATTTAGATGGAGGGAATTAATGCATGAATTAATAAACTAGTGTAAATAAGATGGAGGTAAATGAATTAATATCTGTATAGATTTTAAGAGTAACAAGAAGAAAAGAGTATTGGCCTAAAAGAAGGATAATAGGAGAAGGAATAAGGTTCTGGGATATAATCTTAATCTGATTATTTACAAAACATTTTTGTGTTATGAAGTACTATTACCTAGAAATATGACTACATTTCCCAGAGTGCAAGAGCAAAGCATTGCGACGTATGTTTAATTTTAGACCTTCAACCTTGCATTTCTGTGCTTACCCTCTGATCTATCTCCAGAGATCTATCTCCAGTCTATGCAGGATGCAGGCTATATTCAAGTTGCCACAGCAAATAGTCTCATAAACCGGATTAGCATCTGACGCCATTCAGTTGCATTACCCAAGTTCAATAACAAAACACTTAGTGAAGCGTAGATCAGTGTACCGAGCCCTCCCATGTGACTCCCCTGCTCCAGATCACACTTCCTAACCTCACATGCTTCCAAAAGCTCTGTTCCTACTGGCACTGTCGCTGGGACATTGAGGAACTGATGGGAGAACTCAAAGAAAAGCCACAGAGAAGATCAGAAATCTTACTGTAAATCAGAAACCCAGCTTTTTTGAGTTTTGAGGTTTGGGAACTTTGGACGACTAATGCTGTGTTCTTTGTGAGAAGTTCTGCAATTGTTGGAATTTTTGGTGGAACTACATGGTGGACTTTATTAAGAAGTGCTGAAGTTGGAGGGCATCTTTTTTTTTTGTTTTGGAGAATCCATCAACAAACCAAGCACACAACTTGCAGAGGGACGTCAAGAGGTTGCCCGAGATCTAATTGACTTTTCTCTTCTCTTCACCATCTTCATCAAGTCTCCATCTGCTCCATCTTGTTGGCCTTGAGCAGTTTTTGCTGCCTGTGTTTGTTTCGTCTGTCCGGCAGCAGTGGCAGTACGATGGCAGGAGTTTGGGAAGGCCCCCGGTTGCGTTCGGATAGCAACTCTAGCACGGCGTCCAACAGAACACTGCTGCGGCAGAGGCTCTCTCAGCTCCTCACATGTGTGGAGGATCTCAGCTCTGATGATGAGGCCACTGAGGAGGTGTCTCGGACCCTGGACGAAGCCTTTCAGCTGTGCGGCCGATATAGTGGAGAGTTCTTCAGGTGTTGTGTCCTGTAGTCAGCCTGGTCCGCTACGTGTGCTTGACCTTTTACTTTGATTAGTTTTTCTTCACTTTCTATTTGATCTATTGCTTCTTTGTTTAATCTTCTGCTGGTCTTTAGGTCTCATTCTGTACATGTTGCTTTCTGCTTTTGTTAGATGCTGTAGGTGTTTTGACTAGAATTATTGTAGACAAGGGGGTTATTAGTAGAGATGGATGGATCATGTACACTTCCACAAATAAGGTGAGGAGAGCGCTGAAGGAGCGCTGAAGGAGCGCTGACTTTTGCGTTCCTAAAGAAACTTTTAATGGAAGAATGTAATGTGAGTGTGGAGAACGTTTTAAAGGTAAAAGAAAATTCACAGCAAGAATAATTTAGGGACAAACTGTGTTTGTAATAACAACTGGGACATTGTTTTTATTTTTTTAATTATACAGTACTGTGCACAAGTTTTTTCCAGACCTGAAGCTTTTATATATTTTAAAATATTCACATAGTATTAATACAGTAAGTAGTGCTTTTACATATGTCAGTGTGTTTATTTAACCCTTACCAAGCTTCACCTTGTGGAAACCACCCAGTATTATTTACAGTTCTACAGATCTAAAACCTCTATATTCATACAAGAAATCTGGAACAAACTGGCACACATGATATTTTCTACTTTAACAAGATATTTATCCTACTTTGTATTTTATTTATGCTTATTTACATCTGTTCTAATGATATCTACTGAAAAGCTTTTAAACAATTATATTAGGTGTCTACGATTTTTGCACAGTAGTGTATATATGATCCTATGACAGAATCTATCAGAAAACTAGTGGAAACTTAATATCCATTCAGGCAATGCTCTTACTATTACTGGTGAAAATACTCTTATTGATGAGATAAATGCTTGGAACCCATTAGCCTATGTGCCTAAGACTTTTGAGCAGTAGTAGCAGTGTATATAACCTTGTGCTTATAACTCTGTTAGCTTATTAACCAGGATACTGTGACAGTGTGAAGCTGCTAGTGAGCAATGAGGGGTGAAAGGGGAGGGGATGAGAACTCTCTGCCATGAAAACAATTCACACCACTACACGAAGACAGCTATACTGTAATAATACTATAATGACGTACAGCGCAGCTGCCTCTTCTTTAACTCATAAATGTACATCACATAAATGTTCAATATACTTATAAGTCCTCTAAATGTGATTAAAGAAAGATACATGCATAGGTCATTTAAAGGTTGTCGTCCAAAACAGGCAGGCATTGCATTTTATGGCTACAGTAAAAAGAGGTTATTATATTCGTTCTCTTCTTTTTCTTTCTACCAGTTATTGTATGGATTGAAACATCTCTCTCTCTTTCTATTTTTCAGACTGCACATAGTGACGTGGAATGTTGCTACAGCAGAGCCTCCAGATGATGTGAGGTCACTGTTGCAGCTAGACTCTGACTCTCCTGCTGACCTCTTTGTGATTGGGTGAGAAAGTCACATGATCCCGACGTTTGAATTTTTTATACTTTATTTTTTTAGAGAAATAAAAAAAGTTCTAAACTCAAAAGAAATAAAATGGTGATTCTTTACTATCGCAGTCTGCAGGAGGTGAGAGCCACTCCAATGAAGTATATCTCTGATCTGATGTTAGAAGACTCGTGGAGCCACGTCTTCATGAACACTCTGGGGCCAAACGGCTTTGTCAAGGTACATGATTCTGCTGTGTGTATGTTCTATGCCATTTAGTGGTATTTTATATATATATATATATATATATATATATATACAGAGAGTAAGACACACAACACTGAATGTTGGTGGCCGAGTATAGGTACTAAACAAAATATGTAGGGACAAATTATGTAAAGTGTTTATGGAACATGTAGTCTGCAGCATCCACAGCATAATTGCTAAAAATTTGATAAAAATATGAATGTTAAATGTGGATACCATGTCAATGTTAGGGTGTTAACAATAGGGTGTGAGAGCTTTAGAGAATTTTTTTTGAGTGGATCAGACACAGCAGTGCTGCTGGAAAAAAAAAAAAAAAAAAAAAAAAAAAAAAAAAAAAAAATATATATATATATATATATATATATATATATATATATATATATATATATATATATATATATATATATATATGAAACATTTAAGCTTCTTGAATGTACGAAGAGCAGCATTGAAATGGCTGTGTCTATAAATCAATGTGTGAGTGCAATGGTGTCAAAAAATCAGTATTTGCAAAGCTTGTTCAGGTAAAAACATTTAATGAATCTAATAAATTAATAGTGTAGTGTATGCAGTTGCTGTAGGCTAGTTATTGTGTATAATAGCCTATAATCATCTGTATTTCTCAAATACAAGCACTTGTTCAGTGTTCACCAGAGGTACTGGTGAAAAACATAATATACTCAGAAGTGTAGCCACAGTGTGATGTATTTTTTTTAAAAGATAATAACACTGTGTTGTCATATAGCCTGCGTCTAGTCTTAACAGTGGTTCTGTTATTCTCTGTTATTCAGTCGTGAAGTTGACAATTGAGTAAAGAACACAATAGCTGGTTTCAGGCAATCTCTAATTAAGGCCTGCTGGAGGCTGGGATGGTGGAGAACACTGGCCTCTTTGTGCTTCACTAGCAGATTTAGGTGATGCATTCAGGACTTTGATTGGTCAACCTTTGCTAACTAGGTTAATAAGCTGTGAGTTTACATGCTGTGTCCTCAGCCCTCTGTCACATATGGGAATTCTCAGGGTAGGTCGCTTCCCTGTCCTTTCTCTATGTGGCTCTGCTTACTGTTGTGAACGGCCAGACTGAAAAATACCACGAATGCCAGAGACTGTTCTCGTGACTGGGGAACAGCCAATTGAACCACAACCGTGTCCTACTAAACTGCTCATTTGTAATATTATGTACAGTATGACAATTGTATGTATGTTTATTTGTTTATGTTGCCCCCAGGTGACCTCTGTGAGGATGCAGGGTCTCCTCCTGATTGTCTTTGCTAAGCAGGCGCATCTTCCTTTCATCCGTGACATCCAGAGCACGTACACTCGCACGGGCATTTTGGGCTATTGGGTAACATTCTTCTCTCAGTAGTAACTTCTCTCAGTATGTTAGGAAGCTTATCAATGATAGAAAATGGAATAGACAGCATTCACATTGCCCTTTGACGTTTAAAGAAATAATTTAGAAAATATGAATATTCAAAATAAAATGAAAATCCAAAGCACATCCAACTTTCAGGTCAGATTCTGATGTCAGCTACAGTTGTTTATAGCTACATGACTTACATTTCATTGTTTTAAGAACAGCAGGTTTGGGATTACTAATATGGGGTATTCCAGGGATTGTTTAAAACATTAGCATGGTTTAATCTTTTAGACATAAACAAAGAGTGAGATATAAACATTCAGAGTAGTTTAGTATACAATTGTCAACTCTAGAAACTCAAATTTCTTTACAGTGGTGGTATGTCACAATGTCTACAACTCAAACATTTTTTACAGTCCAGACTGGAGAGCCTACACATTAATTCTGAGCTTTTAAGTGTTATATTGATAATTAGAAAATGATAAAAAGACTCGGCATCACCCTGCATGCACCTCTGTCATGAATTATTAAAAAACAAGACACCATAAAACAGTGGGTGAGGCATCAGACATTGTATATATAACCATTACATATAATAGCTTTCTGTGATTTAGAGTCAGTAAATACTGCAGACATCTGGTTCCTATCAGGACCACTGAATGACTTTACTTTGTTTACACCTCTGTTTACGTCTGAACTATTTCATCTTAAAAATCAATGGAATTCATTGGTTTGAGGTAACATTGGACCAATAAAAAATGTTTTGGTTGAAATTAAACAAATAAACACATATTTATTTATTTATTTTTGCCTGTTTGGACTTAGTGAGTACATAAAACACACCAGACTATCTTTTATAGTACATTCTTAACTTGTGGTTAAATAATTAATTAAAATTAAATTAAGTGCTATATTAATACGGGGAGGCAGCTGGTCATTTAGCACAATGAGTCATGCATAATTATGCTTTGACACATTTGAATAGGTGTAGCAGCAGCAGTCAAATATAACGTGACCCATATTTTATACATCCTACAGCTGTAACATAGTCTACATTTGCGCTAACAAGAAAATAGTGTAAATGTCATTTTTTGACAAATGATTTCTTTAAAATTATGTCAGCTGTGCCTGTCATTAGACTCAGACACTGTGAGTATATTTGCTATCCTTCTTAAGAACTCTGTTGTGATAGCAGGGGAGGTTTTGATGTGTTAAAATGTAATATTATAACTTCACAGGGGAATAAAGGAGGCGTGTCGGTGCGTTTCTCCTTCTATGGCCACATGCTTTGCTTTCTGAATTGTCATCTGGCAGCGCATATGAACTACGCTGTGCAGCGTGTGGATGAGTTTGAGTACATCCTGGACTCGCAAGACTTTGACTTCTACGACACACCGCATGTGCTCGACCACAAGTAAGTGTTAACAGATAGACTGAAAACATACACATACAGGACACAGCTCACAACTCACACAGTATTATTTCTGATGCTAATATCTGCCTGTCCATTCTCATTTGTTCATATTATTTTATACTATAATACTTTGTATACGGTACCATGCAAAACTCAGAGGCCGTCTTTTCATGTGCATCATTAACTGTACTTAACAGCCATTAAGTAAGTTATTAATTTCTCAATGTAAAACTAAAGCAGGAAACACTGATATAAGATAATTCATGTATATGAGGAAGAAAGTCAAAGGAAACTCAACATTTACCTTTCTGGATCTTGTCCAGCTTTTCACTGTGAAAAAAATAACTATGGGGCTTAACCCTTTGGTGCACAATCTAAGCAAACCCCTTCTAATGCAAAACATGGCTCAAACTTGACCCGTATTCATTTCCTATGTTATTATATGAAAGAGTATCTCTTTGGTTTATCTATTAAATTCAGCTTATTTCATTATTTAATGTTTAAAGTATCCATTAAACATCTTGTTTTTAAATCATTATCATTTTTCTTAAAAAGCTAGGTTGAATCAGAGTCTAATATCAATAGGAAGATTATTCCATAATGTTGGGGCATTTACTGAAAAGGCCAGTCCCGCTTAGATTTTAAGTTAGTATGAGAAACAGTTAATAACCCCGGATTTGAAGACCTTAAAGTTCTTACACTTTGAAGCGGATGTAGAAGCTCAGTGATGTATGCTGGAGCCTCGTTATGAACAGCCTCATAAGTAAGCATTAAAATTTTTAAATCTATTGAAAATGGCAGCTGTCATGTTTAAATGATGTAAATGATGTGTTTTTTTTGCCATTTTCTGAAACTGAAACTTGAATAACTTCTACTTGAAGATTATTAACTGTAAATATAATAGCTATGAAAAGATGGCCTCTGACTTTTGGTACTGTCTATATACTGTACATTTTCTCCACACTCACCATTTTTGTTAAAACTAGCTTCTACGTTCTCACTCACACGTACACACTGCTGCTCGGTTGTGTGTGTAAGGGTGGTCTTCTGGTTTGGTGATTTGAACTTCCGCATTGCTGACCACGGCCTGCACTTCCTGCGCTCCTCCATCAACAACGGCCGCTTCAACCTGCTGTGGAGCAAAGACCAAGTGAGTCTCACACACACACACAGACATGCACACAAACAAAACATGATCCTATAAAAAAAACTCAGTGAAGGGCCTCTGGGTGATCAGTGTGTACACACTGCACTCTCTGTGTAACGTGAGTGTTCGTCAATGCCAGACAAACATTGCCCATCTTGTATGTGTGTAAATTTGTCCTGTTGTGCTCTTTCTGTGGATTGGGACGGCCCCTCATGATGTTGTCTTTGTTCCTTTGAATTGAACATGTACTTGTGTGTGTGTTTCTTAGCTGCTGATGATGAAGAAGACGGAGCCGCTGTTGCAGGAGTTTGATGAAGGACCTCTGCAGTTCAAACCTACTTACAAATTTGATCGCTTCTCCGAGACATATGACACGAGGTAAGAATCTCTCAGAACACACACCTACAGTAGTGGGCCAAAGTTGGAGACCACCCTTCCCTTAGATTTTTTATCATTTATATGATTTCCAATCAAAATTACAAACAAAATACATGTTGTTTCATTTTCAGTGTGAGCAGAAACATACGTAGCCCCAACAACTAATTAACTGTCAACATATTTAACTATTAGGCCGAGTGCATTACAGCTTCTGTCCTTTTGAGAGACTTCCTTTCAGCTTTTTTATTTTTTCCTTACCATCAAAGCTCAGTCTTAGATTAGTTAAATACGTTTTCTGCTTCGTATGACTGCAGTGATCCCAGTTACAACCTTAGACGCACCAGTCCATGAACCTAACTTCACATCTCAGCTTTCCAGCTTTGGTGTTCAATAGCAAATTTTCTTCTTCTTGTCTATTTCATTTTTCTCAGCAGTGGCTTGTTGGCCGCTACACATCCTTTCAGACCCGTAGCATTGACTCGTCCTCTCCCAGTGGAAGGATGGACTGTGAAGCTTTCAATATAACAAAAGCAAGCATAGTTTATGGCTTTGCTCTATTGCATAACCCCGTTTCCAGAACAGCTGGGATGAATCACATCCATCCATTATCTGCCACTTATTCCCGCTAGTTGGGGTCACGGGGGGGTGGGGGAGCTGGAGCCAATCCCAGCATCATCAGGCGAAGGCGGGGTACTCCATGGACAGGTTGCCAGTTGGCCAACACACACTCACTTACTCACACCTATGGACAATTTAGAGTGACCAATCAACCTAACATGCATGTGTTTGGACTGTGGGAGGAAACCGGAATACCCGGAGGAAACCCACTCAAGCACGGAGAGAACATACACACTCCACACAGAACGGCCCAGACCAGGAATCTAACCCAGATCATCTTGCTGTGAGGTGACAGTGCTAACCACTACACCACTGTGCCGCCGGATGGATCACCATGATGTGCAAAACATTTAAACCCTCTATTAAATTAAAAATAGTACAAAGAGAACATACAACACGTTAAGAAATGATATCGTTTTTGAAAAACATGTTAAATTTGCTGCCAGCAGCATGTTTCAGTTCAGACAGGGGCAACAAAACACTGGCTGGAGGGTCATCTAGCAACAAATAAGGTCAAATGGCAACAGGTCAGTAACATGAGCATCCCAGAGAGGCGGAGTCTTTCTGAAGTAAAGTTCTGCCAAAAAGACTAAAGACTAGAGGGATGACAAGGTTTACAACTGGAAGGTTAGTTATTGTAGGACATAAAGAAACCATCTTTGGCATAGGCCCAGTCCTAGGCCCAGGTTTTTAACCGTGCAGACCCTCGCAGACCCTGCTGGATATGGACAGCAGGGGCGAAGCCACCTCCCAGGACAGCAGGACTGGGACCCAACTGATGGTGGTGGGGGGGGAGTAGGGTGGAGCGCATTGAGACGTCCGTACCTGAAGGCAGCAAAGTGGGAGTGTAAGTTGAATCCTTTGAAATACAGGTGGCAGCCTGCGATTGGTTGGAATAATGAAGGAGAGACGTAGCGTTGGTGTCGCTAAAGCTTTCATACGGGGAGAGAAACAAATAAAAATATAAAATTATTAATACATTTAATAAATTTGCCATTTAATTAAAACTTAAACATCACAGCACCTATAAAGTTGAACTTTGGCTTATTAGGTTGGTTAATAATGCCTGTAAAGCACTTTGAGCTGCCACTGGTATAAAAGGTACTCTATAAATAAAGATAATGATGATGATTATTATTATTATTATTTTACCACTTTTACTGGAAATTGAATGAAAAAGTATGATCTCTGACATACGCAGTACTGTGATCCGCGCATGCAGTACAACTGCTATGAAAATACCGTAGAGACAGAAACGCACTGTGATCCTTTCCTGTTAGCTTGTCAAGTCAAGAAAATAGAAGAGAAAGTCTTGTTGAACTGATATACCTGCTAAGAGACGTCTAGTATTTTACAGCATGTAAGCATCAAGAGCTCCGTCTCATCTCCCTTCTTTCTTTCTTCTCGCAGCCCGCAGAAGACATGGTTTGGTTTTAAGTAAGACATTTACTAAGAAATGTGTCACTTGTTCTCATGTGGTTCCGTCCTTAACTTCTCACTTTCCTCAGTAAAGAGCACTGAGCTGTAGTCTCCATAACTCACTGAGTCTTGTCTCTCCTGTCCTGCACACCAAACTCACACCGTGTGTCTGCTGCATGACTGTTGCCATGGCAAAACACACCTTCCTACAGACTGGTCGATGGCAGGAAGTGCTATATGAAGGCATTTTGGTATAGTAAGAGGTTTAGTCAGGTTAGATAAGAGCAGGGATTCTATATACACTCGCTACACTTAGTGTGATTAGAGTTACAGAGTGAGTATTAGTTCCAGTGCAGTAAGCAGTGGAGAGCTGGTCAGTAGAGAGCTGGTCAGTAGAGAGCTGGTGTATATCGGTGGGTAGCGAGTGGCTCGAACACAGTATGTGAACCTGTAGTTTTACAGAAAACAGTTCACTCTCAAGAGCTTCCACTAGTTGTTCTTCTTTCACTAGTTGTTCTTAAAAGCAGGTGGCATATTGACCCAAACTTGGTTCTTTAGGGTATAGAACCTTTCAATGATTGGTTCTTTAATAAAACAGTTTTATAAATACATGTCCAATTTTGAAGAACCACATATTCAAAAGGTTCAGATAATTTTTTTTTAAAAAACCCTTCTTTTATATATATATATATATGTATTACATACATATATATATATATATATATATATATATATATATATATATATATATATGTATTACATACATATATATATAATATATGTCCAATGAAAAACAAGTATCTCAAATTGCAGCTTTACAGGAGAGACCAAAAACATACTTTACTTTCAGTGTAAGTCAATGGAACCAGAATTTTTGCCATTTCTATTGGTCCATTCATCATAAAATGTTCACACAATTTAAACAACCATTGACATGTTCATTCAAAGATGTAGAAAACTCAAAATCACCAAAAATGGAGATACAAGTTCAAATATATATATATATATATATATATATATATATATATATATATATATATATATATATATATATATATATATATACACACACTACAGCTCAAAGATTTGGGATCACTTTAGAATTTCGTTTCATGCAATTTTCATGCAATTCACAAACAATATTGTCCATTTCACAGTTAATGTAAGTGTATCAGATGATTTTTAAAGAATAAAAATGTTTGTATTAAAGTCTATTTTTGTATAGAGGCTTATTTTGCATATAGTCCTATTATCAGTAATTCTCAGTCCTCTGTCTAAATCTCCTGGTACGGCCGCCAATCCAAGTTAAGGATGTTATTGGGTTAATTGGTTGTTATGACACTCTTGCTCAATTGTGATGCACAGCTGAAAAACATTCTACTAATAAGTGAGTATAAAAGGGAGAACAACATTCTAGGTTAGTTTAGTATCTGAAGCATCAGCAGTTGATGGCTTGCTGACCGACTCAAAATGGCCAGAAAGAAACAACTTTCTTTAGAGACCCGTCAGTCCATTGTTGTGTTAAGGAAGAAGATACGCCATTGAAAACAAGAACATTTCACTGTGATCCCAAACTTTTGAGCAGTAGTGTATATATATATATAGCGTAGTCTGTGACTGTGTTTTACAGTGTGGCTCTATACTAAATGCACCTGTTTTGCTTTACCTGAATGCTTTTTGAGTGCATTTGAAAATTGAATTTGTGCACTCATGTTATAGCATGCCATTTAATCCGCTATGAATAGCTTGCTCATTTGTATATTAGGTAGACGCCTCTCTCCTCTGTAGAACTGTGTTTTAAACCCAGGAATGTGGGAAAGTGTTTTAGGTTGGGAGTACTGAAATATTAAGTAGCATGTATTTCAGTGAACCTTGGGGTTGTATACAGAACAGCTCCGTATACATTTTTCCTTTTTGCACCTCAGCCTGCTTGTGTTTTAGCCACATGGCTAAAAAGAGTTCAGCAGTTAATGAGGAAAGAGATGCGGTTGCTTTAATGAAACTACAGTAATAACTTAAACAGTGCAAAGTTGCTGCAGGATTTATAAGAATAGAAATAAAACAGAAAAATACCAACTGCTCTCTAAAACATAGGTGTTAACTGGTATGGGTCTTTTTTTACTATATTCATTTTTGATCAAATTACTTTTAAAATAATTTTTAGAAGTGGAATTTTAGCAGTCCTACAATCTGGACCCCACCTTCCCCATCCCTGTTTAAAACATACATCTGCATGTGAATTTTAGTCTGTAAATGTAGATCTGGTCATATGTAGGATTTAGTTATTTTGCATGTAATTCATTTTTATTGTATATTAACAATATACAGATTGTATATTAACACACACACACACACACACACACACACACATATATATATATATTTATATATATATATATATATATCGCTGTCCAAAGAAAAACAAGTATTTCTAAAATCACAACTTTACAGGAGAGGCCAAAATCTATCTGTCTAAACTTTCAATGTAAGTTAATGGAACCAGAAATTTATTTTGGAGCATTTCTATTGGTCCAATTATCATGAAATTTTCAGGATACAGGATATAAAAAACAGCTGCCATACAGAAAATAAAATTATATATATACAGTATATTGTTTAAATCATGTAAAAACTCAAAATCGGCAAAAATGTTTGTGTGTGTGTATATATATATATATATATATATATATATATATATATATATATATATATATATATATATATATATATATATATATATTTTTTTTTTTTTTTTATAATAATTGCCAAAAAATCCCAGTCAATGGAACCAGAATGTTTTTCTTGTTATTTTGAAACATTTCTATTTGTCCATTCATCGTGAAATACATGTTTGATACATGTTGATACATGTTGTTCTTTGGATACACTGCACAGTTGTCACATCATGTGATTATATCTGTTGACTATTACAGATGGATAATGAAGATAGTGATATATGTTTGAAAATATGTTAACAAATGATTTAACTGGTTAACAGTGACCTGTCCTGTCCAGTAGAGGGCAGTGTGAATCCATTTTTCAGTTCACTGTGGTAATATAAGCTCCATTTTATATAATGTCAGAGAGAAAGACTGGCTCAAGTTAGTTGGTCTAAATTTGTCTAGACTAAGTTTAAATCCCTTTCTTATCTGTTTCAGTAGGATTATATAAAACAGATTTAAAGACACGGATGTGACTGCGTCTCCAACTGCAGGATAAATTAGTAGCTCAGTCAGAAAGGATATTGTTGCTTTGAAGGAATAAATAGTCACCAGTCAGGATTATATAAACACAGTCATGCTAACTAATATTTACTTCACTGTTAGCCATGTTAGCCTGTATAGTCGAGCTGTTCTCCTCCAGGAGTCTAATCTGGACTGGACTCTCTAACCATTATTTGTATGCCTCCTCTCATCATCTACCTGTGGCTGGTCAGTGGAAAGAAGCGGAAGCCAGCTTGGACGGATCGGATCTTGTGGAGGGTAAAACCCAGGGATGAGGAGGGGTGTGGGTCGATTGCGGACGATGAAGACGGACCCTTGAAGCTGACACAGGACATATACACCTGTGATCCGTCTTATGGAATCAGCGATCACAAACCTGTCATCGGCACCTTTAACCTGGAGGTAAGCTGTGCAGAACAGAACTGTAAAAACACTGCTGGAGGACACTTTGACAGTTTGACAGCTCCGCTTGACAGTTCCAGTGTCAGTTTGGAGGACACTGTGTAAGGTTAGTTCTAATAGTTTATATTTCTTACAGACAGAGTACAATCCTGGGAAAGTGTACAAGAGAATACATGGTACTCTGGTAATGATAACAAAACCAAAAGTCTGCAGTAAATTAACCCACCAAAAAGAGGTTAAGGGCCCATATTATGGGAAAACATGTTTCCTTGCTGTTTTAGAAGACGAGGTTACCAACCAGTAGGGCTGGGCAATATGGGAAAAAATCTTATCACAATATTTTTTTTCATATCATTTAATATCGATATATATCACATACATACTTTACTTTCAGTGTAAGAACCAAAATTTTTGCCATTTCTATTGGTCCATTCATCATAAAATGTTCACACAATTTAAACAACCATTGGCATGTTCATTCAAATGATGTAGAAAACTCAAAATCACCAAAAATGGAGATACAAGTTCATATATATATATACATATATATATATATATATATATATACACTACATATATACACTAGCTCTCAAAAGTTTAGGATCACTTTAGAATTTCGTTTCATGCTATTTTCATGCAATTCACAAACAATATTGTCCATTTTCACAGTTAATGTAAGTGTATCAGATGATTTTTAAAGAATAAAAATGTTTGTATTAAAGCCTATTTTTGTATAGAGGCTTGTTTTGCATATAGTCCTATTATCAGCAATTCTCAGTCCGATATAAATCAAATCACTATCGCCTTTTTACTTTAAGTGAGAAATAAAGATATCAACATTGTAAACATTGTTAATTGTTTTTTATCCTCTGATTTATTTTCTATCAGAAGATAGACAAATGTACTATAGAACATTACACAACTGAATTTCAAATAAATTAAAAGCACACATATATATATATACACATACATACATACATATATGGGGCAGTATTAGTATGAACAGTATTCACACACAGACACTGTGTTAAGCAGGCTGTTGCTGGCCCTTTAAGTTCGGGCTGAGGAAAGAACTCAGCGGTGAGTCGACTCTCTGTCTGCTTAAATGGAGAGTTGGTTTAGCGATTTCGGTAGAAAATAAAGTTTCCCTCCTCTGGATTTTTGGTTTTAAAGTCAACTTTGCCTTGTTCAGTAGTAGTTAATGTTTTCTGTCGTTACTTTCTCTTATTTTCTATCTACTATCAACTATCGACTACGTCTTATAGTTCTATGGAGGAAACGTTATTTCGTGATAATTATTGTTTTATCGCCCAGCCATACCAACCAGTGTGGTACACATGAGGTAGCTGCAAAAACAGCCAATATTAAATTAATTGTTTTTGTGAGGTACCTAGAAACTTATCCATATATGTCACTGCTGTATAATAAAAACGTATCTAAAAAATGGCAACTTTACAGGAAAGGACAAAAACCGTCTTTACTTTCAATGTAAGTCAATGGAACCAGAATTTTTTCCAAGCTATTTTGGAGCATTTCTATTGGTCCATTCATCATGAAATTTTCACCCAAGCTAAACGGCAGCTGCTGCCTTCCAATGATGTAGAAAAATAAGAATCAACAATTTTTTTTCTTTTCTTTGGACAGCTGTCACAGGGCGTCAAGCACTGAGCAGACATGGTGACGCAGGGAAGCAGGGCAAACACACACGCAAGCTTTAAACTGAAAACAGGTTTTTAATAACAGACAGAAAAACAAAACACAAAGTAGACTGACAAGTGGGCAATTCTACAATTCTAGAAGCTTTTCCTGAGTGAGTACAAATGAATAATATGAATTTGTAAATGTGTAATTTTTTAAATTAGAAATGCACCCATTTCCTCAAAACAGAAGAAGAGTGTACAATGTGTAAACACTGTTATAACAAAAGCCACAGACGTCACGTTAACCCACTGCCCAAAACCTCTTATGCAAGTCAAGTTTATTTGTATAGTGCTTTTTACAACAATGTTGTCTCAAAGCAGCTTTACAGAGTTTTGAAAACAGACTGTTACAACATATATCCCCCAGTGAGCAAACCAGAGGCAACAGTGGCAAGAAAAACTCCCTCAGACTGGAGGAAGAAACCTTGGGAGGAACCAGACTCACAAGGGAAGACCCATCCTCCTCTGGTCAAACAGTATTTACAGTTTAATAAACTAAATACCAAAGAAAAGAGTCTGTTTGAAATCTGGATAGCAAAGCTTTAGAAGCTATACAGGTAGAGGCAGTCTCTGACTGAAGCAGTCTATGACTGAGGCATCCTATCTCAATGCTGGTGCATCTGGATAGCACAGTGATGTAACACAAAATGCACAAAAAGTATTGATAAAATTTCTTTGATTTTTAACAGAATACATGCTTCTACTGTCCAAAATACAAAGGCGTTCCTGCGTGCGTGTCTAGAACTGCCTAATTTTTTATTTTAGCTGTTTAGTTCCTTTCAGTCCAGTTCGCTGACTTGGTAAGTGAAGGGTGTCCACCTGCAGAAAAAGAAGAAGCCACATGTTGTCTTAGACTTCTGACCACAGATAACTATGGCATCGTCAGGGGTCAAACTTGTGATCGGCCAATGACAGAACCAAGGAAGATTGATTAACTGGCATCAAGAGTTTAGTAATTTGCAATATATACATATAACGGCCAATAAAGTTTGTTACTATATGTATCATGATTTAAAATTCTACACAAGAGGGAGCCTTGTAATTGCTGATCATGCAATGCAACAAAGCAGTTAGACATGAAGCTCCATTACTGAGACTGGGAGTGTTTAAAGAGAGCGTATAAAGAGAGACCATGGTGTGCATTGCTGGTGCTGTGATGTTGAGAAAGCCACCAGAGTATGACTTTGATAACTGCAAAGGGAAGTTTCAATATGACGAAGTGTGATTGACGCATGGATGTAGACTTCAGGGAAAAGAAGCTAGCTGAGAAACATGTCTCACAACTGATTGCTGGACTGCTCTGACCACAGCCAGCTATATCGTGATTACTTGCCACAACATTCTGCAAATGCTGCAAAAGAAAGCATGCCGTTTAGACAAACTGCTGAGGTACAGCTGTGTGTGAGGGTAAAATTGACATTTCTATATTATAGGCCTTGGTTTGCTCGAGTTATTAATAATCAAGGAAATTTCTTGCAATCATAGAGTCAACAATTAGACAGACGCTCCATCTAATAGAAGCTTATTCAGCCAAGAATGCTGCGACTGAGTAGTTGAATTGTGTACATGCCGGTGGTGGGCAAGAATATACTCAGTGATAAAATCCGCTTTCCACAGACATTCCACTGCTTTCCTATCATGACTGCCAAAAGGCATCCAGCCAGAAGTGCTGAGTTGTGTGTTTTCTGTTTCCTCTCAGCTTCAGAAGAAGGTGGAGACACCGCTGGTGTGCGTGAGTGCGGAGGGCCAGTGGACCGCCGATGAAGACGCAGTGCTCACGTACACCATTCAGGAGAAGTTTGACACCTGCACCTCGGACTGGATCGGCCTGTATAAGGTTAGACATGGAGAACAGAGAGGGGCAGATGTGGAGGACCAATCAGTCATAACTTTAAAACCACCTCCTTGTATTTACACACATTGTTCATTGTAGCAGCTCCACTTACCATATAGGAGAACTTTGTAGTTCTACACTTACAGACTGTAGTTCCTCTGATTCTCTGCATACATTGTGCATCCCCTTTTACTCTGTTCTTTACTGGTCAGAACCCCCACAGGACCACCGCAGAGCAGAGTATGCGTGTCTATTAGAGTGGACAGTGAGTGGACACAGTGTATAAAACTCCAGCAGTACTGATGTGTTTGATACACTCATACCAGTACAACACACACTAACACACCACCACCATGTCAGTGCCACTACAGTGCTGAGAATGACCCAGCACCCAAATAATACCTGCTCTGTGGTGGTCCTATGGGGGTCCTGACCATTTTAGAATCGGGTGATATGGGGATTAGCAAAGTAACAGATGGACTACAGTCTGTAAGTGTAGAACTACAAAGTGCTCCTATTTGGTAAATGGAGCTGATAAAATGGACAGTGTTTACGTTTGCACACAGCGAAATTTGACCTCCGCATTTAACCCATCCGTGCAGTGAAACACCCACACTAGTAAACATACAAACTAGGGGTCAGTGAGTACACATGCTTGGTGCAGTGGGCAGCCCTATCCACAGCACCCGGGGAGCAGTTGGGGGTTAGGTGCCTTGCTCCAGGGCATTTCAGTCGGGTCCTGCTGGTCCCGGGGATTGAACTAGATCGAACTTCCGGTCACAAGACCAGATCCCTTACCTTCAGGCCACGACTGTTATGACTGATATAGAGATAGAGAGAGAGAGATGTAGAAACAATATGGACTAAAGAAAGATTTCAGTGCATTCAGTCTATCTGGCATTCAGTCTATCTGCCAAATATCTGTTTAATGTATCTGTAGAATATAGCCAGTTCCCACTGACCGTCATTCTGATGCATCTGTCTGTACTTGGAACAGACAAGAAAACTCAAATCTTACTCAAAAGACACTCATCATAGAAGCAAATGGACACTTTCTGAATTCTGTGAATAAACGTTTATGCAAAATGTGTTTTTCGTAGAACATTTTTGTTATTTTGGGAAATGTATTAATAAAATGAGCTGCAAATTAATAGAATTCATTCTTTCAGAGACAAGAACAGATTTCCATAGGAGAGAAATTTTGAATTAGTGGTATGTTTCCGACGTAAGAGTGGGGGTGAATTATCCACAGGCCCTTCTTTATCCCGTGGGTGTTACTGTGTACTGTTTACTGTGTTAAAACTTTATGAGAACAGCTTTGGCAAGACATTCTCTAAAGTCTGTCTTTATTGTAAAAATGTGACAGTTGTAGTGTTGAACCAGGGCTCTTTGTTCAGCAGCTGCCTCAATAGGTAGTGGACTGAACTGGTTTTTGGTTCTTTTTGAAGGGGATTGAAACTCTTTAAAATGATTGCATGTGGTTAGTTGACAGTGCAATGCAGAATATAGATAGTGTGTTGAAAATGCAGTGCTGACTATGAAAGTGAGTTTTTATTAAACATAAAGCAAACATGCTCATTAACTGATCAAGTGGTTCAGTCTGTGTAGTGTTACTGTTTCACATCCTCTTCTTTATATAGATTGGCTTTAAGAGCCCCTTGGATTATATTGCCTTTGTCTGGGTCAAGGAAGACGACATCCCTGAAGTTGATGAAATTGTTCAGGTACATATTAAAGTAACTGGAAATAAAGCTTTTGTGTAGATGGCTATGTGAGGGACTGTATTTGTGTTCACTGGTTGAGTGTTTTGTCTGTTTTGTTTTTGTTACCTCCTTCAGTTGAGCATGAAGAGAGATGACCTCCCCCTGCTGGCAGGGGATTACATTCTGGGCTACTTCAGCAGAAACATGCAGTCCCTGGTGGGCCTTAGCCCTACTTTTCAGGTAGAGTCCATCATACACAAGCACACACAAAGAAGAGAGTGCATATCTACCTGTACACAAAACATTCTTACCTCACTATTTTCATTCATTCAAATTGTAAATGCAGAAACAGGTTAGGACTAGGAATGTAAATCATTAATAGATTGACCAGTAACTGACGAATTGTTCAATCAGATGTCAGCTAAAACTTTATAGAATAGAAAATAGTTTATCGTTCATCTCATCACTCTTCACAATCTAGAGTTACTATAAATTGCAAGGGTGTAGATTTGCTCTTGACATTGGTGGGGACCTATGGACCACAAACCAGTAAACAGTGAGTTTACATCTAAAGACTTATCAACATTACTTCAGCCATAGTGCAACTGACATCTCTTATACATTAGCATTAATAAAGTAGGAAGACTGCTTGTTACTAATAACTACAGACTATAAGCGTCTTACACGTTTCTCTGAAAAATAGCTTTTTTGCTGTCATCCTCACTCGCTTTTCACCCACATTGCACAGTGAGTCTCACATATGACTGGAAAGCTTTCCTTCCAGTTTTGGTGCAACGTAGCTACAGAGTCTCACATGACAGCAGGGAAAGGCACAGCCAATCACACTGGCCATATGTGTTACGCGGAGGAAGGACTCTGGTAGAGAATGTAATTTAACCCATTCTGCACCTATACGTTAATCAGACGTTGACCAGTCAGGTTTTTTTGGAGGGGATCAAATTATTGATAGGGACAATTCAGTAATCGCAGAATATCGGTGGTGACATATCACGTCAGTCTATACTAATAGTACACCCTTGACAAATTGCCACCATAAGTACTGAGACAGCAAACTTTGTGAAAACCAAAATTCGTGCCATTCTCAAAACCTTTGGCCGTGACTGTACACGAAAAACATTTCCATTTCAGTGCATTATTCAGAGTATTCAGTTGATGTATGCACTCAAAAGTTTCAGTCAGATTAATATTTTCATAAACAAATCTTGTCTGGCGTTTACAGTCAGTGCTTTGGTCTGTATGTTTCAGATAATGGAGTCTACACTGGCTGTGCTGGAGGGCCTGGTGCCTGAAAACATTAACGGACTGGACAAGTAACTGCAGAAGTCACCTGGCCCTGTATGCACGGAGCATCTGAGAGCATCAGTCCTCTGCCTGTAGACAGGCAGCTGGCTCGCTGTATGCTGATATACTTAACAGATACAGGACCAGCAGCGGTCTGCTGAATTGCAGTACCGGCACTGGAAAACAAGTATAAACAGTATAGTTTATATATATTTTTGGCAATAATTGTGTTGCTGTAATGTATTTTAATAATGTGGAAATGATGAAAAATGATTTAAATCAAGCAAAGCAGTCTCCTCACACTGTGGCTGACCACAGCGATGCCCTGCTTCTAATACCCCAGGTTGCCTCCTTTGCCTGCCCGCAATATACGCAGTAAATCAAATGAGTGTTCGTAGCTCATTCTTCCCAGCAGAGCGCCGGGCTTGTCCTACTGCTTTACAGCAGGGGTCACCAGGCTTATCTGCAAAGAGCCGGTGTGGCTGCAGGTTTTCCAACCAGGCAGCTCATATAACTAGTTTGAAGGCTGAGACCAACTGATTGCACAAATGGAATCAAGTGCGCTTCTGCTTGATTGGAATGAAAACCTGCAGCTGCACCAGCCCTATTGTGGATAAGACTGGTGACTGCTTCACAGAAACTACTGTATGGCATTAGAACAAACTCTCCCCACTGCATAGAGTCAGTGCTTTAGACAGACTGGACATGAATGAGCATTGACTGATGAAGTGAGTGAGCTTGCTGGCCAAGGACAGGAAGTGAAGGCTAACTAACCCTTAGAAATCAAGAGTACTTTGCCCAGCAGTAACACCCTGAGTAAAATGTCATGTATTTATTTTCAAATAGAAAAAAGTGAACACATTCTTCACAGAGAACTTATTTAAATATGAGGTTTTGGGGAAATTTAGTAAAAATTGTCTATGCATTTGCTGAGATTAACATATTGGAAAAATATAAAACATAACATACACATACTGCCAAAAGTATTCACTCGTCTGCCTCTATATTGTCAGCCCAACCTTTGCAGCCATGACAGCTTCAGCTCTTATGGGAAGGCTCTCCACGCGGTTTAGGAGTGTGTTTGTGGGAATGTTTGGCCATTCTTCCAGAAGCTCATTAGTGTGGTCAGACACTGATGTTGGACAAGAAGGCCTGGCTCGCAGTCTCTACTCTAATTCATCCCAAAGGTGTTCTATTAGGCTGAGGTGCAGGCCAGTCAAGTTCTTCCACACCAAACTCTCCCCTCCATGTCTATATGGAGCATTCTTTGTAAGCTGGTGGGCAGTCATGTTGGAACAGGAAGGGGCCGTCCCCAAACTGTTCCCACAAAGTTGGGAGCATGAAATTGTCCAAAATCTCTTGGTCTGCTCCTGATAAACAAACCCATTATAATCCCTCCTCCACCAAACTTTACATTCGGCACAATGTAGTCAGACAAGTACTGTTCTCCCGGCAACCTCCAAACCCAGACTCATCTATCAAATTGCCAGATGGAGAAGCATGATCGGTCACTCCAGAGAACACTGGTCTAGAGTTCAGTGGGAACGGTGGCATGCTTTACAAAACTGCATCTAAAGCTTTACATTGCACTTGGTGATGTAAGGCTTGGATGCAGCTGCTTGGCCATGGGTTTCCATGAGTTCACTGAGCTCCTGAGCGTGACCCATTCTTTCACAAATGTGTGTAGAAGCAGCCTGCCTGTCTAGGTGTTTGGTTTTATACCCCTGTGACCATGGAAGTGATTGAATCACCTGAATGTAATGATTTTGATGGGTGAGTGAATACATTTGGCAGTATATTTTGGCAATGTTCTATCTATCTTAAACGATTAGACAATCAGCAAATTAATAAATATGTGTAGAAAACTCTGTAGAGAAGGTGTTGAATTTATTTTCTCTCAGGAAATGAACACAATATGAAGTTTGATTTGGAGCACCCAAACATTTGCATTTGTATGAACACCCATGAACCCTGCATGTCTGATTTTCTTTACTGTTTTTGTGACAAAAGGACAAAAACAATACATATTTTGTTTTCTTTCCAGGAAAAAAAGAGAGTGAGAAAGTTTAGTACACTTTGATCAGAATGTCTGTTTGTTTTGAATGAGCTACAAGTGAAAAATGATTAATAAAACAGAAATTATCATCACTGATAATTGTGACTTCTAAGGGTTAATGGAGTGTGATGATTGGCTAGTATCACATGTGGACACTTGAAAACAGATCAAAGCAACAAACAGGCAAGAGTTCTAAATACCAGATAAGTCAGGGTACTAAGGACTAAATGGCTCAATATAAACACACTACAGGGTGGAAATACCTAACAAGGAGGCAGAGAGAGAGAGAGTCTAGGTATAAATAGTCTGTCCTAATGAGGGAATGAAAAACAGGTAAAGGGAGGAGGGGCGGAGTCAGAACTAGTGGTATTCATGCATGACCTTCTTTTTTTTTACCACAGGTAGCACTTATTTAGCACAATTTTAGTAAATAGTGCATCAATGGCATTTAACTTGTGTAATATTACACTTCCTTGTTTTGTGAATTAATGTATTAAGGTGTAAAAATTCTAAAATAAGACAAGTAGATTTGCAAGAGCTTTCAAAATACCCAAGTACTCTTCTAAAATCTTGAGAACAGATGTGCGAGCTGAGCATGGAGACATAACATGCCTTCTTGTTTAAAGGTTGTTATTCCATGTTACTCCTACAGATGGCACTGTTGGCTTTTGAGTAATAACTCAGCTCAATCCTGCTATCAGTATTAGAATTACCTGTAAATGACAAAAATTACTGATTTCCACAGTAAGTACACTTAAAGGCCTTCGCTTTATTTATAGATGATTATGAAGATGATGACGAAGAGGAGGGCAGATAAAATCAGTGGCTTGTCTTGGCCTCCCCGTGACACAGTGGGCTGCATTAGCACTACTACTTTTCCTGAGTAGGGAAAAGGGGACGGAAGCATACAGAGCAGAAATAACCTGCACTAAGCTTTAGTCTGCTGAGAACCTAACCAGTGTGAATTATTCTAATCTTGCTGTATCTTCATTATGGGCCTATAATAAGAGTCAGGAGGAAATACAGTAATGTTTAGACAACTTGTATTTAAAACAGAGAAAGGCATGAAGTTCTGAAGTCAGGAAAAATTCTGAGGAGATTAGATATGATCCACTTGCAAATGGAAGAAGGACAAAAAAGAAAAAAAAACTGGAATTCATTTTTTTGTTGAATTATAGAGAAAATCGGACGCAGTACAACATCTGGTAGAACACCAACACAATCACCAGCATCATAAATAAAAAAAAATCTCCACACTTGCTTCATTCATTCATCCACAGATGTTTCTGTCCATCCCTCCACAGTGAGGAGACAACTCTTTGAGTCTGTGGGTCTAAAATGATGTATAGCTGTCAAGAAGCTCCTGGCTAGGTAAAGGAAACAATTGGCAAATCAAACAAAGAAGCTGATGGTGTTCTCAGAACAATGGAACCACTATCTCCACAGTCCTGACCTCAACATGCTGGCATGTGTTTTGAACTTACTTCGATTTTGACTTAGATGTACCTAGATTAATTCGATTGGGAAGTTTGGACTTCTAGGACTAAACTTGGTAAGTGTGGAAGTGTGAGATCAAGCTGTAATGAATGGTGGACATGCTAAATATATATATATATATATATATATATATATATATATATATATATATATATATATATATATATATATATAATATTTTAGTGCTTGTGGCTCCTGTGTAATGTTTTGGCACAATGTTTACGTGGGTACAGTAAGGGGCCTTCAGCATCTCAACACTATATCCGCTCAGCTTTTGCTCGTACTCTCACTGAGTGTTGCATCAACTGTTCTGGAGATGTGGGGTGATTTGACCTCCATTCGTTCGCACATATGCACACTTGTGGAGTTGTTGTGTGCTACAGCATCAGCGAGAGTTTTCATGCATAATTACAGCTATAAATCAGCCTGAGGCACCTGCTCCACAGTTCAGCACAGCAGAAACCCCACCTCCAGACACTCCAGACCAGCAGGAATGCACTCAAAGCTACACTGCGTTCCTTCAGTCTCAGGGGTGCCGAAGCTGCAGGACCTTCATGAGCTTTATTATGCACACATGTATACCGTAGCAGTAAACAACGTCCTTAAATACATACATTAAAACGACATAAGTGGATTTTATCCACATACAGCGTAAAGACCCTTTCATTTCCTGTCATAACAGCGACATTATGTGATTATTTTACCCTAAAATAACATTATTTTACACTGACTTATATATTATAATGTGGAGAACGGCATCTCAATCATTTGGACTCCAGGGGGGCAGAAAGCCTGCTGTAGTGCTATAAACTTCAGAGGTGTGTGTAGCTCTCACACTAAAGTGATACGATCTACTCTGACTATATACACATTTACGTTTACGGCATTTAGCAGACGCTCTTATCCAGAGCGACTTACAGAAGTGTTTTGTGTTCAGTCAGAGTATGTCTCTCTATCCAGTACAAACAGGTCTAACAAGTCTAAACTACTCTTGAGCTAAAACACTGCCATAAACAAGTGCTAGTGCTGGAATACCTACAGAGAAGAGAATAAATACAAGACTACATACAGTATAAGTGCAATACTTAGCCAGTGTTCCAAGAAGATCAAGTGCAATTATGGTTTCTACCAATGCTTCAGTAGATAAGCGCTTATAAGTGTTTCACAAAGAGACGGTGGTCTTCAGTCTGCGTTTGAAGACTGCGAAAGAGTTCGCTGTTTAGACAGGCAGTGGAAGTTTGTTCCACCATCTGGGTGCCAGGACAGAGAAGTGTCTTGCACCGTCTCTTCCATGAATATTGAATGATCAAGCCAAGCTGTACTTGAAGTGTGAAGGGCTTGAGGTTCAGATTAACATTAAAACCATCTCCTTGTATCTACACACATTCTCCATTATATCAGCTCCACTTACCATATAGGAGCTACACTTACAGACTGTAGTTCACCTGATTCTCTGTTACCCTGTTCTTCAATGATCAGGACCCCCACAGGACCACCACAGAGCAGGTATTATTTGGGTTCTGGATCATTCTCAGCACTGCAGTGATGTTGATGTGGTGCTGGTACAAGCAGATCAGACACAGCAGTGCTGCTGGAGTTTTTTAACACCGTGTCCACTATTAGACAGTCCTACCCTGCGGGGCCACCGTGTAGGTGTAAAGTCAGAGACGACAGTTTGTGTTGGTCATCAGGTCACGGGATGCTGCCCACAGGACACTGTTGGCTGGATGTTGCTGGTTGGTGGACTATACTCAATCCAGCAGTGATACTGAGGTGTTCAAACACTCCAGCAGCAGCACTGCTGGGTCTGATCCACAAATACCAGCACAACACACCACAACACGTCAGTGTCAGTGCAGTGTTGAGAATGATCCACCTCCCTAATAGTGCCTGCTCTGTGGTGGTCCTGTGGGGGGTCCTGACCATTATAGAACAGGGTGAAAGGGGATGTATGCAGTGAATCAGATGAACTACAGTCTGTAATTATAGAACTATGGTGCTCCTATATGGTAAGTGAAGCTGGTACAATGAACAATGTGTGTAAATATAAGGAGGTGGTTACGGCTTATCGGTGTATAGCATCGTTATATGTAACATTTTCAGTGCGTCCACTTGTGGTTTTATCACAGCGTCCATTCTTTTCAGAAGATGTAGGTTGAGAAAGTAATTTATGGGAAAAAATCAGTTCAGGCCAGTGCTTAATTTGTGGAACACCAGGTAATGGAACACTAAAGGTGGGGTGATCCAGCAAGTGGCAGTGATGGAAAAGGTCCTGGAACGCATAGACACAACAGTGCTTCCATTGTCCATCTAACATAGTAGCATTCTATACAATAAAATAATCTCAGCTTTAATGACTGCAGTAAGGAGCTGCAACCATAAAATCTCAGAGATGCCACTGGATGAATAGTTTTTGTTGTCCTACAAAAAAAAAAGACGTCAAAGAGGTGGTGGATCCACATAAGTTCTGAAACACAGGTACCTGAAATATGAGAGGTGCCGGATCTTGCTGGAACAAATTAAGCACTGGTTCAGGCCTAAAACATGGTTGCGTTTCTCACAATCCAAATGATCCCAAACGTGTTTAATGATGTTGAGATCAGGATTTGCAGTGCTCAGGCCACTGTTGTTGTGTTTTTTTAATACAGCCATTTTTTCTCCATCCCTTTTGTACACACCTTTTCTTTTTTACACACCCTTTTAAACCCATAGTGTTAAGTGGCCTTCTCACAGTGGAAGGATGGACAGAAATGCCGGTGGAGCTCAATTTTCTTCTCTCTTTAATGAATGTTTTTGACTGTATGTAACCTAAATGATGGGCGGCCAAAGTCTTACTCCAGCCTTTATTCGTCTAACCTTGATCCACTGCATCTGTAGCCTGTGGGTGATGATCATTTCCCTACTTACAAAAGAACAGAAAGCCTGTGGAAACTGATTTATAACTGAATTAAAATAGCTAAATGAATGGCAAGGGCAGTTTGAGAAACGAGAACATCTGACCTTTTTTTTTACGCTACTGAGAGAAAAACACACACATGAATATATTTCAGTTACTCTTTAATTAATAAAAAGTTCTTTTTGCTGCAATTGAGTGGCTCATACAATTCTAAATAGCTTCGAGCTCAATGCAAACACAAAAAAGCTGCAGGAAAGATCTTGGAAGAGATAAAGATAGAAAATATTTGGTTTTCCTTGCAAAAGCCTGAAGGGTATAAATGCCTTTCATTGATTCGCAGACGACACCTTTACACCTCGTTTCCGACTGTGTGGTAATATAAGGCCATAGCTGACAGCAGGGCTGATAAACACCACTATTAGTGTCCAAGTGCTTGAGCTGAGTGCCTGGGTAAAATTAAAGTGTCGCAATAGATAATGCAGACACGATGCAATTAAATTAATTAGAGACAAAAAATAATAATTGGTCATTAGAACGATTAAACGGGAGCCGTTCCCCTTTTCTGTCACCATTACTGCTTGGCGCGGGCTCCTTGAAGAATTCTCCTTTCCAAGGGAACGCGCTCATTTCTCACGAGAACTCCAGAGCCTCCTGCACTTAAAGCGTCTGATTGGAGCGTGCTGTCGTCTGATAGTGGGGGGGGGGTTGTTAATGGTGCACTGAATCATGCTTTTGGGCTCAGGGTATTTAAAGAACACTGCAGCGGTGTGCGTGTGCATGTGTGTGTGTGTTAGATAGAGAGAGAGGCAGGTAGTTTGAAAGAGAAAGAGCTGAAGGTATTGAATTTATAAGATAGATATCACTTACAGAATTTATGAAACTTTACATGAAATAAAAAAAAAATCAATCATCCAGTTACTCCAATTCCCAAAGGTCTTACTCTGACATGTTTAGCCTAATCTTGATCAGCTGCTACTGAAGCATATGGGCCATTACCACAGATAATAATTTCCCTACTTCCCTACAAAAGAAGCCAGCACACTTCATCTTCTACTCACTGACGTCCAATATAGGTCTGTTTCAACAGAAGCCTGTAAAAAGTCTACCTACCTCACTGCACTGGGAAAACAGGAAAAAGTGTTATTAGACATTTCACCCTCTGTAAAATTCCAAGTTTATGTCGTAACTACTTTTGAAATAGAAGCAATGTACTTACAATGATTGGCCATAACATAAAAACCATCTGCTTGTATCTACACACATTGTCCATTATATCAGGTCCATTTATTATATAAGAGCACTCATAGACTGTAGTCCATCTAATCACTGCATACAGTACATGGTTTATCTCCTTTCACCCTATTCTTTAATGATCAGGACCACCACAGGACCACCACAGAGTCACTGCTGGACTGAGAATAGTCCACCAACCAGCAACACCCAGCCAACAGTATCCTGTGATGACTAGAGGATGACCAGCACAAACTGTGCAGCAACAGATGATACTTCACATACATACATCTACAAGGAGGACCAGCAAGTGTCTAATGGAGTGGACAGTGAGTGGACACAGTGTTGTTTAAAAACTCCACTGTTAGTGGTGTTGCGCTGGCATAAGTGGATCAGACAGTTTAAACACTTCAGGGTCACTGTTGGACAGTATCCTGTGATGACTAGAGGATGACCAACACAAACTGTGCAGCAACAGATGATACTTCACATACATACATCTACAAGGAGGACCAGCAAGTGTCTAATGGAGTGGACAGTGAGAGGACACAGTGTTGTTTAAAAACTCCACTGTTAGTGGTGTTGCGCTGGTATAAGTGGATCAGACAGTTTAAACACTTCAGGGTCACTGTTGGACTGAGAATAGTCCACCAACCAGCAACAACCAGCCAACAGTGTCCTGTGGGCAGCATCCTGTGACCACTGATGAAGGATTAGAGAATCTACACTGTGGACCAGCAAGGTATGCGTGTCTATTAGAGGGGACAGTGAGTGAACACAGTGTTGTTTAAAAACTCCAGCAGCACTGCTGCGTCCAATCCACTCGTACCAGCACAACTCACACTAACACACCACCATCACGTCAGTGTAACTGCAGAGCTCAGAATGACCCACCACCCAAATAATACCTGCTCTGTGGTGGTCCTTTGGAGGTCTTGACCAGGGTAACAGAGTATACAGAGAATCAGATGGACTACAGTCTGTAAGTGTAGAACTACAAAGATGTCCTATATGGTAGGTGGAGCTGATAAATAGACAGTGTGGGTAAATACAAGGAGATGGTTTTAATGTTATGGCTGATAGCAATGAAGAAGGTGGACTATGTGAAAAAATCTAGCGTTCCAGGCTGTGAAGGTGATGTTGACATACATTTTCCAAGGAACCGAACTGTGAGCGGTACATGGTTGATGTTCATCTTTAAGCAAATGTTTCATTCCATCTTAAATGCTACAGCTTGTACAGGCACCAGAATGTAACTGCTGAACTTTGCAAATCTAGCTGGCAAACACAGGGACCAACTTCAGCTCCTGTATCTTCTGGACAAATTTAACCCAGAGTTTATAGTTTGCTCTACACATTTCACCCCCTAAGTTTCTCAAATCTTAAGCAATATCGAGCAGCTTCCTGCAGAAGAGATGAGCAGGTCCACCTTTATTAGCATTGCAACCCCAACCAGCGTCCAGTCTTTGATGGCTTCAGCAGATCAAGGCAGATTAAAAATGAGCTCCAACTTGAATTTACTTTGTGCTGTTGTTGAGATTGTTGTAAATAATGCTTACATGCTATGGTGTCTGTTAAAAGCTAGAGGTTGCTAGAAGTTTATGGTGCAGTGAATCCAGTTAATTATGGCAGGAACCCCCGGGGAGGTAGCCCCAAACCCAGAAGATAACTACTTGGCCAGACGGATCACAAGGGCCAGATGAAACATGGAGGCAGGCCTATAAGACGGTGCAGTTGCCGAGACCAGGGTGGACCACGTTTCGAGAGCTTCTAAAAGAATATCTGTACTGTGGCATCCTCAAGAATAAAGCTTATAATCTCAATTCTTTATTCTGAGGGCAATAACAGAATTTACAACAAGATCAAACGCAGTAGTATAAAAAACATTAGCATTAGACGATCTAACTGAATTACATGTAGGTTCATCTAATTATTTCATCTAATTAGGACCCCCAAACCTCTGCACTGCAGGAGCCTTGACAGATAGTTTGGCACCTTTACAGCACATTCGAAGCATGAATAATTCATATGAAGGGAAGCTATCGTTTTCTCATCATTAAAAAGTAGTAACAACGTAGTAATGTGTTAGTAATTAATTAGTAATGAATTGTAATGTGTTACTGTGTAACCAACGCTGTGTTTGAGATGCAGCAGGGCTGGAAATAAATGCCGGAACATTCTTTAAAAATATCAACACCAAAGCAAATGCCAGTCCCCCAATTTGCTGGGAGAACCAAAAGTGTGGCCTGTGCATAAAATCACTTGCTAAAGCTGCAGCGCTTCTACGAAACACCTTGCGTGCATTCTCACCACTGATTTTTCTTTTTTTTCAGAACAGCGGCAGTGGAAGTGGCCCTGTGTTCTTGAGTTGAATACGCGGCGCAGATTGGAGGGGGTGTGCGAAAGCGATCGTCGTCAAAGAGCTGTGTTTTCTGTGGAACAAAATAAAGCGTCCTTTTTGTCAATGCATGAAGCCGAAATCAGGGATTCATTTAGGTACAATAAAGTAGCAGCTTGTGCTGCGAGAAGAGAAAAAGAGAAACGCTGAGGGAAGAAACTGGGGCATGTTGTCCTTGTCAAATCTGCAGGCGCAGCTGTGAATGCACAAACGGGCAGACAGGAAGGACAAAAACAAGAAAGAGCTTAATGTTTTAGATTTCAGTGTTTGTAAACAGAGGAGGTTAAACATTGGAATTGTACTGGCTCCAGGGAGCTTCTGGAAGTAGGATCCTATCGGAATGGCTACTCTGTTTTAGGAAGAAATCCCTGCTTTAAAGGAGCGCAGACTGCAGTGACTTCGGCCGGACTTCACCCTCACGCTGCAGTCGCTGGTCGTAATCATGGTCTTCATTAGCCAGAACAAGAGCGCTTCTGCATGGAATGTAAATCTAAAGAGAGAGAGAGAGAGAAAGAGAGAGAGAGAGTGGGGACAGAGACATGTATTATATTTGCATGTCTATAGCAGAGTGTCTTGTGAAAGTTTTGCCTGTATAACTGATGAAGCCTGTATAACCACACCATTTTCCAAAACACCAACATAAGAAACTTAAAACCCTACAGCCCAACAAACATAATACATTCAGTTAAAGTACTTTATAATAATAATAACAATAATAACAACAATAATAATATAATTCCCAATTTTCCATTTACTTACGATATGCTGCTTGATCGGCTAAGACAAGTTTGTGTCATTTCCTGCCCTGTTTTCCTGCCTGTCTGTCTTTGTTTACATTCCCTTGTTCGTCCCATGTGCTTGTGTTTACATTTTACGCCTTGTGGTTCTGTCTGTTTGGTCATGTGCCCCTCTTCTTCTCTGCTCCGCCCTAGCCCCGCCTGTATCACCTGTTCCTCGTTTGTATCAGTCCTGTCAACTGTTGTTACCTTGCTATCCTGTGTATATATTGCCTCAGTTTGTTTTCTGTGGATATTTCTGTCACTTGTTAATATTTCTTGTTTGTTTATGTTCTTTGTGTCGAATTTTTATTTTGTTCTTATAAAAGTATTTTGTTTAACCTTGCATTTGCGTCCGCCCCTCCGTTCCTTGTTTCCGTCCTGCCTCTTTTCGTGACACCCTAACAGCTTAAAGTCCAGATTTTGCTTCTTTAACTTAGAACTGGAGCTACGAAGCTAATGTTGCTAACAAACACTGGAACTCAATAGTCACCCAAATAGCTTCTATAATAATGCATTACCAAAACCTCTCCAAACCCCCTTCCAACCCACACCCGTATTGTAACCTATTGTTAACTATAAAAATGAACAAAAACCACAAACAGGACTGAATTCTGAATCAGATTGATTCAGATAAATCCCAGATCATCTCAATTTTGCTCCTATGTGGCTTGTGAATACAAGGGTGATGTTTTTGCCCCTATGTGGCTCGGGCGATGTTGTACACAGTGGGGTTTTACTTTTATGGCTCCCTGTAAGTCATACAACACAACTTTGACATGTCTTAATGAAAATTTAAAGAAGGTTTGGAGATAAGGTTTTGCTGAACTGATGTTTAGAACCACTGAAGTAAATGACCTCAGTTCTGACTGCCCGTATTTAGCTTTATTCAGAAAGCAGTCAGAGCTGAAATGCTGCTAACTTCATTGCAGATGGGCAGAGCTACACTGCTGTGAGCGGAATATGAATAAGCGCCGTAAATGCTTTGGCTTTTGTCACTTAACAAAAAACGACAAATTCAAGATAGGATGTTGCAGCAGCTTAATGTCTATAGACTGGAGAGTCCATGCGATACAGAGTGGACAGAAAGAAGGACTTTTCAAAGCTCCTAGTGTTTTAAGTGTAGCATGTGCTACATTACTACATTGTCTTCTTCTTCTTGCGGCTTCCCTTCAACAGGGGTAGCCACAGCGAGTCAACTCGCATACTAGATTTGGATACTAGAAGTGTTTTAAATTGGATGCCCTTCATGACACAACCCTCGCCATACACTCACACCTACGGGCAATTTAGAGTGATCAATCAGCCTAACATGTATGTCTTTGGATTGTGGGAGGAAACTGGAGTACCCGGAGGAAACCCACTTAAGCACGGGGAGAACATGCACACTCCACACAGAACGGCCCGGACCAGGAATCAAACCCGGATCGCCTTGCTGTAAGGCGACTGTTGGATTTTACCACTATAGCAGTTTATTAGACAGATGGCCAAGAAGATTCCTGGCTCGTGGGAAGCTTAGGGCTTTTTAGGACCCCTGCCATATAGGGCTCTATACCCTGCAGTGTTCTCTTGGGAACTTCTATTTGAGAACCACTCTACCCAAAAGAATTAGGACGTGGCCAGGTGTACTGGTGAGCCGAAAAAAGCAAAAAGGCAGCCCTACGAAAGACAAGTAGTCAAAGGCATCATTGGGACCAAGGCAGAACAGGGTGTGAGAGCTCAGAGAAACGTCGGTACCGCAATCCCAAGAATAAAAAGCTTAAACCCTGAACTGGTCTCCCTCTTCATTCTGACGGCAAAAACAAAGTTGCTACATTGGTGTTTCTGCCCGATCACGCATGGGTCTGCTCACTGGGGTTCCCCGGGGAGGGGATTCCCGGATATGCCAGACCACCCGAAGATCCGCAGCACTGCGGTATCATTACGTTTAGGCGGGATTCTGACTGGTGTCAGTGCTAACCACTACCCCACCATGCTGCCTACAGTACAACATCAAACTCATAAAAAAAGGAAGAGAAGAAAATGAGATTTTGGGCCGAGAGATTTGGAGTCTGTTGGGGTTTTTGTGTGCCAGATGGTTATTTTAGTGTTTAAGTGATGAAGAGAAAAAAAATATCATGCCTTACTTCATTTTGCTGAATGAGACTCTTAGGGCCGCAATTAAGCCTCGACTCGTGCTTTGACCTGCACACTCACTGGTCAGTTTGCTCACCATGTTTGAATGCTGACTTAAATCCGCTGCCATCAGTGACTGTTCTCCGATCCAAGGTTATCCCACAAGCATGATCACAGCCGGCGCTCATGGATACTTAGTTGAGCAACATTTTAATGAGTAGAGACAATAAGCTAAAACGAGGCAACACTGGAGAGAACAGCTTTAGAAAGACATAAGCCTGTAAAAGGAGCATTTTTACAGTATTTAATTAATCTGTGCATGCACACAGGTGCATTCTGTTGCCAGATTATGTCAAATTACTCACATTTTGAATGTATCATTCATTTCAAATTGTATATATTTTTTGGCCAGGATAGTTGGGGTGTAGAAATGTCTTGCATTATCAATCTTACACGGTGGCAAATTTGTTGTTGTTTCTAACCTTACCGAAGCCCTACTCGGACAGGATCAGCTTTACATGCGGTGGTGTGCTAATGAATTATTACTGGGGTTTCTCAGTGATTTTAGTCTCGTCCGAATGCGCCATGTCAGTCATTTTTACTGACTGCCCAGTAAAGATTCCACCTTTTACCTGTAAAACGAAACCACAAAAATAATAAATAAATAAAACCTGGGTAATATTAATCTTGTGCGAATTGTCAGGTGTGTAAATATTTAATCATATCCTGTGGAAAAGGAGGTTTTCTGGGTTTTTCTCAAGTATGGAGGTGGTCGAGGAGGCACATCGTTTCATTGTGCATGACACACAAAATTTCATTATTAATATAAGTGGGTTATGAGATGGTTATCATCCTCTATCAGTGGTCACAGGATGTTGTTTGCTGTTTGGAGAGCTTTGGTTGGTGAACTATTTTCAGTCCAGCAGTGACATTGAGGCACAAGTAGCCACTTCCATCTCAGTCATGTATGCCAAGATAACAACCTCTAGTAAAGTTACATTACTCCACCTCCCTGTACAAAACTAATCCTGACTAAATATGACTATAGTCACAGCCTGCAGCCCAGTAGTGCAACATTTAGTGATTTCCCACTGAAAGCAGTTAATGCTTCTGTATGTTTACCATAACTGACTAAACTATAACTCATCACACAAATCTGTTCTGGGTTCCTGCAAGTTTTAAAATGTAACAGAGATAATAACTGCAAATATCTCACAGCTCCTTTGCAACTTAGCTGTTCTGAACAAAGTGATATTTCTACTCATTGGACATCGGTAATAGACACAAGTATGGGTTCATGTGAGGGACCTGCCTGATATGTTTTAGAAGGCAAACTGTTTCTAGGAGGATGACGCTTGCAGATGCAATAACCAAGTAAAGCTGATGCACATCAAATTGACTCCGACTACCTTTCCAACTTTTATCCTGAAATGACAAAGTGATATTACTGGTAAGCAGTGGGGAACCGTCATGGCCCTCTACGACCTCTCAGAGGGTCTAAAATATTCTTAACACACACACACACACACACACACACATATATATAATTTTATTTTATCTACTTACAGTTTGACAATCGACATCTAAACAATTATAAAAATATAGGCAAATAAATTATTCAAACGTGTCTATTCAATCTGTGTTGGAGCGTGAGCCTGTGTCTCCCCCTATAAGGATTGTGATGCCTCCGCAGAATGTTGGTGATTGGTGGTCCCGCTGTTCATGTACAAAGGGGGCCAGGCAGTTAGAATTCAGCGCCATACCAATTTCAAATGACAGTAAACTGACCAATCATATCTTCCCTCTCAGGCTTAACTGTATGATAATTTCCGCCTGCTATGGTAAGCAGGTATGGAAAACACATTCAAAAATATGGAATGGGTAATATAAGCTATGCACTTTCAAAAACTATCCCATAACCAGCCACAATTATTATACACAATTTCAAGCGACATTTCAGCACCAGCGTTTTACAGCAACTTGAATGGAATTTTTGCCTAGGCTCTGTAAAGCTGGAGCATAGCCATAGTCCTTGTAGGAAAGCCTGCCCACTCAATAGACCTCTTGGCAACGTCCCAACCCATTTATTTCCACTGATTTTCCTTCAAGACCAGAGCCACGTTTAGTCTCAAAACACTATGCACTGTTAAGCTACTGGTTTCTTATTGAAAGACATGAAACTATCAGGCTTCTGGGTTCTCCCCCTGTCTCTGTTGAGTCCAGGGACTTTATTTCCCAAGCTTTACTCAGCTGTGACACTGAGGTGTGTTTTGATGGCAGTGCGTAAATCGAGTAGTCACTCCCATCTTAGTTATATATGCCAAGAACACTTATCCTGGTCTGTAGTGAAATTGCATTACTCCACCTCATGTAAAACTAATCTCGCCCGAATAGGGCTATAGTTTCAGCCCAAGATTCACTCCTTCATGACGTCAGCACCACATACCATGCATCCACCAATCATGAACCATGACCATCAAAATCCTAATCTTAGCCACCCGTATCTCATTACATTCTGTTTGTCTTATTTCTTGCAAGGTATTCCTTCCAAGTCCCGTTACATACTAAGCATTCATTTGTGTATTTGCTCCTCTTTTCGTATACAAACTCTGCTTGTCTTTCGGTTTACCCGTTTGATATCTCCTTGTGTGTTGGTTGCCTGGTTGGTATTTTCACCCTGGTCCGTCCTCTGGTTTATACAGCACCATCTGCTGAATCTTTTCATAATATATTAGACCAAGCTTTTAGACCTGCTCATGTCTGGTTTGTCACACCAGCATTACAGAAACCGTGGGTAATAGGCTTTGAGGTTATGGTTTTCCTCAGTTCATGGGTGTGTCAGAGGTGTAACCCAATCAGCAGCGACTTATATATATAAACCGTGCCGTATTAAACTGGTAATGCATGCTGTGAATTCTAAAAAGGCCTCTGCGTGAGCTTAATATACGCAACAGTTGAAGATGTTTCTAAGACATGTTTGTTGTAAGTAATTTACTGTAAAGGTTTTTTTAATCAGGCTCTGAAAATTCGAGAATGGCCTTCAGCAGAGTGTTCAACGCACACCACTGTTTCCGTTTAAATAAACAATTCACTGCGGCTTGTCAGGGCTTAACACTTCTCTTTTAATGGGGAGAGACCTGCAAGCCCCGAACTGAAAGCTAAATTAACATTTCATATTTCAAAATCACTGATATAATCTAACAAAGCAGCATAAATAGCCTGCACCGGCCAAAATAATGCACGAAAACATGTTTTGTCAGCTTGTTTTGGCTACCACACATACACATACCATACAAAACAAAGTGGAGCTTTTCCCGTTTGCGGCTTAAACAGCAAACGGATCATCTCATCATACTGAAGAGCGAGACTTTCCCATACATTTTCCCACCAGTGAACCGTCCCCTCCTTTATACCGTCTCTGGCGTGGCATAGATAGATCTATTGAATGGGATCTTAGTCTGTGGATTAGATTAATGAACTGAAGTGGCCATTGAAAAGAATAGATTCCAGGACCATTTATTTGCTCACATTTTGAAAAAAGTGGCCCTAGGAAGCAACACAATGCCATCTTCATTAGTGAAGCAGCTAGCCTCAGGAAGCCATGGCGGGAGATTAGCAGCAGGGAGCGCTGCGCTACTTTCGGTCCGCTGGAAGCCAAGAGTTGATTGGACACGGTGCAGGCTACATCAGGCTGGTGACATTTCTCTTTGAAGGGGAAAAAATGGATGTACGAGTCCAAATATCTCCTGAATAGGGCCGAGTATGTGTGGAGAAGAGGGGGAGGCAGGGGCACTTGTGTGCAGCAGGTAGAGGCTGATTTCCTCAGGGAGCTGCTGGAAGACTTTATTAACCAGGCCTGAGCCCAAAAGCTCCAGCCCTGCAGCCCACGCCACTGAACCACTTCAACCAGGCTTCTGACACTGGCAAGAGACAATCCCTGATCCGGCAAAGGCTGCTACACAGGGTTCCTATGGAAACATCTGACCACAGGGGTGGATTACAAAATGTGAATGTGTCCACGTGTATAAAAAAAGAGAGAGACAGAGAGAGAGAGAGAGAGAGAGAGAGAGAGAGAGAGAGAGAGAGAGAGAGAGAGAGAGTGACTGCAAAAACATGTTTTTCTTGTAGTATCGCTGTCCTACAGTTATAAAAGTAAATGGTTCTAGGCTTGTATGTATGGCTCTAGGTATATTTATATAGTTTGTGGAGGTTCTGTGAACTTTTAAGTCTTTTTTATTTGTTATTATTTTAATATCATTTGAAAACGGTTGCTGCCCTTTACATTTACATTTAATGGCCAACAGAAATGGTCTAATTATGGGCTGGTTTGGGATTTGGAGGGCCTTATTATCAGCTGTTTGCTTTCACACACTAGAATTCCATCCAAATTGTGGATCAATTGTGAACAATTCCTCAATAGATCACTTTTTTACATAAGCATTTGCAAAATTAATAAAAGAAGCAAACAGATGAAGCTGGTTTCTATATTGTTATTGAATACAAACCCTCAAGCAGCACAGAACAATGCTTTGGGTCCACAACAGTCCTTTCCCCACTATCTCGAAACTTGAATAAGGACATACAGCAATAATTTAAAGCAGTTATGTTACAAAATGAACCAATCACACAACCCCACACACAGTGCTGAGATCAGATACCTCCCCAGACCACCAGACCATCAGTTCTTTTAACCACTCCTGTGTTAAAAAACAGCTTTCACACTTGACCAAACGTACCAAACTCGCAGAGCAGGCAGTCCCGTGTGCAAAAATAAGCTCTAGAGTGAAAAGGCTCTGAGACTGTTAGGGATAGACAGAAACATCTGTGGACTCTATTAGATCTGAAGCAAGAGTGGAGCTTGATTGGTGTTGATCACAGGTATAATTGAACCTAAATGGGTAAACAACACCAAAGTACAGTCTGTGTTTGTGCTAACATGTCTATTAAAAAAAAAAACAACAAAAAAAAAAAACAGGTGCAGCTCTACTGACAGCCACTGGATGTCACTGCAGTAGTTCAGAACACAGCACTCAGGGTGGAGCAGGACTGTGTGCTGAGAATTTTACTTCGCCTAAACACCAAACTCTGCTTCACTAGGCCTGTTAACTCGCAGTGCCCTGAACGTGTGAGCACACTCCCACCAGCACTCCTCACTCCAAAGGGTTATTTTTGGGTTTAGAATAAGATTAAAGACTCAAACGCCCCGCCCAACCAAAAATGGGACGCTGCAAAATTGAAATAAAAACAGAATTCAATGATGTGTAAATAAAGAAAAGCCCTAGCGCAACATCTCACAACTAATTAGGTTAATTGGTAACAGGTCAGCCACATGATTATGTATAAAAAGAGCATCCCGAGAGGCTGAGTCTTTCAGAAGTAAAGATAGGGAGGGGTTCACCACTCTGTGCAACAATTCAAAACAAATGCTTTTTAATGCAAAATAGCTAAGAACTTGGCCATTTTCTCATCTAAGGCACTTTATATCATTAAAAGATTCAGAGGATCCAGAGAAATCTCTGCAGGCAAGGCACAAGGCCCAAAACCAATATTGGATGGTTGGTCGTTATCTTTGGGCCCTCAGGAGGCACTGCAATAAAAGCAGACACGGTTCTGCTGTGGAAATCACTGCACGGGCTCCAGAACACTTACGAAAACCACTGCCTGTAAACACAGTTTGTCACCATATCAATGGAATAAAAAAACTGTACTGTGAAAAGAAGTCAGATGTGTATAAACATCACAGACACACACTAAATCTTAAAAACTTTATCTTTCTGTCTCTTTTTATCTTTCTTTTCACTTGCATACATGGAAGACACCTTTGACTGAGTTCTCTTAGAAAACTCTTTCAATGAGCAAAGCATCCAAAGCATGAACAACCAAGCAAAATTCTTCTGCACACTGTGTGCAATTCCACAATTCCGCCTGAGAGGTCTTCAAATCCCCAAAACATACATAGTGTAGTTTCAAGTAATAGCAAATTGACTTCCTTATTTGGTTTATGGAACTAGTTTCATGTAGTAGTGTTTATTTAGGCTATATTTTGTACTTTCTATAGAAAAACTACACATTGTTTTACACATAAAGTAGTCACTTTTATTTTTTTTGTATTTATACTTGTTTTGTTGGGTATGGGTTTCCATTTTTGGGTCTGGTTTCTCTCGAGGTTTCTTCCTTTTGCTCTGGGGGAGTTTTTCCTGCCACTATTGCCTTTGGCTCTGGATTTTTGTTCTGTTGTAAAAGGTGCATATAAATAAATAAATACAAATAAATTATTGTTAGGGTGTATATTTTATTACGTGTTAGCTACATTAACCTTATACATTAGCCTCTAACACAAAATTAAAGGGAATTTGCAAATGTAGGCTGACTGGCATCCTTACTGCGTAACAGGAAATGTATTTAAGTTAGATTTTACGCCAAGTTATTCCTATAATACTACGGCAGCTGTATGCCCTTTATGCTATAATTAGACTCAGTGAACTTCTGTGAATCTATGTTAAATATGCTCAGAGCAGAAGATTGAAAGATATGGGTCAAATAGAGGAAGTTATCTGTAAAAGCAATTTATCATTTCGTATAGTGACATAATGTGTCCATTAGCCACTTCAGAGCAAGACAGAAGGTGTTATAGGACTTTAAGATGAATGCTTTTGTCAGACGGCCGGAGCCGGCTTTACACTCACTTATATCTTGCTCAATTAAAATGCCTGCAGCGATTAGGCAGATCTGTTAAAAAGGCACCTTAAGCCAGAGCGGCATTAACGGGCTCATTGATTCTTTGCATAAGCGTCCTTCAGTGCACTCCTCAGCTACTAATCACACAGCGCAAACCATTACCAACTCCGCCAGCCAAGCCTGTCTGATTCATTACTGACGTTTAGAACATTGAAACAATGGACATGGGCCTAGTCAAGGCCGGACCAGGCTGTGGTCAAGAAGTCAAGTGCGGTGCTCTTGCCCAACAGTGGCTATGTTTACATGCAGAAATTTTCCAATTGAAAGAGATTCAATCCAATTGAATTAATTCTGATTATAGATTAAGACTGCGGTGTTTATATGCTCACCCTACGCAACACTCTGATGAAAATCTTTTACATGCACACTACAAGTAATCAGATCCCAAATTATGCGCATGAATACAGAACGTCCTGGTGTAAACGTTACTATAACAACAAGCATCAGGTGAGGTCAGTCAGAGTGCCACCAGCAGTATGTTACCTGAGTTTTCAGTTAGCGCGCTCGTGTTTTTAATTACTTTAAAATTATGGCAGACTCAGGAAAACATTTCACATGTACTTATTAAAGAAGGGCCGAGACGTCACATCCTGCAACACCGTTGACTTCATCCATAATTTAGTAAAACGGGAAAGAGGAACGAATTTCACAATTCTGCTTTTTAGCTTTGTAATACGCCGATCTGAGAAACTTCCGTCTGTTTTTAATTTGCTCTGTAGTTCGTGTAAACCCACCATTGTTCCTTTGCTCATATACTTGTATGAACAGCTCATTATTGCTTTACAGCCAGTTATTTTTAAATCTTTTAAGGTTTGAATCATGAACTTTGTCTCTTCAAGACCAATTTCTACCTCCCGCCATGTTGAAACGTCCTCTATGACCCTACAGTACATGTGCAGAATGTATTTAAACTTTGGGAATGTAATCGGATACAGGCGTTTACACGGCTATTGTTATTATTAAACAGATTATTATACGGGATTACCCACCTCCTTCAATCGGATAGAAATTGTAATCGGAATGATCTCAATCAGACAAGTCTATTCGGATTGAGGTGTATACATGGATTTATTCTATTCTGATTGAGCTATTAGTCGGATTAATAATGGATTATCAGGCTGCATGTAAACGTAGCTAGTATCTTTACAAAGCAGAACATCCCTGCTCAAAGCTGGAACTCACATTATATATATATATATATATATATATATATATATATATATATATATATATATATATATATATATATATATATATATATATATATATATATATAGCGCCCCTATCCCTTTATAATGAATATTCTTCAAAGTATTTATAATGAATATTCTCCTTTTCGTTCTTCTCTACCTTTTTCTTCCCTCCTTCTATATTAGGGGACCAATCACGAAACCCCATGATCTAAAACCCACGATTTCAGTCAATAAAAAGAAAAGATGGGGTATACAGACAGATGAACTGAAAAATAGGTTGCACCAAGCACATGTTAGACCTGTACATTCCAACCAACCCTTGATGTTCTTTTCAAAAAGCAAACATTAATGTTGAAAATGAAGACATTTTAATACAACAAGCCAAGGTTATTTATTTATCTACTATATATATATATATATATAGTAGAGCAACATTTTACAATGAATGGCCCATTAAAATTGCTCCAAAATATCTTGGAAACATTTCTGATTCCATAGACATTGACATTGAAAGTAAGGATAGTTTTTGTCCTCTCCTGTAAAGTTGATATTTACTTTTTTTTTGGACAGGACTTAAAGTGTCTTAAGTGTGATATACTCATCACCCGTCAGCAATATTACAGAGGTTCCAGAGAAAGTCCTGATTTACCTTGACATTAAGCTGAGACGTTAAGTTTTTAAGCCCACTGTACAGGTTACAGAGAGAGAAAGAGCAGCAGTTAATTTCCTCCTCATAAACTTTCATTATCTTTATTTTTACCAAAGTTACTCTACAGTAAGTGGTGCTTCAGGCTACAGTGGCAGGAAAAAACTTATCCGCATCAGAAACTTCCTCTCTTTCAACAATTTCACTTTTGTTCTTATATTTTGTGCCTCGCTTCTTTAACCTCCTAAGCGAAGAAAAGTCCCGCCGAAGCCTTAATACACAGCCAGCTTACATTCTGCCCACAAAGTGCTAAAAAGTTCTTTAAAGATGGTAAATCATATCACTGTCTCCTTGGGCCAAGTGCCCCGTCTGCCCACCGGTCATGGGTTTTGGGACACTGCTCTCAGGAAAGGTCAGCAGTGCCTTCAGGTGGGCGTTAAATGTATAGAGTATGAGGAGACAGGAGAGAGTGAAAGGCCCTAAGAGCAGCCGGTTCTCCTCATATGACCCGTTCCTCCTCCTGATTACTGCAGTCTTTGATCTTAGGGCTAGCCTTCTGTAATGGAGTCCATTTGCCAACGCTTACTCTTAACTCTGACCTGCTCCAACTCAATCCATCCACTCACAGGAGAAGAAAAACCTGACCTGAAGTCAGTGACCTCTAATGACTTTGCTTTTACCTGAAGGATTCATTTAAAAGCATCACTAGTGGACATACGTAATGGACTCTTCACATTACATTAGCAGCAGCATTAATAAATGAGAACGTAGGGAAACTGCATGTTCTTACATTTATATCACAGTTTTATCTCATCAAAGAAATCATTCTTTTGAGAGAAAAGGTATGCATAGTTTTACAAATAAAGTAGTCCCTTTTATTTGTATTGTATTTGTACTTGTTTTGCTATCTGGTGTTGACTAGAGGGGCATGGGGTCCCCTGTTTGAGTCTGGTTTCTCTCAAGGTTTCTTTCTTTTGCTCCGGGGGAGTTTTTCCTGCCACTATTGCCTTTGACTCTGGACTTTTCTGTAAAGCTGCTTTGTGGGGGTGGCACGGTGGTGTAGTGGTTAGCACTGTCGCCTCACAGCAAGTCGATCCGGGTTGGATTCCTGGTCTGGGTTGTTCTGTGTGGAGTGTGTATGTTCTCCTCGTGCTTGAGTGGGTTTCCTCCGGGTACTCCGGTTTCCTCCCACAGTCCAAACACGGCATGATAGGTTGATAGGTAACTCTAAATTGCCTGTAGGTGTGAGTGCGTGAGTGAGTATTGGCTATCCGATGGACTGGCGAACTGTCCATGGTGTACCCTGCTGGGACTGGCTCCAGCCCCCCCGTGACCCCAACTAGCGGGTCTAAGCGGCAGATAATGGATGGATGGATGGATGGATGGATGACTGCTTTGTGGCAACATCTGTGGTAAAAGGTGCATATAAATAAATAAATAAAAGTAATGATTGTTGGGGTGTACATTTCCATTACATGTTAGTTACATTAGCCTCATACATTAGCCTCACTAACACTAAATTACATTTGAGAGCGCTCTTTTTAACTTGTCCAAGTTGGACATGGTCTATGTTAAGAGTGGGCTATTGACGCCTGTTGCCTGCTGAGCATTGGATGGGTGCATTTTACAGTTAAAAAGCTGTCTTTGAACAAGAGAAAATATGAGGAAAATCTGTGTTTCTATAAATAAAACAAACAAAAAACTATATTATTTGACATTAAATTGATGTGCCAGTGAACTTGCAGGATTCTAAGTTGGCAGGATTTGAAATTAAATAAATAAAACACTTCTTTATTGTCACACAGTCCCAAGTACAAGAACCGGCGAAATTATCCATCAACCAGTCCGTACATACAAGTACAAGGTAAGAGGGAAGTGGGAGGGGAGACAGGACAGGAATATAGGGAATCAGAAAATAAAGAGGGATACATGGGGGAACATAAAAAAACCTCTGCACCTAGGCACAATCAATACATCAATACATTAAACATAACTAGCAACCGGTAAGTGGGGAGGGGGAGTGGACACAAAACCAAGCAACAGACAGCATCCAGTAAGCAACCATAATTCCGCGGTCACAAAGATCCGTCTGCTGCATTTGGCAGCAGCGACGGCGTGGGATTTGACTCTTATGCAAAGTAGGGTTCAACATTAATATTCGAAAGTTATTAAACAATATCCTGTAGCAACACGACATTTGACACTGCACAGCAAGTTACATACACACAATAAGTAACTTAATACTCTCAACCTGAACAATAGCAAATATTAGACAGCTGATGTTAGCTAACCTTGTATGGGCAACTTTTCACAGGGTCCTTAACCGACTGTGAAAGTCCATAGCCATGTAATGAAAGTCAGGTCAATGTTGACTATCATTGCTGATGACCTCATGAATAAAAGCACAGAAGAAGAAAAGTCTTTGCAACAAGCTACTTTAAAAATCTGACTTTAAAAACCTGTTATAAAGCCACCGGTCAGTAGAGAGTGATGTGCTTTTCCATCAAGCACCTCATCGCATAGCTAGCCTTCTGGAGACCGGAGATGCTGACCACGGAATCCTAAAAATATTATTTTTCTAGTCTTTAGTAGCTGGAAAAGTAATGTACTTGGACCATAAAACCATTGTTGAACCTTTGAGGGTACATGTACATTGCTGGATGAATGACCTACACATGTATTTTTCGGACCTGATGTAATGTAATGTACCTCAGTTAAAGTTTACTGGAAAACAGTTGTGTTTAATATGACCAAGTAAAAAAATTAGGTTTTCAAAAATTGTTTAAGCACGTCAACATCATTCAGACGAGAGCGGTTATCTAGACACACAGTGTTGGGTATTGAGCTCACCCATTCAATCGTTCTTTAGAGCCTTAGGGTATTTTAAGATTAGAGTTGTTTTCAGACCCAGGACTGCTTGCTCTGCAAGTTTAATACTGCATCAACTTATCGCATGTTCTGAGAGCATCACAAAAAACGCATACCTCATGCTGGTCTGCATGACTACAAACCTTCTCATATAAAAAGAGCTCCTTGTTTGCAGGTGCTCCAGCATGGTGAAATGCTATGTATCTAAAAAGCTGAAAAGTTAGTGTCCACCATCCTGCACGCAAGCAGCATATAAGCATATTTCATTTTCCTACATCATTTGAACATGACAGCTGATGTTACATTGTGTGAAAACTTAATGATAAACCGACCAATAGAAATACTCTAAAATAACATGGAAAAGTCCTAGTTCCATTGACTTTCACTGAAGCTACCTTTTTTTTTTTTTTGGATAGCAACGATATGGGATTGTGCAACTGATCCAAGGTGTAATTTCTGTGCGTGAAGTAAACTAGCAATTATGAGTACCTCCCCCATATAGGCCCACAATCAGTTCTGGGTGCGAACTATTTAGGGCCAGTGTTCCTCTGAATACTCCAACCTGACAGCTCTGACCTTTGAATGACTATTATAACTTGTACCGAGTGACTTGTGTGTCAGGTCACCATGTTCTTAGCATATTTCTCTCAAAATCACTCAGTAATGCTACCTTGATTTTTAATTATATTAACGTCATTCAGATGTCATTCAGCTCCAGATGCTTCAGACAGGTGTTTGGGTTGTTAGCTTCTATTGGCAAGCTCTGGTCCAGCCTCTGTGTTAAGGCGTCACAAAAAACACATATCTCATGCTGATCTGCACGGATAAAAACCTTCTCATACAAGAACAACTCCTTGTTTGGAAGTGTTCCTGCATGGTGAAATGCCATGTATCTGAAAAGCTGGGTTCTTCTCCACTTGATTGTTGGAAAGGAAAATAATAAAAAGCAATGAATGAAATTAGTGCCCACTATCTTGCAAATTTGCACACATAAAGCTGACATATAGAATTGTGCAAATGATCCAAGGTTCGGATGTAACTCTTGTGTATGAAATAAACTAGCAATAATGAGCCCCTCCCCCAAATAATACCAGAATCGGTTCTGGGTGCAAACTATTTAGGACAAGTGTTCATCTGAAAAACTCCAACCGGACAGCTCTGACCTTTGAATGACTATTATAGTACAGAGTACAATAGTATATTGTACAGAGTGATTTGAGAGTCAGGTCACCATGTTCTCAGCATATTTTTCTCTAAATCACTCGGTAATGCTACCTCGATTTTTAATTATATTAGCGTCATTCAGATATCATTTAGCTCCAGATGCCTCAGACAGGTGTTTGGGTCACTGGGTTCTGTTCGCAAGTGCTGGTCCAGGCTCTGGGTTAGGGTGTCATGGATAACGTATATCTCATGCTGGTCTGCATGATTAAAAACCTTCTCATACAAGAACAACTCCTTGTTTGTGGTTGTGGAACTGTGCAACTGATCCAAGGTTCGGATGTAACTCTTGCGTGTGAAGTGAACTAGCAACAATGAGCCCCTCCCTCAAATAATTCCAGTATTGGTTCTGGGTGCAAACTATTTAGGACAAGTGTTCCTCTGAAAAACTCCAACCAGTGTTGGTGTTCAAGGAAAATAATAAAAAGCAATGAATGAAATTAGTGCCCATCATCTTGCAAACCTGCACACATAAAGGTGACATATGGAATTGTGCAAATGATCCAAGGTTCGGATGTAACTCTTGTGTGTGAAGTGAACTAGCTGTAATGAGCCCCTCCCCCAAATAATCCCAGTATTGGTTCTGGGTGCGAACTATTTAGGACAAGTGTTCCTCTGAAAAACTCCAACCTGACAGCTCTGACCTTTTTAGAGTATTATAGCTTGTACAGGGAGACTTTGTGTCAGGCCGCCATGTTCTTAGTATATTTTTCTCTAAATCACTCAGTAACGCTGTCTCAATTTTTAATTATATTAACATCATTCAGATGTCATTCAGCTCCAGATGCCTCAGACAGGTGTTTGGGTCATTGGGTTCTGTTGGCAAGCTCTGGGTTACGGTGTCATGGATAACGTATATCTCATTCTGGTCAGCATGACTAAAAACCTTCTCATACAAGAACAACTCCTTGTTTGTGGTTGTGGAATTGTGCAACTGATCCAAGGTTTGGATGTAACTCTTGTTTGTGAAGTGAACTAGCAATAATGAGCCCCAAATAATACCAGAATCGGTTCTGCGTGCAAACTATTTAGGAAAAGTGTTCATCTGAAAAACTCCAGCCTGACAGCTCTGACCTTTGAATGACCATTATAGCTTGTACATGGTGACTTCTGTGTCAGGTCACACAAGTAATGCTACCTTAATTTTTAATTATATTAGCGTCAGCCAGATGTCACTTAGCTCCAGATGCCTCAGACAGGTGTTTGGGTCGTTGGGTTCTGTTGGCAAGCTCTGGCCCAGGCTCTGCGGCAATAGGCCGATCCGCCCAGGCGCAATTGTGAACGTGGCTCAAAGGGAAAAGCAGTAATAGCACGAAAACTTCAAGGGTTTCTATACGTCTTATTTTCCACGTCCTCGTCATTATTTTATTATTCCACTATAAGCGGCAGACGCTCTCATGGATTCAGATGTAGGAGAGCAAAAGGGGACTTCTTTCGCTCCTTTGATCAGCTAACTTCAGCCTCTCTGTTCTGCATTTTCTCCCTTTCCTCCTCTTCCTCCCCTCCTGCTGGTGGAATTGTCAAAAGGGCCACGCTCCCAGCGATCAACAGCAAAGCGAGCGCTCATCAGAAAAAAAGATCTAAAGGCCATAATTATTCAATCGCGCTGCACATTTACATAGTATTCAACATGCCACCGAGACCTCTACCATGCTTTCTGCCTCGTGATTTTCTTTCTTGAGAGTGGGGGAGGCTGTGAGCGTGAAAGAGAAGAAGAAATGAGGATAAGAAGAAAAGAAAGACGTTGTTAAACACTTGGCTGACCTCTATGGACCTCAATGGACCTTCTAGGTACAGTGCTGTCTTGCTTGAGCCCATCTACTGTGAGCTTCATCAACGATCGGCTTCTGACAAGGAACCCCGCTGGATGGGATTGTCGGTTGGTGGGAAATTCCCAGCCCAGCATTTACAACCCCCAGCAGTACAACATGGTCAGATACAGTCATACCAGCACAACAACCACTAACACATCACTACCATGTTGATGTCTTTGCAGTGTTAGGAATCATCCACTACAAATAACACCTTGTCAGCGGTGGTCCTATATGATGGTCCCTTTTCTTTGATGAATGGGAACAGATGGGCTTCAGACAATAACTGTACTTCCACAAAGTGTTGCTATATGGTAGTTATGCTTGATTAAATGGCCAAAGAGTTTAGGTACAAAGTAGGTATCCCTCAGCTCAGTTTAGATAAGCCTACCTCGCCTGAACTGAAGTTCTTTCTCTCTCGACTTGCCTCATGGAATCAATAAACGACTTTGGAGAGTTTTGAAGAGCGAGTGAATGGCACAGGAAGATTCTCGAGCGCGAGGAGGGAATGAGAAGGGGGAACAAAATGGCTGTATCAGCACTTTAGCTCTCTGTTCTGTATCCAACAACATTAAAACGGCTTCTAAACAGAACACGCTCACCTGCTATCTTGTCCTGACAAGGAGGGAGCAGAAAGTTTCTTCTGCAACTACCCCTGGGGTTGCCAACTCCATCAGACAACCTCTAAGATGATGGTACGATTAACTGTTTGTATGCTTGGCTCTATTTTGTGGCTGATCAAATAAGCGGTGTAGCGTTCGCCTCTGGCTTATTATAAAACAGAGTGCTCTGAATTACTGTCTCAGCTGTGGCTTATCAATTCAGCTAGCTAGTTTGGCTAATCTGCTCTGACTCCCAAATCCTGAATCCGACAGTTAACGTCAGTGGAGGAAAAGAACAGTAGTGACAGTCAGGGAAAGGATGAAGTTAGCGATGACCAGCAGCACCGAAGGAACAGCAGTGATGGTCAGTGGAGGACAGGACCAGCATTGACTGTCAGTGGAGGAGAGGAACAGCAGTGATAGTCAGTGGAGGAGAGGAACAGCATTGACTGTCAGTGGAGGAGAGGAACAGCAGTGATAGTCAGTGGAGGAGAGGAACAGCAGTAACCATCAGTGGACGAGAGGAACAGCTGTAATGGTCAGTGGAGGAGAGGAACGGCAGTAATAGTCAGTGGAGGAGAGGAACAGCAGTGATAGTGGAGGAGAGGAACAGCAGTAATGATCAGTGGATGAGAAGAACGGCAGTGATGGTCAGTGGAGGAGAGGAACAGCAGTGATGGTCAGTGGAGGAGAGGAACAGCAGTAACCATCAGTGGATGAGAGGAACGGTAGTGATGGTCAGTGGAGGAGAGGAACAGCAGTGATAGTCAGTGGAGGAGAGGAACAGTAGTGATGGTCAGTGGAGGAGAGGAACAGCAGTAACCATCAGTGGATGAGAGGAACGGCAGTGATGGTCAGTGGAGGAGAGGAACAGCAGTGATAGTCAGTGGAGGAGAGGAACAGTAGTGATAGTCAGTGGAGGAGAGGAACAGCAGTGATGGTCAGCGGAGGAGAGGAACGGCAGTGATGGTCAGCGGAGGAGAAGAACAGCAGTGACGGTCAGTGGAAAAGAGGAACGACAGTGACGGTCAGTGGAGGAGAGGAACAGCAGTGATAGTCAGTGGAGGAGAGGAACAGTAGTGATGGTCATTGGAGGAGAGGAACAGTAGTGATGTCATTGGAGGAGAGGAACAGCAGTAACAATCAGTGGACGAGAGGAACAGCAGTGATGGTCAGTGGAGGAGAGGAACAGCAGTGATGGTCAGTGGAGAAGAGGAACGGCAGTGATGGTCAGTGGAGGACAGGATTGGCAGTAACGGTCAGAGGAGGAGAGGAACAGCAGTGACGATCAGAGGAGGTGAAGAACGGCAGTGTTGATCAGTGGAGGAGAGGAACAGTAGTGATGGTCATTGGAGGAGAGGATTGGCAGTGATGGTCAGTAGAGGAGAGGAACGGCAGTGTTGGTCAGTAGAGGAGAGGAATAACGGTGATAGTCATGGGAGAACAGGAACGGCAGTAAAGGTCAGTGGAGGAGAGGAACAGCAGTGATGGTCAGTGGAGGATAGGAATAGCAGTGTTGGTCAGTAGAGGAGAGCAATAACAGTGTTGGTTAGTGGAGAAAAATCCAAATCCCGTTTTTCTATGCCCCAAAAAAAAACACAGAGAATTGTGGCCTAACAAACTAGCTTAACTAATTGCACTGGCTTGCAAAATATATAGAGTTGTCTACACTGTATTGTAATTTCTAGCCATTAAAAGTTGTGCCTGGCTTTGTGGCACAGTAGTTGTGGCTACCTTAGCAATTGTGCTCTGGTTCACAATCATACTACAGTAGTAACCAGAAAAGAATTCAGCTGCTGTCTGCGCTATTTCTCTGTTTACACCAGTAAAATTTTTAGGGAAAAAACAAAAACTGAATGTTCTTACTATAATTTTATTTCAGTCTTTCCATAAAAACCACTGAACAACCTAATGGATTGAGTTTTCATAATTCTAGGAGACTCCAGTGAATTCAAGGCCAATGACTGAGGGTTGGCATCTCCATGCACAGCCTACGTGACAGCCATGCACCCTACAACACCCACAGTCTCCCACACTATCTCACTGTACAGTTAACAGCAGGCCAGGCATAAAGAATGAAGGGCGAATCAAGCGTACAGAGCAACGGTTAATCCTGCCTGAATGGCGCTCAGAGCAGCACCTGCCCAGCCGCTAAGCCTGCCATTTTATCAGAGGCATGAGTGTACTTAATCCACTGTCGTGCATTTGAATCCATCATCGTTTATATTAATCCAGAGACAGAGGCGGTGAGAAAAAGGGAGAAAGCGAGTGATAGTCCCTATTAGAAAGGGAGAGAGGAGAAACTTTAAACTGACATTGAGGGAAGTCTTTTAAATAAATCATGGCGCAAGTTCTCCACGAAAATGGAGGACATATTCGGCACCTGTGCGCAGGTTAATAATTCATTTCCTGTCACAATCAGATGTTCCACTGGAAAAATATGAGTCTGGGGTTTTTCGGTTTTACTCCAAATGCAGCCTTTAACACTAACTATTCATTGAGAAAGATGGAAAGAGATCAGCATCCAGTATCATCACCTGCCTTTTTCACTACCTTTCACCTGCTCATATATTTGCAATGGTCCATTAGGCATTAAAACTAATGAGGAATGTAGAATCTTGTTCTTAAACATTTGGACACTGAATGTTGTTATCTACCACAGCATGCAGTCATTTGTATATGTAACAAGCCCTGTCCATTTGTATCAACTCAAATGTAACAGAAACAATTCTTTGCAGTCAATGAAGTCTGGAACCCATAAACCTCAGATCTTAGACTTCTTCTTTCCTGATGATGCTCTACCAGGCCTTTACTTTCTTTGGTTCCTGCTTGTTCTTTAGGAGTCTTTACCTTTAGTTTTACCTTCAGTAAGTGAAATGCATGCTTGTGTGAACTGAGGTCCAGTGATTGATTTGCCAACTACTGAACATTCTTTAAAAAATGATTTGTGTCATTGTTCATCTGCACTGTGAAGTGCCATCCCATGACTTTTGAAAACGTTCGGCTAAATCTGAGCATATAATACCACCCAATATTATCATCCTGCTTCTTTTGACAGCAAGCACATCAATAAATACAAGGAAACTAGTTTGTATTGGCAGCTGTACATGCCAATGTCATGGCACTACCTCCACCATGCTTTGGTGCTATGCTTTAGATTGGGGGTTCTCAACCTTTTCCGCCCCAATGTCCACCGGCTTTTAGCTACAAAGTATAGTGGCCCAGAGCAACACAAAATCAACAAAGTTAGCTTTTTAAAAATGTTCTTGAGTGCTGACAAAAAAAAGTTGATAATCAGTGACAGGTACATGGATCCATTTTGCTTCAATCCTAGAAATAAAAATTGGAAATAGAAGAGGTAGATGTGGACTTTGATATGATGCTGCAGTCCATTACGTTTTCACTGAAAATGCTTCACTGGGTTTTATTAAGTTCATCATATTCCATTTATGGCAAGTAATGCTACCAGCCATTACAAACTGCTGCCTCTCCCTGAGCACAGCACTGCAGACCACTAGAAGGTGCTTCATGGCCTACTGATGGTCCACACCTCCACCCTACTATATCCCTGATTTGGATTTGAACTGTTTGGACTCCAGATGTCTGTTTAGATTTGAGGGTTTATGTGATTCGTTTGAAATAGGTAAACCTCTCTGACTCTGATATTTGTCACAATGAGTCATAATAATAAGCCTGATATCTGCTTCTTCTTGAGTTTATCAGTTTGAGTTTAACCGCTCGAGTTGCTGATGCTCAGCCAAAAGTACGCTCTAAGATCCAGGAGCCGAAATCAAATGCAGATCTTCTCTATTATTTTATGGCAGCTCATGCTACAGTAACGATATCAAAGTCTTTAAAGAGTCGGACGATAAAACAGGCAGATTTTGCTGACAGTGCAGCGCAGATGGGCTGCTAGACGAAGAACTACTGATGAATTCTCTTGTAAGATCATAGAAAATGTTCCACCAGCAGGGAAGTGAACCAGAGTTCACCTGGTAGTGAGTCATGATCTCTGACTAGCTAACTGTCTGCATTAAGTACTTGCAGCTGTGTTGTCTCAGACTGATGATGTTTGTATAGTTTGTTATCACAACATTATTATTTGTAGGTCAATGTTAAGAATAATATCGGTTATACTGTAAAAATGTTTAACTTTTAATTATTAAATGAATCATTTTCCAAGTATGGCTTTAAGTGATGCTAACAGCCTATTACAAACTACTGACTCCCCCTAAGCACAGCCCTCACGGCCCGCTGGTGTTCCAGACCTCCACCTTACTAAACCCATGCTATAGATAATGAACAATTTCCTCCTTTCTCCATAATCTTCTCTTCCCATCATCCAAGTGACTAGTTAAATTCTGGTTCATCTGCCCATGATATGTTATTTCAGCAATTTCTGAGATGATTTTAATGCTTGTATTATTTATTAATTAATTTATTTATTCAATGATTTGCAGTAGCAAACCTCTTGTAGTAAGCCTTGTGCATTTCTTATAAAGCTTTACCTCAATTGTTAACTTTGACTCAGATGCCCCTTTTTCCTGATAGATGCTGTTGGTCTGGGAATTTTTTTTTCTTCATCAGGCAAAGAATCATCCCTGTGCTTTTCAGGCATTCCAGGCATTTTGGTTTTGCTTTTATTTTTTATTCTTTGCTTTACTGTCAGGTATCATCACTCTGAACTATACAGTGAGAATCGTTATGCATTTCTCATCTATCCCAAATGCTGTCAATCAGTTAAGACATGTTTGGTGTCTAAATGTTGCTTCTTTTATTTAGAGGAGTGATTTCTAACCCTGGTGCTACCTTTCTGCAGAGCCTAGTTTTAACCACAATTTGCTGCACCTGCTCCAGTTAATCAACCCCTTCCCAGAGTCCCTGAATCGCTGGATCAGGTGTATTAGAGTTAAATAAGCGGCTGGTAGGCAGCTAATTGGATCCAGCTTGGAGACTCTGCAGGAAAGTAGCGCTCCAAGAGTAGCAGACCACTGGTTTGGAACTTGGCTAATATTGCTAGCATAGGTCGTTAACATGGTGGGTGGTGCTCATATAATGTTTACATAGATACAATACAAATTGTTATTGTCCAAAGACAAACAAGTATTTCCTAAACAGCAACTTTACAGGAGAGACCAAAAACAGTACTTTCAATATAAGTCATTGGAGTTTTTTTACTATTTTGGAGCATTTCTATTGGTCCATTCACCATAAAATTTTCAAACAATGTAAATGGCAGCGGTCGTGTTCAAATTAAAATAAGGAAGACATGCAACAAAACGCATCTCTGTCTTGGCACCCAGATGGTGGAACGAACTTCCACTGGCTGTCCGAACAGCGAACTCTCTCGCGGTCTTCAAACGCAGACTGAAGACTTATCTCTTTGTAAAGTACTTATAAACACTATATACTAAAGTACTGGTATAAACTGTAATTGCACTTTATCTTCTAGGAGCACTGGCTAAGTACTGCACTTGTACTGTATGTAGTCTTGTATTTGTTCTCTTCTCTGTAGGTGTTCCTGTCTTGCTAGGTATTGCATTGTCTTCTTTCTAGGTATCAGCACTGGCCCTGTGTTTATGGCAGTGTTTGAGTATAAGAGTGGTTTGGACTTAAACCTGTTTGTACTAGATAGAGATTCATACTCTAACTGAACACTAAGCACTTCTGTAAGTCGCTCTGGATAAGAGCGTCTGCTAAGTGCCATAAATGTAAATGTAAAAATAGTCAAAAAAGGAGATGCATGTTTTTCCTTGGACAGTGATGTAATATAGTTATGCAATCAATTACACACATAATGTTTTTGACTTCTGAGCTGTTTCTTTGAATGTCAAACATTGACAAAACATAGCAAAAATATAACAAATAACATAAATAATATAGAAAATTAAACCATAGTATCAATAATATCTGACTTGTCAATATTCTAAGATTAAATATTTATGTTAAAAAATGCATGCTCCCCAGGGCTTCAGTAATGGCTGCTTATGAGAATCTCAATTCATTCTTCTTTGGAAATGTAGGGCCAAGGGTGTAGAATTAGCATGGACGGAAGTGACATGGCCCCACCAACATCTAGCGATTATTGAATTGTCCCCACCAATAATTTGATCCTGTCCAGAAGAGGTGCAGAAAATGTTAAATTGCGTTCTCTAGTCCTTCCTCCCCATAACACATATGGCCAGTGTGATTGGCTGTGTTGTTCCCTGCTGTCACGTTAGACTCTGTAGCTACGTTTGGTTATTAGCAGCACCAAAACTGGAAGGAAAACTTTTTAAGTCATATTTAAGACTCAAGAGTGTGCAAGACTTCACTTAAAGTCAATGAAATGAGTTCATCATAATAACGTTAATGGCAATGTTAGGCTTTGGCGCACAGCAGGCTAACATCGTCTGTAGCTATGAATAACATAGGTCCCCACCAATGTCAAGAGCAAATTTATGCCCTTGTGTTGAGCACAAATATTCTAATACGCTTGTCATTTCTTGTGTCTTTCACATGGTCTAATGCTGTCTAATGCTGTCTAAAGGCTCATTTATACGGATACGGATACGGATACACACGGAGATTTCTGGTCTGTTCTGTACTCTGCGTTCATTTAGTGCGTAATTTGCACGTTTTTGGAAAGCTAACGGAGGCAGAGCAACAGAGCTGCTGACCGTGATGGCAGTGCAAGACGACTTCCAAACGAACACGATGAAGAAGAAATGGTCAGACTTCTTGAAGATTGGTTGTGCGAGTCAGTTAGAAACTTTAACCATAATGTAACTTTGCGGCAGCGCAGAGACAACCCGTTGTTTATTCGTTGTTTTTGCTCAAGCAGCATTGCCATGTTTGATTTACTCTGTACTGCCCTCTACTGGAAGTGTTGCTCAACAACTATGTGAACGGAGCTGACGCAGAGCAGTATGTGTGCAGTGACGGTTATATCGCTTAAAACACACGCAGACATTTCCGCAAGTAGAGGGAGTATAAATGAGCCTTAATGCTGGGCTCAGACCACATGATTTTGTCCAGACAAATCATGAAAAACACGAGCGTAGGTAATGAGAAATGGGTAATGTAATGTTACATAATCAAAGAACAGCAATGTGGCGTCCAGGATGCCCCACGACACCATGATGAAAAGTCTAGTATGTCAGAATGTTTTGTATTTTTATACATCTTCTATGACATGTTCATAGACGTTAACCAATAGGAGGACAAAGAGCTCTTTGGCGTACATATGTAAACAAGGAGAGGAGAGAGAGATATGATGGTGCTGTTACAGTAGTCCGGTGGAACAACAAGCCACAGATCACAACACAACACAACACAAAGCAGAACTGCAACTACATCACTGCAATGCTAACAGCAGCTCACTACAACCATTCATTACCTCAAGTTCTCTTTGAATGATAGACAGCTAATGACCCCCGAGGAAGTTATCTTTCCTGTATTCTTTTTTCATTTTGTTAACGTGAAACCACCAGCACCACACACAACGCTTCTTGACCCTCCTCCTCACTCGGCGACCTCTGACTTTGCACACGAACGTGAACAATGATTGGTTGGTGTCAACTATGCATTTGACCAAGACATGACCCAAATTTATGGCACTATGATTGTTTTATCTGAATGTCGTAAAGACAACAGTATCACGTAGTCCGATCCAAGCACACTGAGCAACCAGCGTCTGTAGACCAATTCTGTCTGTAGACATTCTACGTTTGTCCTAAACCTGACCGGCTTCCTGCAGCTATTTCCAGCACAGAGCCGCTTAAGGCACTTTCAAAAAGAATAAATCAAAAGTACTGTAATTAAATCCGAGTCTTAACAGGGCAAAGATGTAAGAATCTCTCTTTGGAAATGTTCATGAAAGAATTTATAAAGATTAAATTCACCAAGCTGCTTGGAGAGATGAAACACACATGTGGAGCAGTGCGCAGACATCATTGCGTGTTCTCAAGGACGCAAAACCGGCCACACTGTCACTGGGTGGGAGGACCAGCAGGGTCTCTTCATGGCTTAGTCACTGCATAACAGAGAGTTTATTAAACCTGAAACCCACTTTCTTCAGTCTAAATGCTTACAGACAGCTCCTTAAACATTACACACAGAGCTGTTCTCATTACAGGTAAAAACAGGTTGGATAAATGAATGAACATTACAGAGAGAGCAAGAGAGATGACTAAATGAATAAATTAGTTGAAGGACAGCACTGTTAAAATCTCCTGAAACTGATCTCAATCTGTCCTCAGGAAAGCGAGGGTTTTGGATGTGGCTGCGATTAATAATTATATGTGATTAATCCATCAGCTACTATATGACTAGACTAATGGAACCATTAGGTCTCTCACTTTGACCTGGCACAGTGCTGTTAGCATTCAAAGTTCTCTCTGTGCTATAACAACATATTGCCTAATCCGTTTGCTGCAGCTCTTGGTCATCTGTTGGAATGACAGCGTATTTCATTTTGTCTCTTTCCAAAGAAAAAGAAGGACATCCAAAATAGTAACTTTACAGAAGAGGACAAAAACTGTCTTTACTTTCAAAGTAAGGTTTAATTCCAAGTGATATTGGAGCATTTCTATTGGTCCATTTATCTATTGGTCAAAATTTCACAGGATATAATATGCAGCGGTCATGTTAAAATTGAAGGTTTTTATTATTAAGGGAGAAAAAAAATCCAAACCTACATGGCCCTGTGTGAAAAAGTGATTGCCCCCTAAACCTAATAGCTGGTCGGGCCACCCTTAGCAGCAACAACTGCAACCAAGCGTTTGCGATAACTTGCAATGAGTCTTTTACAGCGTTGTGGAGGAATTTTGGCCCACTCGTCTTTGCAGAATTGTTGTAATTCAGCCACATTGGAGGGTTTGAGAGCATGAACGGCCTTTTTAAGGTCATGCCACAGCATCTCAATTGGATTCAGGTCAGGACTTTGACTAGGCCACTCCAAAGTCTTCATTTTGTTTTTCTTCAGCCATTCAGAGGTAGCCTTGCTGGTTTGTTTTGGATCATTGTCCTGCTGCAGAACCCAAGTTTGTTTTCAGTCACGAACAGATGGTCATACATTCTCCTTTAGGATCTTTTGGTAGACAGCAGAATTCATAGTTCCATTTATCACAACAAGTCTTCCAGGCCCTGATGCAGCAAAACAGCCCCAGACCATCACACTACCACCACCATATTTTACTGTTGGTATAATGTTCTTTTTCTGGAATGCAGTGTTTCTTTTACGCCAGATGTACTGGGACACACACCTTCCAAAGAGTTCAACCTTTGTCTCATCGGTCCACAAAATGTTTTTCCAAAAGTCTTGGGGATCATCAAGATGTGTTCTGGAAAAATTGAAATGAGCTTTAATGTTCTTTGTGCTCAGCAGTGGTTTTCATATAGGAATTATGCCATGTAGGCCATTTTTGCCCAGTCTCTTTCTGATGGTGGAGGCATGAACACTGATCTTAACTGGGGCAAGTGAGACCTGCAGTTCTTTGGATGTTGTTGTGGGGTCTTTGTGACCTCTTGGATGAGTCGTCGCTGCGCTCTTGCGGTACTTTTGGGTGGCCGGCCACTCCTGGGAAGGTTGAACAGAATGGGCCAGATGCTTGCAACTAAAGGAAAACTGAGGCTCAGGAGTTCTAATGTTCAGAGGACGATCCAAGAATGCAGTCAAAAAAACGGTTGAGGTCAAAACCTAAACAAAGACAGTGAAAGTACAAGAGGGATATCACAGAGCAGTATAGGGTCAGACAAGGGCCAACACCAGGAAACAAAAAACAGTCAGATCAAAAAGGGAAACGCCAAAAATAAAGGGTCAAAAGCAAAGCCAGAGATAAACACTCTCAAAACAGGGAAACATCTGAACTTGCTTTGCTTCACTCTGAGAACATAAAGGGAAGCTTTTGTAGATTCACTCAACTTACAGGGTCTCAAGAATGTATTACTGATAAGCTTACTTGTGGATGGGTCAGGGATGGGTAAGGTACACAAACAGCTTTTTCAGTTTCCAAGATTCAGTGGGATTTCTGATTTTTTTATTTTTGCTTTTGTAAAAGAAACGGGATGTAGGGTAGTTGTGCACTTCTCAAGTCATACTCCGCAATCCAGCTCAGCAGGTGGCAATAACGCACCTCACATTGGCTGTAAATAAGAAGAAATGGGTGGAGATCACATCATATTATCTCCCAATGCATTCTAGATATTTGCATCTATAAGACGATCAGGGTTTTATGGGCTATCAAAGGCATCACCTTTGGCTACTGTGAGAGAAAGTCACTGCTGAACCATGTAAGGTGGTGAATAGGAAGCCATTGTCAGCCTCATGTGAGATCAGAGATAATTGGATAATTCAAAAGCTCCAAAGAATTAGAGCAGTGAATGCTTCATTTTTGGTAGCTGAATGTAGCGTGAAACTCCATTAGCGAACACGTTTATAGCAGTGCTTTCATCTTCCACAGGAGAAGATGAATGAATGCTTCGTAAAAAGGGACATTGATAACCTATGACGAAGCCAAACTTCACAGATCAGTAATGTGTGACCCTTTCCAATGAGCCATAGTCTTTAGGTGCATAGGTGCAACCTGGGTGGCCTTGTCGAGAGCCAGAGAAATTTAGAACTGCAGAATTCAGTGAAAATGATAGAAAACGAGAAGTACTATGGAGGAACCATGTTCCCTAGAGCAAGGTTTAAAAAACTGTTGGTTGCTGACCTCCAGTGGGCTGTGAAGCACCCTCTAGTGCCTGTACTCAAGGGAAAGCACTAGTGGGCTGGTAATTTTACTTTAATTCATAAGCATACATGACAACAAGGCAAAATACATGAACATCCTTAGTCTGAGACAACTCAGCTGCAGGTACTCGATGAAGATGGTTAGCTAGCCAGAGATCTTAGCCCACTTTCAGACCAACTCTGGTTCAATTCACTGCTGGTGAAACACGTTCCATGGTCATATGAGGAAATTTATCAGTAGATCTTTCTTTTTCTACTAGCAGCACGTTAACAATATACTGTCAGCAAAATCCGCCTGTTTTATCGTCCGATTCTTATATTACTTCTGCAGTACCAGCTTCTGTTAAAAACCAAAAAATCCATAAAATTACAGGGAAGATCTTCGTTAGTAGAATAGAATTTGGGCCTATTTGTGCACCACACATAAATTATTTTATGTGTAGTGCACAAATAATTGCTAGTAACATTGCAAGTAGCATTTCAATTGAGTGACTTTGCCCAAATGTAGCACTGATTCAAATAAATGGGCTTAAATGAGCCACCATCTTGCTATGTCCTGACTGGAGGTTGAAGCCTGGGCAAAGAGTGCTGCTAATACTCCAGAGTCAATTTCTTATTCTATATTCAAACTGCCAGCCTCAAGTTTCAAGACTCTGCCAGATTGATTTTTTGATAGTCACCAGCATGGCTACATATTTGCTGACGCCAACGTCATTACCACACCAACTCATGTAGACAGGTCAATGATGTGTGGATACACAAAACAGTGCAGACAGTCTTTATACAAAACCTGATATGAGACATGCATCCAATTTGTTTGCCGTCTGAACATGAACTTAGTCTTTCCCACCCTTCGAATCTATCTCAGGCTATTCTTAGCACTCTTCTCCAACTTATCTGCCAATGGTGGTCCTACCGAGAGCTGCCTGTTGTTCTTTTTTTCCTCTCAGGGCACCCTCAGGGCATGAGCAATCCACTAGAACCCCACATCTTGATCTCTAGGACAGGACATACAGGCTGTTTTCTTGGACAGGTTGTCATTGTGATACGCTGTATGGTTGTGGATGTTGTATATTTTAGAGAGATGGCCATTGCAGCAAGGCTTGGCCTTTTTCAGAACCTTGTAGAAGCAAAGATGCCAGCCAGAAGTTTTGAGTTTGAGCTGAGACTGTCTTTCTATAAACTTCAGATGGATCAGATCTGCTAAAAGCACCTCTGGCTTTATTGATCTGGGCCTTGAAGTCTCTTTTTTTTGGCACCATAATTGCTGCTAACAAGGTCTATCAAGGTAAACAAACTCTTAAGTGTACTCAAGGGCCTGCTGATCAGCAGTAACTCGAGACGTCTAATGCACATAACTCGCACGTTCCTGGTTTCAATAAAGCGTCCTTGAGTCTGTCCAGGTTCTTTTAAGGACGCGGATGTGATTTTCTTTTGAAATCGGATCCATATCCACATTCAGTGGCCTGTAAAAGGAAATGCTCTGGAATGTTCAGAAGTGACAGTCTGACGTATTAACCAGTCAGCAGTGGCAAAAGATAAGACTTCTGCATGACTCCACACTTCACTTGAAGATGCTTTAGAGTGTTGTTAATAATCACGTTACACTCACATAAGCATAAAACTTTCCTAAGAGGGTTAATGGTCCCTCTTAAACTCTGCCGGTGAATGGAGTCAAATGGCTGTGTAAAAAAATCAGCGAGGTCGATGTAAAGGGGTACGTTCCACTCAAGACATTCTGAAAGATGATGCACGGGGTCAAGATACAAGCTAGCAGCCTCTTCCATGCTTGAGTCATAAATGCGTTTTTCATCAACATCTGTAGGAGTCGTTTGGAGAAGTTTCTCACATATCATCATATATCAGAAAGGCAAAGGGAGATTAAGGCTTTACCAGCTTAATTTTTCTCAGATTAAAAAAACATATTTGTATCTTTATAAATCTTTATAAATCAAAATTTCCAAACAAATATTGCATTGGATGTCTTTTTGTGCAGGACAAGAATACTTACTTATACTTATTTTCAGTATATCTCAATCAAAAGATTGAGCAAAAATTTTTTCGGATTAAAAAACATATTTGTATCTTTATAAATCTTTATAAATCAAAATTTCCAAACAAATATTGCATTGGATGTCTTTTTGTGCAGGACAAGAATACTTACTTATACTTTATTCTTAAGTATATCTCAATCCAAAAGATTAAGTACTAGTAAAGGCCAAATATACTTGTCAGTATAACCCAAGTATACTTTATTATAACTGTGTTTAGTATATCACTGAGAAGTAATAAAAGTAATACTCATAAATGCATCCTCATTTACGTTTAGTTTAAAAGAGATGTATACTAATGGCACACTTGAATAAACTTCTTTTTTGTAAGGACAAGCATACCCACTATACTTAATTTTTCTCATCCCTCTTTCATTCTCTCTAGACATCTTAGCCGGAGAAAGCAGTGGTTTAGCCAAAAATTATTTTTACACAATTCTCCTACCCTATCCTTCTATATTTTTCCATTTCCCATATGCAGTTAAGAGTTTATAACTTTTTATTATTTATATTGTATATACTGTACTGTTTATTTATCTATTTTCTGTACCGAGTGCCTTGCTTTCCCTTTGCTGCTGTAACACTGAATTTCCCCACTGTGGGACTAAAAAAGGATTATCTTATCTAATCTTCTATCTTATCTAAACCATCACAGAGCAGGTATTATTAGGGAGGCAGATCATTCTCAGCCACTGACGTGGTGGTGGTGTGTTAGCGTGTGTTGCGCTGGTATGAGTGGATTAGACACAGCAGTGCTACTGGAGTTTTAAAACCTCAGTTTTACTGCTGGACAAAGAATAGTCCAACAACCAGCAACATACAGCCAACACTGGCCTGTGGGCAGCATCCTGTCACCACTGTTAAAGGACAAAAGGATGGCCAGCACAAACTTTGCAGAAACAAATGAGGTACTGTCTCTGACTGACATCTACAAGGCAGACCAGCAGGATAAGAGTGCCTAGCACTGCTGGATCTGGTCCACTCACACCAGCACCACTGCAGTGGTGGTGTGTTAGCGTGTGTTGTGCTGGTAACCAGAAATATCCAGGTATCTGCATCCTGTAACCACTGACAAATTGTGCAGCAACAGATGAGCTATCAAATGTATATCGATGGTGGTCAGACCAAATTTACACCCCTGACATCCCTAATAAGCCACTCTTATTAGAGAAAATAGTGTAGCTAAGGAGCTATCCGAGCTAACCAGGAGGCTGATGTGGATGATGTGCCAAAGTGTTACTTTGTCACAGAAGTATATTTTCACTGTTCCTGGACCAGGCTAACTATTACAAAAACTAAATATACTGAAAGTACATTTTATTAAGTAAACTTAAGTGAAGTTGAAGTATATTTAACTTTATATAGTATATTCAGTATATGTATTACTTTTTGTAGTTAGTAAACTAATATCATTGTACTATTGTACTATTGTACTATTTTAATATTTCTTGGGACTAAATTTGTCCACTTTTTAATTTATAAAAGTGTGCGTGTAAGTATATGTTAAGCAGTATACTTACAAGTACACAACTAGATTACATATTTTGTACACTAAAAGTAAACATATGGGTTTACAGTTAGTTTACTGGTTTGTTAATTCATGTTACATTTACGGCATTTAGCAGGAAGATTTTTCAAAAAACATTTTCACACACTCACAATTCACCTGACTGCACGTCTTTTGAGTGTTGCAGGAAACCCACACAGACACCGGGAGACCATACGATCTCCACACAGAGAGGAATGTGGTCACCGTGGCTGGGAATCAAACCCTTCTTGCCATGAAGCAGCAGCTCTACCGACTGTACCACCAAGCTGCTCCTCAGTTGCAAGTTCTATACTGCTATCCCACTTTTAGTTTACTGACAGTACACTTTTAAATATACTCTCAGTGAACTCTCTAGTTTAGATGTTTTTAAACTGAAAGTATACATGTAAGGTTTCGTTAAGTAAACCTAACACAACACTTATAATTTACTGCTTATATATTATTTTTGCACTGTTAAGTATATGACAAGGTTTAGGTTCAACTTTAACAATTTTTACTTATTCACCAGTGTACACACACAAAAATAAACAAGACATACCCATACTTAAGAAACATATTTGTATCTTTATAAATCTAAATTTCCAAACAAATATTGTATTGGATGCCTTTTTGTGCAGGACAGGAATACTACTTTTAGTATATTTCAATTAAGTAAAGCACAAGTAATGACCAACTATACTTAGACTTTTCTATATACAGTGTATTCGTCAGTATAACCCTCAATAAGTATGTCTGTGTTAAGCATATCATTGAGAAGTACATTAAAAGTAAAGTGATAGCATACTCATTTATGTTTTGTTTACAAGAAGTATACTAATAGCACACTTCAACTTATTTGTAAGGGAATATCAGCTGGAAGGAATTGGCCTAGTAAGCAAAGAAGCCATGCCAGAGCCAGTTGCACCATCTATGTTTTCTCACTCACAACCTAAACAAATGTAGCCAATACCTGAATAGTGTTTGGCATCTAATAGTGTTTGGCATAAGAGGACAAGAGGACAAGACTTCTTACACTAGTGTTGCGTTGCAGTTGGTGAAAGCAGTGTAAGAAGTCAGGTGTACAGGGTGACTGTAACACTACCTTCACCTACCTGTGTACAGGTACACTGTAAATGCTCTGGATAAGAGTGTCTGCCAAATGCTGTTAATGTAAGCTCGTTTACTGTATAATACTCAACATGGTTTGAAGTAAATAATGATTTAGGCTTGAAGCTCCAATTTGTGAGAATACGCTTTTGTTCATTTCTATAGAACCTTAATTATTCCCAAAGGATAGTTGTTGGCAGGTAACATAAAATAATAAAAATAATAAAACTCCAGACTTTCCATCCATAGAAAACACAGTATAAAGTCTACTGTCAGTTTTTGTTTAAAAGAGCAGCTGCAACTGGGATAAAAGTAGACCTCCTGTGAGCCGTTCTACACAGACAGCAGCGGAGACGCCAACCAAAAGGAAGCCATTCGAAGGCACCATGCTGGATATGTAAGATCCCATGCGGGATATTATTATCTCTCCTTAACGTCTTCTGATCACAGTATGAGGACTAAAAGCAGCACTGTACGACAACAAACACTGAACAAATATTTATAGTCAAATACAGCAGCTTTATACCTGTAAGACTAAGAAGTTGCTTCAAAATTGCAACTTTACAGGAGAGACTAAAAACCTACTTTATTTTTAATGTAAGTCAATGGAACCAGAATTTTATCCAAGCTATTTTGGGGGACTTATATTGGTCCATTTATCATGAAATTCTCACACAATGTAAACAACCATTGGCGAGTTCAAATGATGTAGAAAACTCAAAATCGACAAAAACAAATGTTTTTTATAGGACAGCGACGATATGCATGAAAGGATGCTCAATAAAAGCATAAAGAGAAGAACAAAGAATGTCCTCACCACCACTTTTTTTAAATGGTCATTGAAAATATTGACCAGATAATAATATTATGCAGGTAATATTCCCTTTAGGCTGAAAGGCATGACTGGTCACTATAGTTTCGGTAATGTTAAACACAGAACGTGCGGAAGAGCTGATCCAAAATGACTCTTCACACAAGCCACCAGAGTCCAGACTCTGCAAACTGCATTAAAAGGAAGGCAGGACAATAACTCTTGCAGTACAGTGTAGTACAGTACAGTGAGACTCAGTGTTTGTATAGAGTAGGGATTGCACAGACTAGTCAACTTTTCTGCTTGGAGGTGAAGCTTTAAGCTTGATGTCGACCAGTTGCTGACCACATGAATATGACACTAACAGTATTGATGACTCAGAGGAGACAACAGCTGAGAAGCCTGGTGTTTTTGAGGTTTTAACATGATTCGAACATTTCTCTGCTGACCTACAGAGTTTCATACCAATCATTTTTCTACAATCCTTATTTCTACAATATCTGTCCATGGTATCAGCTCTTCTTACCATACAGGTACACTTTGTAGATCTACAATTACAGACTGCAGTCCGTCTGTTTCTCTGTATGCTTTGTAACCTTGTTCTTCAGTGGTCAGGACCAACCCTACACGACATTCTCAGCAGTGCCACTGACATGGTGGTGGTGTGTGTTGTGCTGGTATGTTACCTTCTGGTTCTCTTCTTTTAGTCTAGGCTGTTATAGTTTGATCTGCCGGAGTCACCAGCCACACTGGTAATGACTGTCCTCCTGTCTGTTAAACACTGTTGAAGGACTGACCTCCCCACCCATCACCAGCCAGGTCTTGTCCATTTGTGTCAACTGCTACACCCCCAATTACATCACTGTGCCATCCAGATGCACCAGCATTGAGATAGGATGGGACTGTTTCAGCTCACGCCCACTTTACGTAAAGCCTCAGTCATAGATTTCCTCAGTCAGAGACTGCCTCAGTCAGAGACTGCCTTAGTCAGAGACTGCCTCAGTCAGAGACTGCCTTAGTCAGAGACTGCCTCTACCTGCGCAGCTGCTAAAGCTTTGCTATCCAGATTTCAAACAGAGACTCCTTTCCTTGATGTTTAGTTTATTAAACTGTAAATACTGTTTGACCAGAGGAGGATGGGTCTCCCCTTGTGAGTCTGGTTCCTCCCAAGGTTTCTTCCTCCAGTCTGAGGGAGGTGTTCTTGCCACTGTTGCCTCTGGCTTGCTCACTGGGGGATATATGTTGTAACAGTCAGTTTTCAAAACTCTGTAAAGCTGCTTTGAGACAACATCGTTGTAAAAAGCACTATACAAATAAACTTGACTTGACTTTAAACTCTAGCAGCACTGCTAGACACACACTAACACACCACCCAAGTAATAACTTCTCTGTGGTGGTCCTGTGGGGCTCCTGACCACTAAAGAACAGGGTAATAAAGTATACCTCTTATATGATAAGTGAAACAGATCAAATGGACAGGTGTTGTAGAAGCAAGGAGGTAGTTTCAATGTTATGGCTGGTCGGTATGTATTAGATACTGAAAATTGTTTCCAGAAGACTACAATAAGAAGTCATGCCTAGTTGGAGTTCGGGCCAAAGCCCTGTAAACCTGTACAGTTTCAATTTGGTTACTTTTTATTTTTGCCGAGTTACATTTCTTGGCCTCTCTGGATGTTTCAGTTGGAGTGAGAGGAAAACATTTTCTCTTAAAAAATTTTTTTTTTCAATTTTGGCCAAAGCATCGCTTTAGAATTTACAGTCGGAGAACATGATTGAAATGAAACTGACCAGAAATGAATTGGGTCGGTCCTTAAAGGCCAAAGGCTCAGAGAAGAACTTGGTGTCTTGCTGGATTCGCCCGTGCCCACCGTATCGTGCCTCGTCGGAGTTGAGCAGGATCTTGTATCTATGGAAAAATATTAATTAAGGAACATAGACAAGGAAGAGATCTTGTGATATATAGCAAAAGACTGATACATCATCATTACCATCATTATTATCCTTATTTTTTACTGCAACTCATCAGTGTTTCTCATTCACCATTACTTCCCTTTTCAGGAGACTTCAAAAGCACAAGTAGCAAACACATAATTATAGGCCTGATAACTAACACTATCTTTCATTAGGCTTTAATAATAAGGCTATAATTACAATTCCCCAGCAGTCTCTCTGGATTTTTTTATTTTTTTATTTTTTTATTTTTTCAGATCATTTCAGACAGCTCATCCCTCATCTGCACAGCAGCTCGGAGACAGATGAGCCATTTGATAGTTATGAATGAGGGTTGGTTTCAGCTAGCAACAACATGCGGTGCTGTGAAGCAAAACATCTGTACTGGCACCCTGGGATACGACACAGCTGTATGCAAAGACAACACGAAACCAACAACTAACCACATTTCTATTCTACCGAGGCACATTTAAGAGTCCTCTTGTCACCTCTACGACAGCCCGGGGTATAAGCTGCGTATGCTCTGTGAAGTAGAACTAAGTAGGGTTAAAAGCAGAAGAAGCTGTTGCATTTACAGCGGAAATTGAGGACCTCTGAGTGTGAAAAAATACATATTGCATCCCTTCCTGCCCCAGTGAGCTGATGGGCGACCCAACACCCGCCTCTAGCTGGAGTAATCATTAGCTACTACATCATTTACCCCCCGTTGGGGTTTACTGTGTGCGCACATGCTACAAGGCTGGGGACTGAAGAGCACAACACCCAAGCATAGGCACACCTAGGACTGCGATAGTGCTAGAGCAATGGATCTGATATCCAAACACAAACAGCGCAGCACTACACTGTAAACACAGCAAGGTTCGGCTCATGTACACACATGGCACAATAAAGAGGGAGATGGACAGATAGTGTTTTATACATATTAGCCAAAACATGTTTGGAGATGTAAGGCTAATGTAGTTAACAAATAATAATAATAATAATAATAAACACTTATAAACTTATGGACACCAGTTAACACACTTGGGTCTTATGCTTATGTTGAGATTCAGACCTACATATTTGCCCACTTGCTTTGTTCTGTGTCTGTTTGTGTCTGAACATGCTAACCTCATGTTATATATTTTTTTAATTATTTATTTTTAAGAAACGTTTAGGTTTTAAAAGCAGCATGGCCAAGTGGGGCGAACTCAGAGGGCTTGGGATGGAGTTCCGCGTGGCTAGGTGCTTGTGCGTGAACGGTGCGTATCTTTTGGGATAAAGATGAAATGTAGGGAGGAGATGGGGAGGTGGTGGGTGTGATGTTGTTCAGCACGGGAATGGAGCGAGAATGGGGTTTTATATATAGTAGGTAGAGGTAATTAGGGCGTGGTCCAGCTCCCAAAACTTAGTTACTTGGTAACTCCACATACAAAACCTGGCTAAAAAGTGACCCGACTGAGATTTTATTGTCTGTATCTTTGGAATAAATTAATTTCATCATTCAAGCTATCATGAAATTACTTGTTTTTGATCATTACAAATCCTGATTTCATTTTTTTTTCTTTCACAACATGGGTCCAGAATTAACCCTTATGTGTTCACTATGGAATTTAATAGGAACTATTGGCATTTGTAAACATTTGCAGTCAGGAACATGTTCACAAAAAAAAAATTCATAAAGTAAATAGATAAGAAATAAAATAATGATTTAAGGTCAAAAACACGATTTTTATTTTATGTAAAAAGACATGAATTAATACGGGTCAAGTTTGACCCATGTTGTGCATCAGAAGGTTAATTCATGACTGTAGTAGGACTGATATAGGACTTAGGAACAGAGAGGGGATGGGGCAGCAGTATGGTCGGTGAAAACACAGCAATGGAAGATGGTGATGTGACTTCATAGGACATTATACTGGAGGTAGGAGTTTAACTGTCCTTCACCCAGACCTTAGTTATTGCTGGGCTGCAAAATAACAATATATTTGTTGAAATCCAAATATTTATGGACTTAACTGTAGGTGACTAAGTAACTGTGGTGGCTATAAGAGAAGCATTCACCTTTTTCTTCAGTCTCATTTGTAAGCATAGAGAACAGTAGAACAGTTTTAGTTTCTTAACACACAATTAAAAGAAATTTATAGAATTCACCATCCACAGTCTATAATTAGAAGATTCATTAACACCTCCACCTCTAGAGCTCATATGAACATTCCCAAACTGATGGAACTGCATGTGCATGAGAAAGAATGCTACTAAAATATCAATGCAAAATCTATAATATGATGCTTAGATCCAGTTATAAACTGAAGAGATCAGACCAGGAAGCCTTCATTTGGCACTTAGTTGGCACGATGTAAATAAATGAGTTTTGCTAGTGGCATAATGGAAACACACTGTGCATTAAATCCTGGGCTTTAGCGGGTTTCGCACTAAAAGCTGCTAATTGCTGCCTGCTGTTTCCCAAAGCGCGGCTTCTCCGGTGGGCGCCGGCTACGAAGAGGCAGGTGGCACGGAGATTCACAAAAAGAAGAACATCTCTGCTCCCCAATTTACCTCCATAATCCACAGATTCCGCCCCCCGTACACACTTCCCACCGCTGCGCTCCCGGTTCTGCTCGGGAATACACAAAGGAAAAGAGAATCAAACAGCAGATGCATTTTAGCGAGATTATATGCACTGACTGCCATGATAGTTTTATAATCACGCAATAACAACGGCACGACTGACTGTAAAATTGGGGATTTGGCAGGTATTTCGGCTAAAACTAGTAAACAGAAGACGGGCCGCTCCGCCAGCTGCAGTTCCACATGCTGCTTCGCTTTGCAATGAATTACTCCATCTTTAGGGGAGGAAAATCCCAAATAGACATGCTTATGTGCTTTCCCGCACTAGAGATTTGAGCGTTTATTGGTTAATTATTAAAAACCTATAAATGGAAATGCCATTTTAATGTGTATTTCAATGTGAAATTGCACCAGAAACAGGCGTTTTAGGGGAAAAAATAGGGTTCTTCCAGCAAAACCTTGCCATTTCCACGCTCCCTTCAGAAGAATGGAAGGCTAGATCAACTGGAAATCGACTGAAGAGAATTCAATTGGTTTCAATTGTCACAGTTAAATTGAGGATTTGGTGGGTATTTGGGCTAAAACCAGTAAACAGAACACAGACTGTGAACGAGCTGCCTCAGTTATCCTGCCATGCTTTGCACAGAATTGCAGCATCTTCAGGAAAAAAGAAGCCTCCTTGCAGGCATTTCACTTTCTTCTTCTCTCTGCATGTTGTCTTGCATCTACATCCCTGTGCTCTAGTGGTTTTCCCCTCTCTCTCTGGTTGTCTGGCAGGGGTCCTGATCCGCTCTGTGAGCCCCCATACGGCTCTGCCTCGCTGAACACTTTCTTACACACACACACACACACACTTAGACAGGTCCATGCAACTCATAAGGCCCCAAAACCATCAAGTGCAAAACACCACCACAGCTCACACGCACACACACACACATGCCCAGCCCGTGACAACAGATCTTGCACGGTAGAATCACCACACTGGAAATACATACAACCTCTGGGTCATTGGCCTAAACTCCTCAAACTATTTACATCTCTCCCTCCACTGCACCCTAGACCAAACCGGCAGAGCCCGAACGACTCGCTTTGCCAACTCCGCTTGGCTTTAACTCTTCTCTCTTCCCTTTTTCCCTAAACGCGCTAGCTCGGCCCTGCGGAGCCAGGGGAGCGCAGTCAGACAGAAATGACAGGCGGCTCACGAGGGAGTGTTTGAGTGCTCAGTTTAATTATGCAAAGTTCCAAAAGGCATCTGCATCTGCCCACTCATGGATTTAATGAGTGATTATAACGAGGAGCACAGTTAATAGGTAGCCTTGCTTTATTTCTTTTTTAAAACACTCGCCAAGTTAGAACACATTGTAGCAATATAGCAACACACAGGCATGCATTTGCGACACACCTGCCCTCATCAAATGCTGAGTTTCTGCTGAGAATGCTGGTCTTCTAAACTTATTCTAAATTATTTATTTGCAGAATTTTACACATTGGGAAAAATATAACTGTTTTAATCTGGCCTGTCCAAGTCATGACACATGTAAAAACTATATGCCTTATTTTTCCAATATGTTAAAGCACAGCAGCAGTAATTAATGTGTTCTGGGTTCGTCACACCCCAGAAAAATGTCTTACCAACCACCCTAACCAAATTTCAATGTTTCGAATGAAGCACATAAAAAACAGCCTTTTGAGATGCCGATGAAGACGTGGGAGGCGGATACATTCGCAATAGTCTTTGATTCATGAACACAAACAGAACGAGGAGCACCAAACAACTAAATAAGAAATGAAACATAAACAGACCTACAAGAAGACGATAAGCAGGATGAATGGTAGACAACACGACAGACTGGTAAATATCACAACTGATAGGATACAAGGAAAACAATAATGAAAGTGAAAACGCGACAGGGACAGCAAACACAGCGTACATTTGGGCACAATAGGAGGAGACGCAGACTTGGAACAGGTGAGGGGCGGAGACAGGGGCAGAGACAAGGATGGACACATGACCAAAACAATCAGACACACATAGCAATAACAGGACAAAGAAAACAACAACATAGACAGACAGAACGAGAAAGGGCATCACACAACGTCAATGTCCAAAGAAAATTAGCAGCTTTACAGGAGAGAAGAAAACGTTCTTTACTTCTAATGCAAGTCAATGGAACCAGAATTATTTCCAAGCTATTTTGGAGCATTTCTATTGGTCCTTTCATCATTAAATCTTCACTCAGTGTGAACGGCAGCTCTCATGCTGAAATGATATAGAAAAATCAAAATTGTCAAAAATGAAGACACACATTTTCTTTGGGCAGGGACGATATACACATACATAAAACAGCAGCCTTCTCAGCTTTGGGTCGACTAAAGGCGCTGAAGCCATGCCCAGGGCTTGCAGTGTGAAATGCAGCCACTGGGCACTGACCTTGTTCAAACAGACTGAAAGGGCTAGAGAAGGCCGACTGGCTAATAGCGCCTTTAGCTAAGCCGAACTTAGTGAGACTAGCGCTGTAGCACAGAACCGGTGAGCCATAACAGCGGGCAAGGCTCACGGTGTGTCAGCAAATCTCCGTGGAAGGTTCTCATTTCTTACTGAAAATGTTGCCACTGGGCTCTGACCCAGCCCGAGTGCAGTACAAAGGAGCTTGAGTAGGGCAGGCTGGCCAGCCGGCAGAACCGATAGCGTCTTAGCTTAGCTGAGATAGCAAGGCTAACGCTGTAGAGGAAGGCTGATGTGCTTTGCGGTGTATCTGCAATAGTTTTTGAATGTAGCCGCTGGACATGCATCTGGATTGAGCGCAGTGTGATAACAGTGTGGTAACTCTGCTGCACTATTTCTACTTTGCACACAATAGCTAAACATCTCTTGTTTGCATATTAGGCATTTTGAATATTCAACCCTGCAAATGTGTTCTATCGTCCTGGACTGTGTCCTGCATGTCAGTCTTGTGTAGAACTTCTTTTTGCATCGTTTATACTGTTGTACTTTTTGAACTGTCTACTTATGTTACACGGTTTAGTGTGTATCATGTTTCTGTGTGCACGGTATAGTCCTGGAGAAACATTGTTTTTTTTCGCTGTCTACTGTGTAGATGTTCAAATTGAAAATAAATTCCACTTGACTTAAGTAAAGAGGGCTGAACAAAGTAGGAGACAGTGCTGTAGCTTAGTTAGCATGACCCTCGAATGCATTTGCATAACAAAATCAGAGCTAGCTGGTAAACTCCAGGCTGAAATTGTGTAGTAACTCGTGATCAAGCAGGAGAACCACTAATGCTGATAGGTTTAGTTTTTATAGTGTTACAGTATTAGTACACTCTAAGCTAAGTATGGCTCCCGTGCATCATGGAGCAGTGATTTTAGGCCTGCCCAAAAATCCTGAACATAAAGATGATGAAAAAAAAATTGAATGATCTAACTCTATTAATCATAACATCACAGTTTACAGTCATTTTACGTGTTTTCAGTTTTCAGAAAAAGCCATTATGAAGTTTCTTCACTGAAGAGGTCAACAGAATTTCTAATTTGACTGACTGTTGTCACTGTCCAATGAAAAACAGGTCTCCAAAAGTTTCTAAGTTTTATCGTAAGTCAATGCTAAGAGGAGCATTTCTATTAGTTCACTATTAAGAAATTTCCACACAATGTAAATGGCAGCTCATGTGTTCAAATGCTGAAGGACAAAGAACAAAGTTTTTCTTTAAACAGTGATGATATGACTAGACTATATTAGGTTGGCTCAGACATATAAAACTTTACACACAACGTTAGAAGAGACAGCATGTATTCAGAGTCCCAAATCCAGAAACCAACAAGAAGACAACAATGACGCAGCAACTGTAACACAACAGTATAAAACACTTTTTACTTTTGTCATGATATTACTTTTACAGCTACTGCAGCCGCAAGTTTTGACCATAGCTGTAGCTATAAATTCAAATGCATGCACTCCACACCGGTGCACTGATAATGAACTGAAAGGTTGACAGCAACGCTTACTAAGCAGTAATTAGAGGACTGAGAAAATAAGGAGAAGCTTTAGGATCAATGGGCTTTGACAACACTTTGCACACTGACGAATGACAAGAAGAGTGAAATCATTTAAACTGTCATGATATAAAGACAGCGTTCATAGAAAACCAATAAAATTTTATTATCAGAAAAAATGCGGGTTATTAAATTGTCTTCCCTCATTACATTAAATAGGCCTGTGATCGGCTGTGGCTGGGCATTTGCTTTTTGTTGATACTTTATAATTGTGATATTTTCCATCACCTCTCTTTATGTTCTTCAAGTGTCTGGCATGTAAGGGAGAGCAGGTTTTTCTAAATGATTACCTGACCAGGCTAGACCCTCTTTTGTCTCTATCTCAGCTGCACACTCTCAGCTTTAATTTAAAGGTATTCACATCATAATTGGAGAAAGGGTTTAGGAGTTTTTTAATATGTATCTGCTTCGTTTTCATGGGACCAAAAGTAATTGGACAAATGCTAAGTCATGGACTTTTCCCTCATTTATCCATCATCAATTAAGCAGGTAAAAGATCTGAAGTTGATTCCATGTGTGGCATTTGCATTTGGAAGCTGTTGCTGTGAACTCACAACATGCGTTCAAAGGAACTCTCAATGGAAGTGAAACAGGCCGTCATTAGGCTGAAACAAAGAAGAGAGATAGCGGAAATGTTAGGAGTGGCCAAATTAACAGTTTGATACATTCTAGGAAAAAAGAGCACACTGGTGAGCTCAGGAACTCAAGAAGGCCTTGACGTCTACGCAAGACATCAGTGGTCGCATCAGAGGTTCTTCTTTCCATGGAGAAGAAAAATCCATTCACAACATCCACCCAAATGAAGAACAGTTTCCAGGTAGGTGCCGAGTAGGTGTATCACTGTCTAAGTCTACCATAAAGAGAAGATTTCATGAGAGCAAATACAGAAGGTTCACCACAAGGTACAAACCATGAATTCGCCTCAAAAATAGAAACCCAGATTAGACTTAGCCAAAAGCATCTAAAGAAGCCAGCCCAGTTCTGGAACAGCATCCTATGGCCAGATAAAACTAAGATCAACCAGCATCAGAATGATGTGAGGACGAAAGTATGGAGTAGGCTTGGAATGGCTTATGATCCAAAGCACACCACATCCTCTGTAAAACATGGTGGAGGCAATGTGATAACATGGGCATGCTTGGCTTCCAATGGCACTGGGTCACTGGTGGTTATTGGTGATGTGACAGAAGACAGAAGCAGCTGGATGAATTCTGACATGTACAGGGATATACTTTCTGCTCAGATTCAACCAAATGCAGCAAGGTCGATTGGACGGTGCTTCATAGTACAGATAGACGGTGACCCAAAACATACTGCGAAACCAACCCAGGAGTTTTTTAAGGTGAAGAAGTAGAAGATTCTGCTACGGTTGAGTTAATTACCACATCTCAAGCGGATTGAGCATGTATTTCACTTGCTTGAGACAAAACTTAAGGTGGAAAAACCCTCAAACAAGCAACAACTGAAGACAGCTGCAGTAAAGGCCTGGCAAAGCATCACAAAGGAGGCTATGTAGAAAAACGGTTGCAGCTCCTAAACACTTCATAGGATATTTTTGTTCAAGCCTTTAAATTAAAGCTGAAAGTCTACATCTCAATTGCATCCCAGTTGTTTCATATTAAATCGAATGTGGTGGCATGGAGAACCCAAATCATGAAGATGGTGTCATTGTCCAAATATTTCTGGGCCTTATATATGAATGCATGAATCTGCCTTACAAACAAGCTTAAGGTGAGGGTGATGATAATTGGGATTGGGTAAGTGCAGCTGCAGCCTGAGCAGGCTGGTCCCAAAAAAGAGAGTACATGAGCTTCGAATACATTAAGGGGCCTCTGTCTTCAGTTTTATGCAGTTGTAGACGTGTGTCCATCACTTTCAAACTCTTTTGGAATCTGTTAAGCCTGGTTTCTACTTCAAGCTTGATCTTTGCTCCAGCTCTTTTCACTCATACTCCAACGGTCTGCAGTCCCCAGTGTGTGTCTGAAAATATACACCATTACATAATCTCCAGCCCTTCACCCACCTCAGCCTTCTGCTCTATACATAATGTATGAAGCGCAAAAAGTTTCTACATGGACTCCAGCTGTCCCAGATGCAGAGTTCGCTAATCGCCTGTACAAGAACTCGCCTTCAAGGTTGCTGCCTCAGAACACAGCTACGCCTGAAACAGTGGGAGAACACAATGGAACACTATTAAACACATAGATAGAACATTCTTCATAACAGTTCTGTGTTTTGAAAGTGAAACTTCCTATTCCTATTTTCAAATGCAGCGAATATGAAAGTTTATACAACTGCACTTTCTACAACACTCCTGTTATACAACTGCAGTGTAGCTGTGGAAATTCAGGGAAAAGTGGTTGAAGAACAGGAATCGAGAAATATAGAAATAGCCTGAGGACAACGCAACAAAGGCTTAAATGGAGGTAGTAATGCACCTACATGTATCCATAGAAAGTCTGTGGAATAGATATGCTAGAAAGATTGAGAAAGAAGTTCTTAGACCAGGCAAGGACATTTAAGTGGTGGAGAGATCTCCAAGAGTCGATGGTGCTTATTAAATGGTGCCTGAATGTTGCCTCACTGCTGCACCATTTAAGGTGGAACAGGAAAATTCCAACAAGAAGCTGAGGTATCTAAATGTAGTCTGACTGCTGCACTAATTAAGGTGGAATGGGAAAATTCCAACAAGAAGCTGAGGTATCTGAATGCAGCTAGACTGCTGCACCATTTAAGGTGGAACGGTAAAAAATTCAAACAAGAAGCTGAGGTGACTGAATGTGGCTTGACAGCTGCGCTGTACCCTATAAGATGGAATGGGAAAATTCCAACAAGAAGCTGAGCCATCTGGCACCATTTAAGGTGGAACAGAAAAAAATCCAACAAGAAGCTGAGGTGCCTGAATGTAGTCTGACTGCGGCACCATTTAAGGTAGAACAGAAAAAAATCCAACAAGAAGCTGAGGTGCCAGAATGTAGTCTGACTGCCACACAATTTAAGGTGGAATGGGAAAATTACAACAAGAAGCTGAGGTGTGTAAATGTAGCCTGATTGCTGCACCATTTAAGGTGGAATGGGAAAATTCCGTCAAGAAGCTGAGGTGTCTGAACAGATAATTCCAACAAGAAGCTGGAGAGTGTTGTAACTTTGTTTTTTCCATCAGAATGAAGTAGGAGACAAGCTTTTATTTTTAGGACTAGGTCTCAATCGTGTCTCAGCTGCATTGTCTTTTATAGGCCCGCCTTCCTGCGCCTTCGGCCAATGTACACCTGGTCAGTCGTAATTCTCTAGGTGGACAGAGGTTCTCGAAGAGAAGTTCCCATGATAAGTCGCAGCCTTACCGCAAACTCTGCAACATTCTTGTTCTATAGTATAGTTATAGAACAAACGCTAAAGTGTGTATAAAAAAATTCACAACAAGAGACAGATCCATTAAGAGTTGAAAGGCATGAAAAGGGATAGGTGAGTAATGTTCATGACATTATATGCTGAGTTATTGTTTGTTCTAACATCATGGCATTTGTCTGAATGAAACTGAAACACCTGGTTTTAGACCACAATAATTTATTAGTATGGTGTAGGGCCTCCTTTTGCAGCCAATACAGCGTCAATTCGTCTTGGGAATGACATAGTCCTGCACAGTGGTCAGAGGGATTTTAAGCCATTGTTCTTGTAGGATAGTGACCAGGTCACTATGTAATGCTGGTGGAGGAAAACGTTTCCTGACTCGCTCCTCCAAAACACCCCAAAGTGGCTGATCTGGTGACTGTGCAGGCCATGGGAGATGTTCAACTTCACTTTCATGTTCATCAAACCAATCTTTCACCAGTCCTGCTGTGTGTATTGGTGCACTGTCATCCTGATACACGGCACCGCCTTCAGGATACAATGTTTGAACCATTGGCAGTGACGCGCCCATCTAGCACAAGTATTGGGCCAAGGGAATGCCATGATATGGCAGCCCAAACCATCACTGATCCACCCCCATGCTTCACTCTGGGCATGCCGCAGTCTGAGTGGTAGGCTTCTTTGGGGCTTCTCCACACCGTAACTCTCCCGGATGTGGGGAAAACAGTAAAGGTGGACTAATCCACCTTTAGAGAACAATGCATGTTTCACATTGTCCACAGCCCAAGATTTGCGCTCCTTGCAACCGACATTTGGCATTGGCACGAGTGACCAAAGGTTTGGCTATAGCAGCCCGGCCGTGTATATAAACCCTGTGGAGTTCCTAACGGACAGTTCTGGTGGAAACAGGAGAGTTGAGGTGCACATTTAATTCTGCCGTGATTTGGGCAGCAGTGGTTTTATGTTTTTTGGATACAATCCGGGTTAGCACCCCAACATCTCTTTCAGACAGCTTCCTCTTGCGTCTACAGTTAATCCTGTTGGATGTGGTTAGTCCTTCTTGGTGGTATGCAGACATTACCCTGGATACCGTGGCTCTTGATACATCACAAAGACTTGCTGTCTTGGTCAAAGATGCGCCAGCAAGATATGCACCAACAATTTGTCCTATTTTGAACTCTGGTATGTCCCATAATGTTGTGCTATTGCAATATTTTGAGCTAAACTGTGCTCTTACCTGCTAACTGAACTTCACACTATGCTCTTACTGGTGCAATGTGCAATTAATGAAGATTGGCCACCAGACTGGTCCAATTTAGCCATGAATCCTCCCACACTAAAATGACAGGTGTTTCAGTTTCATTATCCAATCCCTGTAAATAGCATGCCAACTTCTACATGTTTGTGATATTTTGTTTAAGGTAAAAATGTTGAGTTCTAAGTGACAATAAATAAAAAAAATCATGCTTGCAGTGCTTGTAAGGATAGCATATTGGTACAACAGAGTGCAATGCATGGTTGTTTTTTGACTGTATGTGTTTTCTCTAAGGATCTTTGTATTTAATGTTAAATATTATATCATTATATTATTTCACTACAACATATATGTACTTAATTATGTGTTTGACTAGCCTATTAGCTTTAAGTACCCACATGATCAAGTCTGGGCTCTATAGATCACAGTAAAGTATGATCTCAGATTGTAAGACTCTTTGCAGAACACATTGCAGGTCAACTCATATATTTTCTATTATTAATATATAGGATATACCATATTTATTCCTGTAGTATATTATATAGTAAAATAAAGAATAAATAGTACTAATTAAAAGTTTGCCTGCAAATTAAATATTAATATATGCTGTGCCTCCTAGGCCTAAGAGTGTTGCTCAGGTCACCATGAAGCACAGCGACACCACACCTCCATCTCTGCGTGTCCCTCCGGCCATTGATTACCCCCAGACTGGGCTGTCCTGCCTGAGAAAGCCTGACTGTGATAAGCTATCAGAGCCCCCCATCACCCGGCCACGTTCCCACTGAGAGCCCCCCATCGGCTAAAAGCCCTCGCTGGAGCTGTGCGGTCCCCGAGACCTGGGCGGGTCGATAATCCCACAGGGAGGAGAAATGATTGATCCTTTTCCCAACTACCAACAATCCCCCCACACCCACCCCCCCCACCTTCAATCCATCACTCTTGATGGATTAGCTAGCTGATACTATGTGCCGATGATCTATAGCTGTGGCTAAACCCACGTTCAGCCCAAATACAAGATGAAGAGAGGAGTTAATGGCACGGAGATATGAAAGAGATCCAGCTCAGAGAGCGATCCCATTTGTTCTGAGGCCTGCATGCGTGGATGGAAGTTCTGTTGGGCTAGAAGAAATTCACTGTGGCATTAGTGTATTATGGATGGGAGATAATGAGGGGATACAGGACACACACACATACATATAGACTCACACTCTCGGTGAAGCACATTTCAAAGACAGATCAGCGCTGACACGTCCAGCTTTCACACTGATATCCTATTGGGGTTTCAGATGCTCTGTATTCTATTACAGTGGAGCAGACAGAAGCAAAAGGGTGGGTCGAGAAAAAAATTGGGTGGTTTGCTTTCTAAAGCCGGCCTTTCTAAAAGTTACACCGATTGAATGAGTGGCATTTTAGGTTTTTGCATTGGACCCCGAGGTGATAAAAAAAGGATCTGCTGAAAGAAGCCAGTACTGACTACCAGTTGAAGGTGGTGTTTTAATGATAAGGCCAGATTGCAATAAAACAAAAAAGATTTGCTTCTTAAGAAGGGCAACGGGAGCCCCTATTATTATTCCTCTACCTGGTGGTCCGAATGGCACACTGGCTAGCCCAGCCTTCATCTTCAAAGCCAGACGGTCCACTGCGCAGGCGGCTGTCCGCCTCCTGATGGGCGGGGCTCAGAAAGGGCAGCGGCAGGAGCTGGAGGAAGAGCCGGTGGTCCTGGCTGAAGGGTGTCTTTGTTCCCTACTAAGCCCACTCTCCGGCTGGGTCATGATTAACAGAGACCCTGATGGGAAGCCTGCAGCTGGGCCGGCTCATCTCCGGCTGCACCCCACCAGCCCGAGCCCTCTGAAGCAAGGGGGCAAAGGGAGGGCAATGAGGCCTCGTTTTCAGCCCGCTTCTGCTAAACGGCCCATTGGAAACAAACTTCAAACCACCCACTCAGCACATGTAGGCCCGGGTTGGCCAGAGGCTGTTTACAGTTTGAAAACAAGCCATACAGTAATTCACAGTAGTGAAAAAGGCTAAAGGCTGCAATAATTTAGAACTCATGTTTAACTCATAATGAGCATGTCTTCACTTTTATAAAACAGCACTGGAATTATACATTCATCTGATCAGTTAAACACGTGTGACCCCTTAAATCTAAAGTTTCTGAACGTGGGCTCATAACAAAAATATTGTTTCATAATGGCTAAAGAATAAGAACAAGTAATTCATAAAGAACAAGTCTTTCTGAATCAGTGGAGCTAAACGACTCTAGGCTGAATATGATGATGGTTTATTTTGCAGGTTAGTTTCCGTATATGGACTGTATGGACTGAGGACAATGTAGGTGGCCATTTACATAATTACATACTAAAAGTTCTATTGATGACATTTAGCAGTATGATCCTCCAGTAAAGTCCATGTTAAATGTCACCAGTATTATAGTTCCCACACAGAAATCCTCCATTACCTCTGTGTGTATATGTATATATTTACACTACCGGTCAAAAGTTTTAGAACAGTACTACTAAACTTTTGACTGGTAGTGTTCTTTATACTTTGACCAGTAGTGCTCTAAAACTTTTGACTGGTACTGTTCTTAATACTTTGACCGGTAGTGTTCTGAAACTTTTGAGTGGTGGTGTTCTGAAACTTTTGACTGGTAGTGTTTTTAATACTTTGACCGGTAGTGTTCTAAAACTTTTGACCAGTGGTGTTCTGAAACTTTTGACTGGTAGTGTTTTTAATACTTTGACCAGCAGTGTTCTAAAACTTTTGACCGGTGGTGTTCTGAAACTTTTGAGTGGTACTGTTCTTAATACTTTGACCGGTAGTGTTCTAAAACTTTTGACCGGTGGTGTTCTGAAACTTTTGACTGGTAGTGTTTTTAATACTTTGACCAGTAGTGTTCTAAAACTTTTGACCAGTGGTGTTCTGAAACTTTTGACTGGTAGTGTTCTTAATACTTTGACCGGTAGTGTTCTAAAACTTTTGACTGGTAGTGTTCTTAATTCTTTGACCGGTAGTGTTCTGAAACTTTTGACTGGTAGTGTTTTTAATACTTTGACCAGTGGTGTTCTAAAAAACTTGACTGGTAGTGTTTTTAATACTTTGACCAGTAGTGTTCTAAAACTTTTGACTGGTAGTGTTCTTAATACTTTGACCAGTAGTGCTCTAAAACTTTTGACCCGTGGTGTTCTTAATACTTTGACTGGTAGTGTTCTGAAACTTTTGACTGGTAGTGTTTTTAATACTTTTACTGGTAGTGTTCTTAAATCTTTGACCAGTAGTGTTCTTAATACTTTTGATCGGTAGTGTTTTTAATATTTTTACCAGTAGTGTTCTGAAACTTTTGACTGGTAGTGTTTTTAATACTTTTACTGGTAGTGTTCTTAAATCTTTGACCAGTAGTGTTCTTAATACTTTTGACCGGTAGTGTTTTTAATACTTTTGACCCGTGGTGTTCTTAATACTTTGACTGGTAGTATTCTGAAACTTTTGACTGGTAGTGTTCTTAATACTTTGACTGGTAGTATTCTGAAACTTTTGACCGGTAGTATTCTTTATACTTTGACCAGTAGTGTTCTGAAACTTTTGACCGGTAGTGTATATATTTATATGCCTGCTAATGCTTTGCTTCATACTCACAGCCTTTAAAGGCCTTAATCTGTCACATCTGCCTTGAAAGTCCCATTATACAGACTTTAACATCTACAGTATGAACATTTACCAGTTCCTTCACTTCCCAGTCATGTACAAAATACGTGCCCCTGTTTGTCCTCAGACATACGCAAACAATGTTTTTTAAGCAGTTTGTCATAGAATTATGTACAGAATATGTTACACAGACATATTTATACGTTATTCATCTAAATGGTGTGATATACATTACTGACTGTGATCTGTGGCAAATCCTACTATGATCTCATGTAGAAAGTTAATGTGTAGTACTAGCTGACATGCTGGTGGATGTTGTTATCCGCACCCTACTTACAGTGGATGTGTTCAGCACCATCTGGTGAACTCAGTCAACTGTTTTGTGTTAATACATAAGTTGTATGTACAGCACTTTAAGAGTTTTATAATAGTTTTGTTACATACTCAGTTGGGGTGATTGGTCCATATTGACTTGGAGAGAAGATGATGAACGACTAGCTGTTGGGTGTCAAAGCAAAACACTTATCACCAAGCTACTCCAACAGGGTTGTTCCTATAGCACAGATTAACTAGAATAAAAGGATAAAGGGTTCGAATAATAAAAAGTTGCTTTTTACAAAGTCTTGCTGCAGCTATATTGGGACATTCAGGCTCGCTCTCAGAGTGTAAATTAGGCCAAGTGCACTTTAGCTCTTAAACAAACTGCTAATAAGCTTCCAGTCCCTTCCCAGAGAACAAGCACACTGTTCAAAGTAAATGCTGTGAGGCTGCATCCATGCTGAGTTATGACCTAACGCTGAGATCCATGTGGCATCATAAAATTACACATAAATACGTGACACGTATCCCTTAAAGGCTGCAAAGTCACCAGTAACAAAAAGCGCATTGTATAAAAGGATATTATATTTTCCACTAGCTTTTTTTAAAAGCAGTGAATACATTCTGTTAATGGTTTGGATTCTAAAGATTTAATAGCCAAAATTTGGTATTGTTTGTAAACTGCTGTGCAAAAGTCTTGGGTGCCTAAGTTCACTGTTTAAAAGCCTTTATTTTACCGGTAAGAACACCAGATAGTATTATAACAGATGTAAATAAGCATAAATACAATACAAAGTATCATAAATATTGTAAAAGAAGTAGATCATGTCTTGAGCTCTAGTTTGAAGCACAAAGTGTAGTTCCAGATTTCTCCTGGACGCCCCAGACATTGTATTAATGTATTCAGTTCCTTCAGCAGCAATCTTGATTTAGCTTAATGAAGTACTGAGCAGTCAAAGCAGGTATTAGATAAGAATTGTAAATAATACTGGGTTGTTTCCACAAGGAAAAGCTGGGAAAGCATTAAATAAACAAACTGACACTGAAAAATAGATTTTTAAATAAAAATAATGTCCCCGGCTGTAGAAAACATTTGCAAATGAGTTATTTAAGATCTTAGTTCATTAAAGCTTACTGGTGTGAGTACAGTCATATTCTGACAAATAAATAAAACACCCTATAAATTATTTTCCCATTTTTTGGGATCCAGACCCAAAGCTGTTGAAACTAAACATGCACAATACCTTCAAAAGTATCCAGACACTAGTTTAGTTAGGTGTGTCCAAAGCTGACTGTGGCATTCAGTTGTGCTTAAACAACTTCTATAATCTCCATAGAAAAGCATAGGCAATAGAATTGGAAAACAGTGGAGCAGTCGCACCATAAGTCACACAAGGTCACTGCACTATTCTATGGACATTAGTGGCAGTTAGAAAGGTATAAAGCCCCTAGCACCGGTCTACAATGAAGGGGAACTGTGTGATGGAGCTCCATACAATAGTTTAGGACATCTGTGATCCAGAACTAACCATCCAACATCAGGACCTCAATGATGTCTTGTTTACACCTGGCATTAACATGCATCCTGTATGATCTGATCATAAGCAGAGAGCACCAAGGACGAGTGTGAATGGACGGCAACGTGACATAATGAGGAGGTCAAGGATGCATAACATCTGTAATGTGTACCTCCTCATGTGTCCCGAACAACAGCAAAGCTTCTTTCTTCATCTTCTTCTAAAAGCTCAGGTGGTACTGTTTGCCGCGAGCAGATGGTGGCCACCGGGTCGTTGTGCAGAGAAACCTCTGCTCAGGAAGTAACCCCTGCCGCAAGCAGAGGGTGACCAAGGGGTGCCACTCAGCAAAAACTACAGGCAGGAACATCAAGCCCAAGCATGCACCCCGCTGATTAGGGCATTGGTAGCACCTGCCAAAGACCCTACTTAAACAGACACCAACCACCAGCCCTTGCTACACCTTTGCTGAGGGGTAGCCAGTAAACGGTATCAAAAGAAAAGAAAAAAAAAGAAAAGTCTCAAACATGCTCTCAAATAAAATGACAAAGTAAAAAGAATGAGCTAAGAAAATAAAAGACAAAACAAGCTTCCAGAAAAAGAAGGAGCTAAGAAAATAAAAGACAAAACAAGCTCCCAGAAAAAGAAGAAGTTAATAAAATAAAAGAAAAGATTTTAGGGCAGCGTCCCCACGGTGTTATCCTGTTGTTTGGGGCCTACTTCTCACAGTTTTCAGCCCCCTTTTACCATTCTTCATTTTGCAGACGCCAGAGACGCCGTGTTCCTTTGTTCCCTTCCCGCCACAAACTGCACCTGAAAATGGGTTTGTGTTCGCAATTTCCTTTTCTACCCATTTTCACCCTTCACATCCTTGTTTACTTCACAGCCAAGAACTCTCCCGAAAATGGGTGGGTTTTTGGCTGTGCCCCTTTTATTCCCACCACTTCTCTCAGTCCCCTGTTAAGCCCCTGTTGACTAACATTCTGCCATGTCACTCTCCTCGAGTGGAAGTGGCAGCGCGTTGGTCTCTAAACGTTATGGTCACGCTTCGCGTGCCGACCTGCCTAAGTCACAAAAAAAACATTGCTTACTCTTTTATTTAAAATAAATTTAAAATAAATTGAAAAATTATTTAAAATAAATGCATACATAAATAAATAAAACCTATTGGCATGAACTGAAACCCCTTACATACACGAGTCAACCCCCTGCCAGAACCATGAAACTTATATACATGAGCAATTTGTGCGATCTAGGCATTTGTAACAGTGTGTACATGTACTGTATGTGAACAAGAACCGAAACTGATATAGTAAATGATGTGCTGGAAGGCTTCCTTCCACCTCAGAAACATTAACATAGTGTCTGAATATTGTTGCTGTGGTTGAATGTAGCATTCAGCAGTGTTGAGCAGTGTTGGCCCAGAAGAGTTCTGGTTGTTACTGCAACACAGGGGGATAAACCCCCTATTGATATCTTTGATTTCAGAGGAAACGTTGCATGGGCAAGTGTGAAATGTTTAGCCGTACTGTGAAAATCAAATGTGAATGGAATTAGCTCACAAGGTAATCAAATATGAAGTCTAAAGTTCCACAAAATTTGGTGTGCACAGCAGTGATGACCTCAATAACATGAGCCTAGCCAAAGTCCAACAACGACTTCACTTCTTGTAAAGGATGAAGACGGCAAAGCTTCCCCTGCCATCCTCAGGGCCTAGAATACAGAATGTACCATCTTGAACCACAGGGAGTTACATTTTCCTACCACAAACACTGCTTTTGCCCGTCCAGTAGCATTGTAGACGACCCCTCTCACCCCTCTCATAGACTCTTCACCCACCTTCCATCTGCCAGAATGTTCTGGCACATCCTAGACTCTGCAATCAGCTTCTCTCCAAGGCAGTCAGATTGCAGAACACACTGTAGTCTTAAAAGTTTATTTTACTCAAACTTACTTTCTTATACATTTGATCTGTGTCTTTGGTTTATCACAACTCAGTTTCTACTTTTACTGATTAACTGTCGGTAAAAACACTGAGCTGCCACTGGTATGAAAAGTGCTTTATAAATGTATAATCTTTATAAATAGAGATATCTTAATTATTATTATTTCTTTTTTTGTTACAATATTATAATAATTTTCAAATTATTATGGAGAATGGGGCTTGGTTTTAGAGAGTTTTTGGTGGCTTACTAATGTAAAAAATAAGTAAACTTAAGAGCACCGAAAGTTTATTCAAAATAATACTTAACTACATTTAATAATTTAAATATACTTTTGGTGCTCTTAAGGCTTCTTTTTTCCCACAAAGGTTACCCAGGTGTTCAGAAAAGTACACTGAAGTATACTTAATCTATACTTTTTAAACACTCATAATAATAAAAAAATATATATCATAGTAATTTGCGTACTAACTACTAGAGATGGAAAGATCGATCTGCTGATATTTCTCCAATTTAGCCGATCCCGAAAGCTGATCTATGGCCTTAAACAAATGAGCTTAATTTTGGAATTTACAGCTGGTGTTTCATTGAAATCCTCTCCAGCCAGGTCCTTGCAATTCCTATCTGAACCGCTAGGTGGAAACACATACCCTTTCATTTTCACACTACTAATCTGAGATGGTTTTTAGAGAACACCACGCAGCTGAATACAGTAAGTATCAGCAAACAGCAGAGCTAGCACGTACAGCTAGCACAAAACAAACAACCCAGAACACCATACAGACCAGATCTGACCGAACTGTACAGCAGCAACAATTCAATATCTACATTTAATGATTGCAGATTGTCATTTAAAATAACAGAGTCTGCGTTTAATGATTGCATTTCTGACTGCATTTATTTAATTAGCTTTTTTTTGTTTTAAATTAAGGGTCTAAATGTAATGATTGCAGTATTGGCTATATTTGTTTGATTTACTTTGTTTATTTACTGTTAATTTAGTTAAAAATTTTATGCTGTTTTACATGAGCGTGTTAAAAATGATAATAAACCACTTTAGACCATGTTTCATGACTTGCTTGCGCTAATAACTACATGTAGCCCTGCCATGGCATATAGCCCCGCCCTCGATCAAAATCGGCCTCAAAAATGCTGATCCATCACTAATTCATTATTTTCGAAAATATTCTTTGTTTTAACTAAAATATATTTATGAATGTACTTGGTGTGTTTACAATGTATTGTTTAGATTATGTTATTGAATATAAATAATATAAATGTATTTCTTATATTTTATTAATACACTAACAGTTATCTTAAATGTGGATTCAAATATACTTCAAATTGACACAAAGTACATGTTTTTAAATGCAGAATTAATAGAAGGTGTACTTAAGATGAACAAAAATATACTTAATGATTTCTCAAAATTGTACAGATAAGTATATTTAGTTGTATGAGTACTGCTTGTATTAGTACTTTGTCTAGCTGTTACGCCTACAGTTCCCAACAACACATTTATGAGACAGTACCACAGTACCACTTAAGATGACCCATAGCTCTGTTTAACTGTATTAATTAAATATACATATAGCATACTACGTACAAAGTTAGTACACAAAAATAGCACAAACTGGTGGTGGCACCAGAAGGAGGACATGAACCGTAAGCCGAGAGGCACGAACCCCAGACTCCGCCTCCCGTGAGGTCACAAGACTATGCCTGACGTTGGATACTGGTGACCGAGCTGCAGAGCACTGACGATGACAGGGGGGCAGAGCTGTGAGCTCTCTTTCCCCTCAGCGCAGGTGCTCGCAAGTCCTTATAATGAGAGCCAGCTGATCCTGATTAGGCTTTGGCAGCGTGAGCACAAAAAAGTGTGGAGAGAATAGAGAGAGAGAGAGAGAGAGAGAGAGAGAGAGAGAGAGAGAGAGAGAGAGAGAGAGAGAAAGAGAAAGAGAAAGAGAAGGGTAAGCAGTAGCAGCAGAAGAAGAAAGAAGAATGACAAGTTAAAAAGAGAAGGACTGTAAAGTCAAGTTTAGAAGCGACTGAAAAGTGGGGGGGGTTGGAGTTTGATGCGATTGTGTTTCTGCTTTGTGAGTGAAAATTGAAGTGGATATGCTGGCTGCAAACCTCACTCCTGCTTTGAGCATCTTTCCTTCTCCCCAGGTGGCACATGGCATGCTATAATCCTCCATAAGGGTTGTCTTATTGTGAAGTAGCACCTAATTACATTGTACTAAGATGATAAAACCAAAGTAATTGTAAGTATATACCTGCTGAAATGTGTGAAAACATGTGGTATTCACTTTTTTGTCAAGCGTAAAGAAATCACTAACGCTACGTACACATGCCTAACAGTGACGCGTGGGCTGAGGCTTCCTGTCTAGAGCTGTAAAGATCACTGCTGAGCCAGAGGTGCTCTGCCTGGTTCCTAAGCACATGAAAGCGGGGTTCCACTGGAGACAGAGAGAGAGAGAGAGATGAGAGGGGAGATGGAGCGAAAGGAAACAACGAAAGGAGTGCTCCAAAGAAAGCCCCACTGCAGCAACATTATCGACCCAGCTGCCTCTCTCCAAAAGCTATGGAACTATGAAAAAGCCCCTGAAGACCCTTCAGAAGACCCTTCAGCCTCCCCCTAGAAACTTACTTCTTATTTGGGGCGGGCGAGTTCAGTAACACACGTCCCTTCTGACGATGTACTCCATGGTCCATTTGGAGTGGTGGGCCGCTCCACTACGTACAACTGCATTATTGATCTAAAGCTCTGGTTTTCTGATCCCCCTGTACGCACCCACCCCCTTCCCTAGCCCGTCCAGCAGAGAGAATTATGAAGGGAATGGAACAGATGAGGAAAAGCTGAAGCAAGGGCAGACTTTTCCATGCAAGGACCAAACTGTTGCATTAATGTTGCAATTTGAACCCAAAATATTCTGTTCCAGCAAAGTGGGACATTACTATTCATTATCAGACCCATTAGGATATCACAGTTCATGTACTTGTTTGGCTCAGGGTGTGTTCTCTCCCTCTTTTTTACATATTTTTGCCTTCACCCCTACTTTGTTTTTTACTCTCTCTACTTTATTTATTCCCAATAATTTACCTCCAGTTGAATCTTATTGGCATGCTTGTTGGATTCAGGCTCAGAACTTGGCACTGTGGATTTGGAGGGGTCAATCTTGGACAGAACTTTGTTAATCTATGTTGATGTTTGACCTCTTAAAGGTTCAATGTTTTAAAACATTCACAAGTATGAGCAACCTAACCAACTAGCCCCATCTTGTCCTATATAGTGCTTTGTATAGTGAGTCACTGTAGCATTGAGCCTGTCATTAGTCCAACATTAGAGGATGAAGAAGTAGCGCTGCCCTGACCCTGTACTCTGACTTCTCTGAGACTATGTTCAAGGTTCTGCTCCTTGTTACGTGATTTAAAGACAGGTAGCCAATGAAGGCAAGAGTAGATGAAATAATGGCTGAAGTGCTTGGTAAGTAACTGTCGCCACTTACTCCTGTTAAGAATTCAGCAGCAAACAGCATTCAGCAGGAAACAATCAAGGTTATATAAATAGATGCAAGACAAGGTTTAATGTTGTGGTTGCTTTTGGCCACTGGAAACACAGAAAACTTCTGTACAATGTTTCTTAAGCAACAGCCATACATGCTAACACTGAGGAGAATGGCGTGTGCAATACGAAATTATTGGACACCACAACATTCTGGTGATAAGTTGCCCCCTATTGTTTGGATAATGAATTTGACGGGTTGCGTTATCTTACAAATTGCTCCTTTAGAGTTCTAATTGAGAAAAATCTGGGCAGCAGTACACAGTTCTTCTTTTCGTTTGCTTTTTAAGCATAAGTTATCACTCTAGATGTGCACACACATTTTCTGTTGGGCGTCATCCAGAGATAAGGAACTAAGGAACATGAATGACTGTCAGTTGCTCCATATGACTGTGAACTTTTGTTCAGTCGCTTTCACTATTGTTCTATGTTGTTCTATTACTGGGGGTCTGGGCTACATTCCTTAAAGCCATCTGGGTTAATGCACCATTGGCTTATGAAGGGACATCACTGGGGATAGCCAAAATGTAGATGATGGGGAATAATTAGCAGACAGTGACTTGATCGTTGCCAACATGCTTGAGATGAAACAGAAAATGAAAGTTTAATGACTTTCATATACATGTTTTCAGTGCAAAAAAAATCCAGAGAGGTTTTGCACAACGTTTTCATGTATGTACTACTGGTAACAAGTTGCAGCAGAGTTCTCCTGATAAATCTGTTAAATATTTTGTCAGCATGTCGTTGCAGCCTCTGTCTAGCTGTTACGACCTGCAGTTCCCAACAACACATTTATCAGACTGTACCGCAAACTTAGGATGACCCATGGCTCTGTGCAGTCAGGCCTGCATGTCAGTTATACAACAATGTATCCGATTCTGCTTCAAACAGCTTGGTACACCTCACCCTCTCCCTTTTAATGGTCACTAAGTGACAGGACCTCGGCTTTAGGTCTTATCTACAAGATAAGCAAGTTTTGTAACATAGTGTCCTCATCCCACTGCTGGCCTGATGTCCTCACTGCGAGGTGAGCTGACCTCAGCAAAGCCTGCCCCAACCGAAACCGCAACTATCCCAAGAGACCCACATCTAGTACAAGCAAAAGCCATTACAATGTATCAAGCAAAGCATAAAAAGAGTAAAAGTGATGTTTAAAGAAACTGAAAATAGCCTCTAAATATTGGATTCCTCAGAATAGTCACCATAGTGACTTCCACAGTCTTTCAAATGCCATAAAGTTTAAATGACCTGGTGGATCTCTCCCTCGTTTAACAGGAAACATCACAAATATGTTGTCATGTCTCATTTATCTGCCTTTCTTTAAGGTTCTGGGACAATGGTGGGCTGTTGTTATGTAATCATGGATGGATCAAGTATTGTCGGAACTATATGAATGGTTAGGGCTACTGTTAGCCAAGTTACAAACAACATGATAGAAACAATAGGTAGCTGTCATATAGTTAATTAGATATACTCATTTACTGTATATGGCTTTCAGACTGGACTGAAGGCCTAAAATGTCCAGTTAACCATAGACATAATAAGAACGTGACTATGGAATCAACCAATCATTGATCTTACTTTGTCTTTTCCATCAGCCTGTATTAAAACTGTCAGCTTCAATACACAATTATATTCATCACATATAACATATTAATAAAACTGTTTTATAAGATGTTTTAACTGTTTACTTATACTTTTGTTAAGTGTTTGTGAGAAGCTAATTTTAAACCATTCATAAGCTCTTTATAAGGATAGTGGACTTACACTGTTGATTTAATACGAATATGTGTGGATGTGTTTACTGGCTCTAGGTCAGTGCTGAGTCATAGGAGAGACAGCTGGACACACACAGACAAAAAGACACACAATGCCACGCTCCTTTGAGCCTACCTCCTTGTGTAGCAGAGGTAAGCCCAGTGGCAGAGACATGAAAGGATACTTCCCACTATGCTGGACTGCCACTCTGTAGCGGCAGTAGCTGACGCTGGGGTGGAAGTTAAAGATGAACAGCAGCTCTGCTCGCTCAAACACTATGACCTTATCAGCCTGATCCAGAGTGCTGAGCGCGGCCTACAGAGACAGAAAAAACACAACAGTCGTTTATCCAGAAACACACAACCTCAAATCCTCATCCTACATCAGAGAGTAAAGCTTAGGTGACTACACTGCTCATCAGGGGTGATTCACTTGAGTACTGTACTTGAGTACACTTTTCATGGATCACAGATGGTGTGTTTTGATTCCACCACAAGATTCTTGTTGATCAATACTTTGGACAAATGTCCTTTTCTGAAACGTGATCAGCAATACTGCCTTCAAAAAGAGGAACCCAATCACAGTAAACTCCTTCTACACTCTCAGTCAATTTCAAAATGTGTGGTAAGTTTTTTTTGAACAGTTAAACTTGGTTGTTATAAATATGGCTTCTACCACAGCAGATAAAGGTAATACTCTATGATAAAATAATACTCTATGATAAAAATAAAGGTTCCTCACCAGATCACCCAGGACCACGTCTGAGGTCTGTGTTTGAGATTTTGTCATAAATTGTTCATAGACTATTATAGATTATTGTTTTAATTTTTTTTCTCTGTTAAAAAAACTTACATCCAAAGTTGTCTGTGCTTTGTATTAGTTTTTGTGGCATGTTTGGTCAAATCACTTTTTTTTATAAATTTTAATTTTATTGCCTACCATATTTTTGCATTAGGTCCAATGATACACTATATTGCCAAAAGTATCCGCTCGTCTGCCTTCACACGCCTATGAACTTGAATGACAACCCATTCTTAATCTATAGGGTTTAAAATGATGTCAGCCCAACCTTTGTAGCTATACCAGCTTCAGCTCTTCTAAGAAAGACTCTCCACATGGTTTAGGAGTGTGTTTATGGGAATGTTTGACCGTTCTTCCAGAAGCACAATGGTGAAGTCAGACACTGATGTTGGATGAGAAGGTCTGGCTCTCAGTCTCCGCTCTAATTCATTCCAAAGGTGTTCTATCAGGATAAGGTCAGGACTCTATGCAGGCCAGTCAAGTTCTTCCACACCAAACTCGCTCCTCCATGTCTTTTATGGAGCTTGCTTTGTGCACTGGTGGGCAGTCATGTTGGAACAGGAAGGGGCCGTCCCCAGATTGTTCCCACAAAGTTGGGAGCATGAAGTTGCCCAAAATCTCTTGGTCTGCTGAAGCATTAAAAGTTCCTTTCACTGAACTAAGGGTCTGAGCCCAACTCCTGAAAAACAACCCCAAACCCTAATCCCCCCTCCACCAAACTTTGCAGTTGGCACAATGCAGTCAGACAATACAGAACAATACAGTTCTCCCGGCAAGCACCAAACCCAGACTTTACACCACTGCATCCCACACTATGCATTGTGTTTGGTGATGTAAGGCTTGGATGCAGCTGCTCAGCCATGGAAACCCATTCCATATAGCTCTCTACCCTCTGTTCTTGAGCTAATCTGAAGGCCACATGAAGTTTGGAGGTCTGTAGTGATTGACTGCAGAAAGTTGCCGACCTCTGCACCCTATCCGTTGACCCTGCTTACGTGACTACCACTTTGCGGCTACGTTGCTGTTGTTCCCAATCACTTCCACTTTGTTGTAATACCACTGACAGTTGTGGAATATTTAGTAGTGAGGAAATTTCACAACTGGACTTGTTGCATGTCTAGGTGCTTGGTTTTATACACCTGTGGCCATGGAAGTGATTGGAACACCTGAATTCAATGATGTGGCTGGGTGAGTGAATACTTTTGGCAATATTGTGTGTGAACTTACTGGTTTCCATAGGCATTCATGTGCTGTGTTTGCATTTTTTTTTTTTCATAGGGGTATGTTATGTAGTGCTCACTGCTCACGTCTGCAATCATTTGCTGCAGTAAGTATAACTTGAAAATCACAAGTAATATGTTTGTTAATGTGTGACAAATCTGTTGTCAGAGGCGACCACGAATCCTGCTGTTAGGGCCACACATAAATGTGTACAGGAACCAGTTGGAAACCAGTTGGTTCATAAAAACAGCCCTGCATGAATCCAATGCAGAGGTATGCTAATAGCTGGCTAGTAAAAATGCAGAGTTAATATCACTGACTGTTACAGTCCTTTCAGAAATATATGTTTAATCTTGTTAGATAAACACTGTACTATTATTATCATTACGCGAAGGCAGTGCATTCAGTTGGTTGTTTCAGAGCCATTCGGTTCTGTGAATGCACTGCAGAAACAGTATAACAGTGAGTTTATATTAAAAGACAGTGTACTTTAGAAAACTTCTATATTTTACTTCAGGATTTTTACGCTAGTAAAAAAAATAACTGAACTACTTTCACTTGTATTGAAAATCATTTTAATATTCCTGCTGAACGGCTCCCCACCGATTAACAGATGGCTAACAAGGTGAGCCATACATTGCCTGGACATATGACTGTCTGCATGGGTGCGCTGAATGAATGTGTGTGTGTTTTACCGGGCCGGAGCTCAGCCAGCCGTGCTTGTCCTCTGCGTGGTTCATGTCACGGTCAAAGGCGTAAAGCTGCTGGTATCGCAGGTGCTCGGTGTCTAGCAGGTTGTACTGGCGGCGGGCGTACCGATAGCTCTCGTTGTTTCCCTTCCTGGGGAAGTCAAGCCATTCTGGATGTCCAAACTCATTACCTTTGAAAAGAAAGCATACATTCTTCTTATCATCAGTTACCCTGGACATTTATTTGGTGACCATAAAAGTGACCATTATCAACAGTAGTAACAAACGCATGGTGTTCTTTGTTCTTTTACTCATAGCCAATTGAAACAAACAAAGAATTTGGTCAATGGCTGAAATTAGAACATATCAATCAACACTTATGTTCGCAATTCCAAAAAAGAAATACGGTTTTAATATAAAAAAGATATTTCAGCTTACAAGCTGAAAAATCTAGATTTTCATTTTAGTGAAATAGAAACGAAATGAAACACCTGTGGTTGGTATAGTGTAGTCTACCCACCCTGCTGTAGACTGCAGTTTGAATCCCCATCAGGGCAACAAGCAAACACAATATTGACATGCACTTAATAATTGGATAACTGCAGAAAATCAGATTTTGCTAGTAATCCGTTCACTGCATTAACATGCACTTGAGTAAACAGATAATAGGAATCTCTGGGTCTACATGAGTCAGACAGTAATCAGATTCCTGCTGTGCAGCCAGCCATTGAATGAACTCAGAATAAGTTGTGATGTAAATGGAACATAAGACTCAAACCCCGTGCCATAAATCCTTAATTTTGTCAAGCATGTGTTTGGTTTCAGCATTGCTCCGAAAGTGTTTTGTTGCCATCTGCAGGTGTTGTGTTAAACGCTGCATGCTTTTTCTGGGTACAGCTGTCTGTTTTTGCATACGAGCAGACTGAAAATAATAAAAGAAATCAAAGGGTATACATTAACTGAGATATCTGATTACTGAGCATGATCTACACAGCTACACAGCTGGCAAACTGAGTGCTAGCATTCGCTCCCTCCAAAACACATGCAGCCAGTCACTGCAGCTTTTTTAAACTGCGTCACCGGACATCTCAGCATGCCTGCGGGGGAATGCTAAATGCTCATCCTGTTACATCAACTAGGAGATGCCCACGCTTGTTCACATCTGCTGAGTGATTGGGAGCAAAAGCGGGCCATTCAACTCACTCAGAGAGCCAGGCCTATTATAGCTGTAGCTTTAATGAAAACAGACAAGATGGAAGCAAGATCGCAGAAAACATTTTAAACTCAATTACTTCCTTTATTTTTATTTATTAATTACTTTTTACAGCATTGGATGAACTAAGATTCTGCATTTATTATATAAACATTTTACAATGAAGTTTTTTGTGAGAATTATATGGTAACAGTCCATAGCAAGAACACCAGAGGATACAAACACGGTAAACACAACACAATACCTTACAAGGAGTATAAATGTGACATTCCTTTGGACTTGTAATGTAATTGTCCCGGTCCATGTGTCCATGTGGGTTAAAGACAGGCTGTCAAATTGGTCCCCTTTTGTTGGGAGTGCCCACAACTATTACCCTACAATGGAAACCCATGGGGCCCACTCCTGTAGCCTAATTGAGTTCCATAACTGTAACCAGGATGGGCCTCCAGCGGTAGCCAAACTTGGGTCTACAACTGTAACTCACATGTGTATCCCAAATGGGGCCCACAAAACTGACCCACCCATACCCCAACTGGCTCCCGTGTATCACCAATCAAAAAACCCACTACAAGCTCCTGTAAAACCCATACAGCCCAGATAAAACCCATATTGGGCCCACATTCACAACCCAACTTTCGCATTCTTGAAAAGACTTCTAGGACATCACTGTCCCGAATATTCTGACCAAAACTCGGAGATCAACTCCAACACACACAACAAAGTAAATCAGTAGAGCTGATCTAATGAAGGCAGTGTTAACAACTAGCAATTTAAATTGTGATCTAAAAAAAGGCTGAATCTCATCACACTGCTCTGCTTTTTGCTGACAACAGTATAAATTGTCTCCTCTCAGTAACACAAGCTCATCTGAAAGTGTCTTTAACTGCCACCTTTTAACTACCCTTAACTCCCTGCTAACAAATGCTGCTTGGATAAAGACAATGCTGCATCACTGATTAAAAAAAATAGCACTTCAAAGCTTCTGTCTGAAGCAAAGACTCTGCAGCGAGAGAGGAAGTATAAACAAAGGCTGAGAAGAGTCGGGTAGCGCATCAGAGTTATCAAATCCCTGGGCTTGGTCTTGAACTTTACTTTATGTGCAAAGGGGAAATTATGCGGCGAATATTTTTTTTTCTGATAGAGTCGTATTATGTGTCAGCTGGAAAAAGACAGGACAGAATTTAAGAGCAGAGGAGCGGAGGAGACATGGGCACAAAGCGCCGTGACAGCTCTGACTCCATAATTAAGCAGAGGAAGCCGAGATGACCAACGCCGAAGCTTCTCATCTCCCACTGCCGCACATCCCAGCAGCCCCCGCTTTGAATACAGACACGCCGATAAGAGCCGTCCACCTGCCCATACATTAAGACCCCCTTCAATTATTCATGCGCTAGAACACAGCGGCTTGCGGGTCAGCATTCCAAAAGCAGGCTGAAAGTGGACGCAGCGCGCCGCTCGGCCTGTTTAGATGCAGCCTCATTCTCCTGTGCGCAACTTTTAGCTTTGGCGCTGTCACTCACAAGCAGCCAATGTAATTCTGCTCTTCCCCCTCCTGCGTACCCCTCGGCCACTCTATCTAAAACACCCCCCTGAATCTACTGCGTATTGTGCGATGGTGAGTTTTAATAGACCAGCTGGAATGTTTACCTCTCGCTATTGACTAGCCGTTGATTGACAGATCAAAGGCTGGAAGCTCGTCTGCCAGAGGTCAGATCGATGCAGGCTGCCGTGGCTCTATGGTGTGAGCTCTGCCTGTGTGGGCGGTTTGGAGCTCCACGCGAGCGCAAGAGTGACAGGAAACCTGAGGAGATCAGACACCGGACGGACACACCGGACCACAGCTGTGGCCACCTCTCATCTGTATTCTCATGCCGTTGGGGAACAGACCACTTCTAACTGCTTAAATAAAAGGGTTCAGTTGTTTTGCTTTTCAGCACTCAAGGTTCTTTATCACACATGCCAAGGTTGGTAGCATCTAGGTTCCTAACAGTTCTTGTGTTGACAGTTCTTGTTGATGCACCAACAAGCAACATAGTGATTATATAGTGGTTAGTATGGTTTACTGGTTTACAGCGCTGCCCTCTACCCCACCTGGGTAACCACTCTACACTACACCAGTGAGAGTTCTTAGGAATGACACCTAAACTATCTTCACATCCCTGTGTACATGTTAACTGTAAGTCAATCTGGATAAGAGTGTCTGACAAATGCTGTAAAGCTAATCAATTTAAAAAAGTCATACACAGAGTTTGGGGTGGGGCTGAGGGGTTTCAACAGGGCATTTTGGGGAGTGTGGTGCAGACATGGGACCAAGTTACTAAGCTGCAATTAACAAGTAAGTCCCAAGGCAATACAAGGAAGTCTTGAGTCAAGTTCCAAGTCTTAAACTTCGAGTCCTAGTCAAGTCACCAGATGTAACGTCATTTCAGTATTTAACACTACTGATGCAGTTGATTAGTAGTATATTAAACTGATATTAATAAACATTAACGTTTTTAAAGTTTGTATTATAACAAAATATAACTTGCATATAAAATTAGATCATTTCAAGCAGTTCTAATCACTAATCACCTCATTAGCAGTCCATTACCGAATTAAAACAGGTGTTGAAGCAGAAAAAACACTAAAAACGTAAGACAGTGGGCCTTGAAGGCTGAGGCTGAGAAACACTGCACTGTATGAAAGTATAAGTTCTCATTACACCTACAGGAACTTTAATAATCACATTCTAAACCAATAAGCATTAATATCTGGACGGGGTCTTTTAGTTCTAACTACAGTAGCTTTGCATGTACTGATCATTGTTTGCACTACTTGAACACTTCCTGAGACACTGTGCTTCCTAAATGTTTCAGTAAAGTTCTCAGTGGATGGTGGAATATCTAGGAGGGATGAACAGAGGGAGAGAGCTTCCTTCACATTAGCTGTTGTTTTCATTATGTCGTTAAGTTTGCTAGCTTGTTAGTCAGCTAGCTAGCTAACTGCTATATGTGAAATATACATAACAGAGACTTGCCGTTCTTTGTGCAGCTTCAAAAGTTGGACAAAGTTTGAAGTGGTTGCAGCTCCATCTGTGATCTTGACTCCACATGTCCTGCATGTGGCAGTTCTTTTTTATTTACTGCAGCAGAATCTTTGTAGTTGAACGGGATTATTTTCGGGAACACAAAGCTTCCCGTGATTGGCTGCAGAACTTCACTTGTTGCTAGGTTATGAATAAACTGAGAGGCACAGCTCAGTTGCCTAGCGTTACAGCACCATTTAATACAATGATCCAGTTCTGTGATTCAGTTTTCTTTATTTATTATGGTAAAATAGGGTGGCGAGTCTTTTCGAGTCTTATAGCTTAAGTCTGATTCCAAGTCAGTAAAGGTAAAGTCTAAGTCAAGTCGAAAGTCTTTAGTGATGTTGTCAAGTCAAGTCACAAGTCATCAGTTTAGTGACTCAAGTTGGACTCGAGTCCAAGTTATGTGACTCGAGTCTACACATCTGGTGTAGTGAACTTCTGGAAGCGTTCATATCAGGATTTTTTCCGTATATCATCGCTTTCCAAAAAAAATCATGTATCCAAGAGTAACTTTACAGGAGAGAACAAGAACATTCTTAACTTTTAGTGTAAGTTAATGTAAAGAGCTTCATTCCAAGTCATTTTGCAGCTTTTCTATTTGTCCAATCATCATGAAACTTCCACAGAATAGAGAGTACAGCTGCTGTGTTCAAACGATATAGAAAAACAAAAATCGACAAAATAGAGATAAATGTTGTTCTTTGCACAGCATTGATGTGATAATGCTATATAATACTATAATAGACAAAGCTAATTTATTATTTTGGTATTATGCCAATTACACAATATAACAAAAGTACAAAGCCAGTTTTAAAAAGTTGGTACACTGTGTGAAATGCCAATAAAACAGAAAACTGTGATTTTCTAAATTCTGTTTACCAGTATTGTTGTCATTTCTTCTCTAGGGGTCAAATGAAGCGAGGCAGTCTGAATATAATGTTACTTTATTGAGCCTCAGTTAAAACTCAGTGAAATATTAAATTTTTATAGCCTTCAGCATGGGCTATTCCTAGACAGATTTAGCCGCTGTAAAACATGACATGTGCTAGCCATAAACAAAAAGCTGACCATGTTTGTGACGGACCATTTGTGTCCAACAGACTTAGTCAACTGTCAACATCTCATCACTGTCCAGAGAACAACATATATCTCCAAAAAGCTCAATCTTATAGTAATCAATGGAGCTATTTTGGAGAATTTCTATTGGTCTGTTCATCATGAAAATTTCGCACAATGTTATTGATATCTGTCATGTGATGTAGAATAATAATAATCAACAAAAATATAGACACTTATTTTTTTTGGAGGGCAATAATAATTCCATATATCTGTCCAAAGAAAAACAGGGATTTTCAATTTTGTCAATTTTATTTTTTCTACATCACTCAAACGCAGCAACTGCTGTTTACAATTTGTGAAAGTTTCATGATAAATGGACCAATAGAAATCCTCCAAAATCAATTCTGGTTCCATTGGCTTACAATGGAAGTAAAGAGCCTCTCCTGTAAAGCTACTATTGTGGAGACAAATGTTTTTTTTTCTTTGGACAGCAATGACATAATGATTGCAACACATTCCCAAAAAGAGCTGGGACATAAGTTTACCACTGAGTTATGTCACATTTCCTTTTAAGAGCACTTATCCTTTGGAACCTGAAAATACCAGTAGATCTAGTTTTGTTTCAATCATGCGGTCCTGAGTTGCATTATCATGTGTTTCTGTATTTTTCTTGGGACTATTATGTTGAAATGCATGTTCCTGAAACTTTGATACATGTTTCCACTCTACATCAGTCCATTAGAGACGAGCTTGTGCTGCAGAAGTTGGAAGGCTTTTTTGTTGGTTTTTGTATCTGCTGTGCATAAAACAGTCTGAATTTTAAGCATTTGCTGAGGAGTTTTTGGTAAAGTGGGGAGTTTTGACACATACTTTTTAGTGGAGGTCTGCATTCCTGTGTGAATACTGCAGGACTCACGGGTCCCACCGCAATATCTTGCAGCACAAGATTAAATTTCATTGTCATATGCAGGAGCGGGAGGTTAATCAATCCAATGCGTCTGTGAGCACGTTCAGTGCAAAAGCAACTGCGTTTAGATGGCGGAGCATATTCTACAAAAAATCTGAGTCTGATCCACGAGGACTCCGCCTGTGATGAGTTTTGCAATGTGGAGAAAGAGCAGAGCAGATCGACATGTTCACCACCACATTTCATCTCTAAAGTAGCACTTATTGTGATTTATTTTAGAGGAGAAAAAATCCAGAATGGTTTATTCTTCCCACTCAGCCCAAGTAAACTTTAACACTTCTACATTCTATATTTCTACATTAACTAATCACTAAGCTACGGAAGTGAGGCGCCTTTTTCTTCCTATCTATATCTTTTTTTTAAGCATACCAGTTTTCAGTATGGTACATACACAAAAATGATTACATATAATGTACTATTCTTCCATAGTTCCATATATGACCTACTGTGTGGAAATTTGGGGAAACACATATAAAATCTATCTAAACCAATATTCATGCTGCAGAAAAAACTTTAAGAATTATAAATGGATCAGATTATTATGAACAAACCAACAAACAATTTATCAAATGACATGTTTTGAAATGTACAAAGCACAAAAAATTTACTTCTCAACTGTATTCAGAGTTTGTCTAAAATTAAAGAGAGCAAATATGGACTTAGGGGAACAGATATGTTCAAAAAAGCAAGAGCAAAAAAATATATATAAAAGGTGGATGTATATCTGCCAAAGGGGTACAGTTGTGGAATAACTGTGATAAGAATGTAAGAATGTGTTGCTCACTCTGCCAAAAAAAGTTTAAAAATAAGGTGTTTAGCACTTATAAACCTGAGTAATGATCCTTATATATGAAACATCTTAAAATGTTAACCTTCATTATTATTATTATTATTATTTATATTGATATTTTTCTGTATTGTTTATAAAACAGAATTGAAAGAATTGTATAGGTCTTAAAAAGGGTGGTCAAAATGAGCTATAGCTTCAGATTACACATTTATTTATTTTTATTTTTTTTTTATTTACTTCAAGTGTATTTGTATAGTGCTTTTTACAACAGTGTTGTCAAAATGCAGTTGTAGAGTATCATACAGTTACGACGTGTATTAGGGAATTAGTGTTGACCATTGTAATCTTTGAACTGATCATTGTAATCATTGTAATCTCGGAATTGATCATTGTAATCTCCAAATTAATCATTGTAATCTCTGAATTGATCAATATAATCTCTGAATCTATCATTGTAATCTCTGAGTTGATCATTGTAGTCATTGTAATCTCTGAACTGATCATTGTAATTTCTGAATTGATCATTGTAATCTCTGAATTGATCATTGTAATCTCTGAGTTGATCATTGTAATCTCCGAATTGATAATTGTAATCTCTGAATTGATCATTGTAATCCCTGAGTTGATCATTGTAGTCATTGTAATCTCTGAATTGATCATTGTAATCTCTGAATTGATCATTGTAATCTCCGAATTGATCATTGTAATCTCTGAATTGATCACTGTAATCTCCAAATTGATCATTGTTATCAAAAGATATGAGTAAACCTGTCCCTGGTTCAGTACCCTCGTTTTTGTTCGGTCGCCTCATTAAAAATGACACATAATAAGCGGAGCTTTTAGAAGTTGAACATGTTTAATCCTGGTGGTGTGGAAACTCTAAATCTGTTTGGCTGTTTAATTGGAGTATTCAGAAATGGGCAGTAGTCACAGCCATTGTTTGCAACAAGACCACAAGCCGCTGTCTCTACTATTCATGCTTCCACATTAGCGAGTTGTGAGAATGGTCTGTTGCATTGTTGTGCTGCAGAACTGGTGGAGCCTTTAGACAGTCAGTTAAGAAAGTGCCCTCAAAAAAGAAGATGAGTACACCACAGTTAAGCTGCCTTTAGGCAGGCCTTTCATCCCTAATTATGTCAGGAGAAAATAATTTATTGGTGAATAGAACAGGTCAAATTTTTGATGTTATCTCATCCGGGACCCCGGGCAGGTGCAAGCCCGAATGTTCACACTGCTGGAGGTTAGGGAACTGGCCTTGTGATCGTAAGGTCGCAATTTCTGTCCCCTGAACTGATATGACATGACTGAAGTGCCCTTGAACAAGGCACCTCACCCCTCAACTGCTCCCTGGGTGTTGTGGATAGGGCTGCCCACTGCTCTGGGCAAGTGTGTGTGTGTGTGTGTGTGTGTGTGTGTGTGTGTGTGTGTGTGTGTGTGTGTGTGTGTGTGCAAGAACAAGTGGCAAACAGCTCTAAATATTAATTTTTAAAAAATTGTGGAAGGAGTGGGACGACTTGTTAAAATAAGTCCTATGCAGACCTTTATGTCATATCCATATTTTTATTTTCTGGCAGCAGTGATAAATTAAAAGCTGAAGTGAACAGAAAGAAAGCAAACTTCCCACTAATGACTAATAGAATATGAATTTGGTGAATTAGCCAAACGCTGTCAACATTTGGAAAGGTATTTTTTTCTTTTGTAGCTGTAAAAACGTGTGCATAAGACAATGACATACTCCAAAAGCCAAGCTGTGATTGATTTGGGCCAAATCTGGGTATTAAACTACCTTAAAAAGTCATGAGTTTTCATAATCCAAATCTGTCAAAGTGCATTTTATTGATATAAGACCTCTATAATGTACACATTTCGTTATGACATGCATTCATTGATAGATATAACAGATAAGAGTGACGTACAGGATAAGTTTGCTGTGATTTCAATTTACAATGTGGCTGTTTTGAAGTCAGGCCAATCCACTAGTGCAAGTAAAACCAAAAAAATACTAATAACTACTGACTTCAGATAAACTTTATAATTAACTTAAGAAATAGTCACTTGTTCAAACCCTATGTGGGAGACAACGGGGCAGCCGGCTGAGATTTTTCTAAATGCAATGTTTCTAAAAAAAAAAAAAAAAACCTCTTGCCTCATGTGCACTGCCCAGCTGTTCCTGAGTGTGCTCAGCATAGACAAAGCGAAGTTTAACTTTCATTGATTCACCCAAATGTGTTACAGAGACCACCATGTCTCGACTGTGTTATAAGGAGATAAGTCAGATTTGAAGAACTGTTAGAAACAAAGGCTTTAACGAAAGTTCTGCCAGGCAGACTCTAATGCTACATCATTCATGTATTCATTATTCCAGGCCAATAGCTGGTGCACAGCAATCTTTATAAGGACGTTGTCTTCTCTGATGGGTCAGAGCTGTCTGGCGTGCGAGCAAGAAAGAAAACACAGGGAGAAGATCCGGTTTTTCCAAACTACTGCACATTTCTTGTAGAGCGTAGCACCGAGCAGCGGCAGAGACATCATCTGTTCATAGCTGTAATAATGATCTGATAATATACCAAACTACAGTCCACCTGCAGACCACCCAGCTCACTCCAAACATCAAGTAGGCAGCATACCTCGTACCTTGTGAGACCTTGGTTCATTGTCCTCGCCCTGTTAGCTGCTACAGTTCTCCAGTTCTGCTGGATCCCATAATGCAAAGCACACCTGGCTACAAAAGCTGTTTAGCTCAAACTTGAGGAATATATCTAGTACTTCGGATCGAGGTTGGATCACGTTCTCACCACAAACAAATCACTCTGGAGTTCGTTTGGAACCGGAGTGAGACCACCTCCTCTCGAGGGTCTCGGTGCGGTTGTTTTGGTCCGCACCTGAGTGCGATTACAGTTTTCACACCTGCCAAAACGTATCGCACCAAGGGTGCAAACGAACCAGAGTCCGTTTTAACCGGACTAAATAGTGCTGGTGTGAAAAAGACTTTTTAATGTATTGATGCTCCCCTTCTTCCTCCCTCCACCAGTTTGGTCCTGCTCAGTTGTCATGGGGGTGGGGTCCACCCCTGCCCTGATCTGGCAGGATAAGTAGAGGTCTCTATGCTTCAAGATCTGGACTGAGGATGGACCAACGTCAAAGATTCCTTAAGTTCGAAATAATCGCATCCTTCATATTCTTCAACCATATCTTGGATCAACAATGACCTTCCTTCATTCCTGCCTCCTTTCTTCTTGGCAGTGCTCCGACTGTCACATCAGCATTCAACACCGAACATACTAATGCTGGGTTTGAATTCCAACACGTGAGGCCCATCACACTGAATCTCATCAGTGGGACCACAGTTGTGAAAGTTTGACATCCTAAAACTTGAAACCATTGATAACCATAACTGCTTTGGATGGACAGTAGCCACTCCAGTTCGTTTCATCTGCCCTGGTCAGTGCACCCACTTTGAGGAACGCAAAAGATGTCATGTCCATGGCAACAGGGAATCTGTTTTTCGAAAACATACTGGCAGCCGAGTCGAGCGCATGATAATAGAGCTTGCGCATTATGCAATTTGCAATGAAGCTAGGATAAAAACAAGGCTTACACAGCCTCACTGATTCCTTTTACTCCATCTTGCGAAGTTTAATATGAGGTCACCTTTTGAAGTTTTTTTTTCTCCTTCTTTATGGCGTGAAAACAAGAATCTAGCAGCAAAAGATTAAGCTGTAAGGAGATTGTGAAACATGATCAAATAACAAGCCCCCTATATCGCACGCGGAAGATTTGTCATTTAATTAGGCAACACAGGTAAACGCTGAAAAAGCAAGAGGTCCGCCGCTGAAGACACGCGCACACATTCACACGCGCGTGCAGGGTTCCCTTTTAAGATTTCAGTAAGCCCATAATCTGATCTGACGTGTTGTGATGTTTGAAGTCAAGTTCCTCTTTGGTCACTAGCGTGGGCTCGGAGATCCTGGCAAGCAGCAATGGGATTTAAACACTTTGCATAAAAAGCCCTCCAAATGAACTCATGAATAAGAAATGGGCCTCCTTTCTCGCCGCTCCATCTCTTTCATGTGTAACAAGCTGCAAGGTGGAGATTAGATGCTCTTTGAGTTCAGTGTCAATTTTAAGCCAAAGACAGAAAAGACCTCCTCTCGTCTCCACTATCTGAGGAGAAGTCACTTCCAGGCAGTGGAGTAGAAGGAGAGTCAGGGTCAGGGGTGCATGCTCGACCCCAGTCAGAGCTGTCTACCTTTCTGTGGGTGAAGAAACTTGCATAGTTTACAAGATTGCTGTAGACCTCAAACACATTTCCCTGCATACGACACATAAAACAGCTGGAAATAACTTCACCTTATCTCCACACCATCTTTGAGGCGGTGGTCTCCAATCTCCGCCCTGGAGGACTCCTATTCTGTATATTGTGGTGTCAGCACAAAAGAAAATGGATGCAGGCAAATGCCCTTTATTGAAACAGGCACTTAGACAGCGAGTTTTTAGAAAGACGGCCGAGCCCAATGTTGCCCCAGCAGGGAGGAGGAGGCGACACACTTCTTGTGAATACACGTAGACAAGGGTAGACAAAGTCGCACACAAAGCCCACCCTCCTCAAACACAATTACAAACACAAATAGCTACAAATAAACCAACTACTACACAAAATATAAAACTAAATCATTTATAAACTGGAAGTGCGGCACATGCTGCATGTTTTTTCTGAATGTACACACACTGTAAGCTCTTAACTGTAACACTGAGCCTGTAGTGGACACCACAGTGCTTTCAAGCCCCTGCCTTAAATAATTAGCTGGGGAAGAAGCTTGCCTTGCCATGTGCATGGTAGCAATACTCCAGGACAGAGGTCAGCAACCCCTGGAAGATGATGAGAAAGGTTCCATTGGTTCCATTGACTTTTTCCTTGACAGTTTTTGGTCTCTCCTGTAAAGTTGCAATTTTGGGGTTTTTCATTGAACAGCGACGATATGTCCTTGTTGGGCTGTGTCATACTGGGCTGTAGGGCTATTTAATGGGGTAGTGGTGCAGTGTTTTGTTGTCTACTGTAAGAAAGAGTTAAAGACCAGCTTGCTATCTCAGCTGTTCAGTTGCACTGGGCAGTGTTCTCCATTGCTGCTGTGTCAATAACGAGCACAAAGTACAACTCAATTTCTCCACTTTGTAAAAGTTTAAGCACCTGTTTTGAATTACCTTCCCTCCATTTTTTACGTTTTTGTTAGTGTCTTAAAGTATGTTGTTAAGAGAATTCATTCCAAGTTGGAGCACATCTGGTTCTACTTGGTAAAGACTCAGTCTTCAAATACTTGATCAGGTGTGCTCCAATCTTTTACTGGATGACAATCTGCAGCCTTACCAGCCCTCTGTGAAAAAGACTGGACACTACTGGGCGAGACAGGGGCCAAAGCCTTGAGCACCGAAGGAATGTTTACCATCAGAACATCATTGTTTAATCTCTCAGGATCAGCTGTATGTATGTATGTTCGCGAGAAGTTGCGGTTTAAAATATGATGGCCTCATAAGCATGAGCAAATTCTATGTCACACAAGGTGAACCAACCGTGACCATGTTAATTTGGTTACACTGGTCAGCTAATACATCCACTTTGGTGCTGTGGACAGTAGTCGATTAGTAGAGAACAGTGCCTGAAATACAGCAGTGGTACAAACTGCAGTGAACCAGCTAGAGGAGAGCACACAAATACACTTTCTTGATAAATACAAAGCCTTCATACAAGTACGCAATTAGAATGGAGATAAAAGACAAGACTGTCCTGAAATCCAGGCTTGTAAGCTGGAACAGATAAGTTATCAGAGAAATCAGTGATGGGACAGGTTGTTTTGTCCAATGTGCCAAGCCACAGAAAACAGTCTGACTTGTTTTCAGACTCAAAGTTACATAATGCAGACCAGCACACCCCCAATTTCCAAATACACACAGTGTGCCTTTATACAAAATAACTTTTATCTTATCTTGTTGCGCATTTTTGACGTCTTTTCTTACAACCCCAAGTCCAAAAATGTTGGGACGCTGTGTAAAATGTAAACAAATGTAAATAAAACCTGAATGCAATTATTTGTACATCTCATATACCCATATTTTATTCACAATAGAAAACAGAACACATATTACATGTTGAAAGTGAGATATTTAAACATTTTATAAAATTATTAGGTAATTTAGAAATGGCAGCAACAAAAAAGTTGGGCTGAGGAAAGAAATAGCTGCAAAAGTATTACATTCTGTAGATAGTGGGACATCCAAACTCTTATCAATTTCATTTTGTGGAACAATGTATGAATTTTTAATTTGTTTTAGTTGCAAATTGCTATTCAAGGTATTTTTATTAGTACCACTTACTTTTCCAGCCTCTGAATGTTTGGCTCCACCTTAAATGCTACAGTTAGTACAGGCGTCCAAGCATAACTGCAGCACCATTTAAGGTGGAACCAAAAATTCCCAAAATAAGCTGGTGAATAGGAAGCCAACTTACATCTTTAACAGGATTCTGGACAACTTTAATTCAGAGTTGCATGGTCGCTTTGCACATTTCATTCCAGAGAGTTTCTCAAACAATGGACAATAGCGAGCAGCTTCACTCAGAGTTTAACCCTGAAGAGACTGAAGTTCGACCTTTTATTAGCATGAAAACCCCAACAGTAACCTGTAAGTAGCAGCCATGCTGTGTGAGTTTATCACTGTTTGCTGGTTGCAGTACAGTTTAATTCCAGGACCAAATCGAAGGACGGTACGTGGATGTGTGAAACCACATCTGGATATTTTTCACCCCAAGCAAAGTCACATGCCTTCTATATGGACATTAGAGAACAACTGTATACGTTTTATGATAAAAGGTATGCTCTGAAGAACGAGGGCGGGCAACTGAAACTTTCTTCCCACAATGCAACCGCTTTGGAAGGTTCTACTGAAATTCAAACACAGCTAGATCTCAAAAAACACTAATCACCTCAATGCCATTCACATTATTTTAGATGCTTCAATAGAAACCAATGCAAAAGATGTCCTTTTTCCCATTCTCACCAGCAGCTTGCTTTCCATCACAAGAAGCGTGCTGTGTATTCCAAACCACTTGAGCAGTTTGGACGAGCCACAGCCTTCCAATGACCTTTCAAAGCATTTCGTGTAAGATGGATGTAGCATCATCTGCCCGTGTCTGAAAAAGTTCCACTGTAAGTGAAACCCCGATGTTCTCTGCAGCGCTCCTAGCCTTGGGTGGGTGTGGCTACACCGAAGGGAATCCACAGTCAGGTCCAGCTTTCATCAGTCATACAGCAGAGAGCTGCTGAGGAAGTGACGGCCAGGCAGTGTGCATGTAGCCCACGGAGAAAACCAGCGTTCTCTAGCCGCACATTAACTCTGAGCAGACACACACGCATCAGTCTTGCCATCTGCTCTGCCGCGCTCAAATGCGGGTGTGTGTATGTGTGTATTTCTCCGTCTGTCCTACAGCTCCACATTTATATTTAAAGTCCTGCTATATGACGGTTTAGTTCTACCACACATAAATAATTCAAGCCCAGACACACATCTGCATACAGTTACAGAGTACGGCAGTGAAGTGAAGTGCACTATACAGTGACAAGTTCATGGCGTGAAGCGTTTGGGTCAGACTGAGAGTGACAGTTCATATCTTGGTGCTTTTCTCAGCAGAGTGTTTCACAAACATGACACAAAGGAGGGCATAAAAGGATTAATACACATATACACTACTGTGAAAAAGTCTTAGGCACCTAAGCTGATTGTTTAAAAGTCTTGATCTTAGCAATAAGTGTAAGAACACCAGGTATCATTACAACAGATGTAACTGCAGATACAACACAACGTAACATGAATATCTAATATTAAAGGTAGTAGACTAATACCAGAAACTAACATGAAAATAAACTGCATATAAGATTATTCAATTACAGCAACAGTGAAAGACCCAAAATGAATGGTCACAAAAAAAACTGCTGATAAAAAAAAACTGCTGACTGCTGATTGGCAGTCAGCTGATAGGGAGAGTCTGGGAAGAGTCCTGGGAGTCTGGTAGAGTCTATGTCGAGTCATGTGAGTTTATCAGAGTCTAGGGAGAGTCCTGTGAGTCTGGCAGAGTCTAGGGAGAGTCCTGTAAATCTAACAGTGTCTAGGGAGAGTCTGGGAAGAGTCCTGGGAGTCTGGCAGAGTCTAGGGAGAGTCCTGTAAATCTAACAGTGTCTAGGGAGAGTCTGGGAAGAGTCCTGGGAGTCTGACAGAGTCTAGGGAGAGTCCTGTAAATCTAACAGTGTCTAGGGAGAGTCTAGGGAAAGTCCTGGGAGTCTGGCAGAGTCTAGGGAGAGTCCTGTAAATCTAACAGTGTCTAGGGAGAGTCTGGGAAGACTCCTGGTAGTCCTGGGAGTTTATCAGAGTCTAGGGAGAGTCCTGGGAGTTTATCAGAGTCTAGGGAGAGTCCTGGGAGTTTATCAGAGTCAAGGGAGAGTCATGCGAGTTTATCAGAGTCTAGGGAGAGTCATGCGAGTTTATCAGAGTCTAGGGAGAGTCATGCAAGTTTATCAGAGTCTAGGGAGAGTCATGGGAGTTTATCAGAGTCTAGGGAGAGTCATGCGAGTTTATCAGAGTCTAGGGAGAGTCATGCAAGTTTATCAGAGTCTAGGGAGAGTCCTGGGAGTTTATCAGAGTCTAGGGAGAGTCATGCGAGTTTTTCAGAGTCTGGGGAGAGTCATGCGAGCTTATCAGAGTCTGGGGAGAGTCATGCGAGTTTATCAGAGTCTAGGGAGAGTCATGCGAGTTTATCAGAGTCTGGGGAGAGTCATGCGAGTTTATCAGAGTCTAGGGAGAGTCATGCGAGTTTATCAGAGTCTAGGGAGAGTCATGCAAGTTTATCAGAGTCTAGGGAGAGTCCTGGGAGTTTATCAGAGTCTAGGGAGAGTCCTGGAAGTCTGGTAGTATCTGGGGAGAGTCCTGGGAGTCTGGCAGAGTCTAGGAAGAGTCTAAGAAGACTTCTGGGAGTCTAGCAGAGTCTAAGGAGAGTCTGAAAGTGTTGATAATAAAATAAAAAGGCAAGTAGCCACCCATACAGCAATTAACATGCTGAATAAAGATGTAAGGGTGGAAGAAATAGGTGCATCAATTGACAGAATATAACAGCCTCCATCTCAAGTAAGAAGCATGCTGAGGCGCAAAACTCAATGCCTTGCTCAAGAATGCTTCCAAAAGAAAAATTCAAGGCTTTTTTTTCTGCAGTTATGAAGCACAAAAACCTGATAGGTGAGCGAGAAACACCCAGGGATGAACGAAATGTGCTGAAACTACCGAACAAAACAAAACACAAACAGATGATTACCAGGTGAGTGCTGGGAGCTGTCGGCCATGGTTCTCTTTAACTTGGGATCTTATCTTTCACTACATTTTATGCTTAAAGCAACAACAAAAAAAGAAACCCTACCACTCACAGCTCCTAAATTAAGCCTCACCAACCCCCCCCCCATCCCGCCCAGCCTTCCTCTGCATGGACAAAGTGGCACCCCTTTCAAATTCAGTTAAAGCCTATGTGGCTTCTCTCAGCCACTCTACTGCAGACTGTCATCCGGCGTGCTGTCAGGCCAAAGCCTCTCTGATCTTCCACTGCAGCGTCTATTAGCAAAGAGAAGTGTCCTCCAGAGCACACTCCTCCACCAAAACACACATTTTATTTTCTCACACTTCCCTTCAAACTTTCCTTGAAGTGCCAAGCAGGCAGTTTTACTTTATTTAAGAATGTTTTATAGGCTACTTTTCGCTGAGCTTCTCTAAAAAAGCAGAATGTACTGTATTAGCGTGCTGAAGAAGCCCATGTGTACACCTAACAACACCACAACGAACATACTGATTTGTGCAACTCATTCGTTTCCCATCCTTGTTCTTGTCCTGGAGCATCCTCGTCCTGGCTTTAATCAGAGGTAAAGAGTGGAGGTGGAAAGAACTACTCTCATTAAAAAAGTGACTGGGTATATATATATATATATATATATATGTAAGTTGTATTCGAAGATTAATCTTTGCTAAACAGGTCATTAATTTTACTTTCTATTTATTTTATAACAAACAAGCAGCACTTTAAACCAGTACTTGTATATGCTATATGATTGCTTGTTGAGTAGCTATGTTTCTATATTAATTAGCTATGCAATTTAACTACGCTAAGCTAAAGTAAACAAATATTTTAGTGAAACTCAGCGCCACTCAATAAAACTTTAAGCATTGGATGTTCTTTCTGTAAATCTCTAGCAGCTTAAACTAACGCAGTGTGTTTACTAGTGCAGTAACATTCCAATAATCCAGTAATTCTCAGTACAGAATCAGTATTCTTATTCAACCACTGGCTCAAATTTCTTAATGAGCTGATTAGTTGGAAATGCTGCTGAATTCACATTTGGTTTTAAAGTCATTATTCCACTATTGAAAAGAAAGAAGAGAAGCTTACTTGTGTAGGTCATAGAAACCATATTTACAACACAAATACAGCTTTTTTATTATCTATCCAAAATGACCAGTGGGCATACATGTGTCTTTTGAGCTTTATATAAAATGTTGATGATGGTAAATTAGCAGTAAGTCTGAGAAAATACATGTTCTTTGTGGACTATTTAGCCTGCATGTAACACTCCACAGTGAATGGGCTTAAAAACATGTTTTACTCCAAAAGCTTATTTTAAAACACTGACACAAAACAATATTTTGTGCATTAGTCCACCATTCTGTAGACAATTCATGTAATAGCTTTTCCGCAATGTGTGGTCCCCATCATCGCCACTGCACATAATATTGACTTAGTAAGTTTGCATCACACCACTTTGAATGACTTTGTTAACATATTATCTATTTCATTTGTAGAAATCACTTCAAACAAACAGGGTTTGGTTTCCAATAAAATAAAAAGTTCTGGAGTATTAATGAATACAAAGTTATGAAGCATAACTAAACAAAACTGACCCCTGAACACTCAATAAAATATATAGTATTAATGAGAGAGACAAATAGAGAAAGAGAAGATGAGCATCCCTGTGTAGTGGCAGATGTTGTGTAGAGAGAGAAACTGTAGTGTTAACCAAAGCCCCCCCCACTGCCCCAATAAATCACACACAGACCCCCGAGACAGGCTGCTGTACCGTACACAGCAGCGTTAGAGCCTGTTAATACAGCAGCTGACATAGCAGCCCCATGCTAATTAGCTGCGTTTACTGGAGGAGCGGGATTGATGTGTTTTTGTGAGGACCACGCAGAGCAAAAGTTGCAATTGATTTAAGGAGGAGTGAAGTCTGGCCTGCCACCTACACACCTGATCATTCAGGGCTTCCCTTTCTTCTGCAGACCTCGCCCTTCAATAATTGAATCTCCTTTACCTTCGGGCTAATATTAGTAGATCTGAAATCTGTTGCAGAGTAGAAGTTTAGTTTGACTTCACCACCTGATGAGCCTTTACAATGCTGAGTTTAGGTTCAAAAGGGTGTAAGGAAGTTTATAAAAAAAAGAACTAACACTGAGCTCAAAGCTGAGCTGCTTCACTGGCTCAGAACTGCTGACCACATTCCTAAAATAAAAGTCCAAAATAGTTCTAAGACGTACAGTTCTAGGAAAATGATTTGAGGGATAGCATTCTTACATTAAGGGGACTTTCTTAAAACCTCTTTGCACTAATCCAATTACTTTTACAAATAAGGTTTTAGAATAGATCTCATAGGTATCATCTGACACCTCACACTACTAGAAGCAATAAAAAATCATTATGTCTTAATAAGCCAGTAGTTGGTAATCAAATAGATGTTAATTAATTTTCTTAATAATGTAATAATAAAGTCATTTTCAAGGCACATATGATGCTTTGATCAAGCAATATCAAGCCAGTAGTTATTATTGGTCATTAGGACTCCGTCCATCCATCTCCTCAATTCATCCATCCATCTCCTCTATTTCCTCCATACATCTCCTCCATCCAACCATCTCCCCTATCCATCCATCTCCTGCGTCCATCCATTTCCTCCATTCATCCAGCTCCTTTTGGGCTACTGGTGGTTATTGGAGCCTATCACAGTGCTTATTGGACAGAAGGCAGGAAACACCCTGGACAGGCTGCCAGTCCATTAGTCATTTGGAATTTAATTTCAAAAAATGTACATTTGAACTAAAAGAGGGTTATAGGCTAATGTTAATTATTAATATTATTTAAAAAAATTAAATATCATGATTAATGCATGCAAACAAGCTACAAAGATATTTCAAATCTTTTTTTTTTTTAATTTAGTCTTGAGTTGATCTTGCCTGTTACTGGTCTTGGTCTCAATAAGGTTTAATAACGAGTGCACTGAAAAAAATGCTTAATTTACTGTAGTTATTCTTTAATAACATAGTAATAGGCATTTAGTTAATTATCAGTCATTGGCAAGCTACCAGTTATGAAGTTACCAGCTAGGGACTTTATATGGTTTAATAAGAGCATAGTGGTGGATGCCAAAATGTTCTGCAAAAGATTATAATGTGAAATACATACACTGTAAAAAAAACAGTGTTTTGTTGATACAACCTATAAAAATACTTGACGTGGTGAAAAGCAATTGAACTAGTTTTAGTCAAAATAATAATGTCATTTGAATCGGCTATTTGAGTAAAACTAATTCAACTGCTTGTAACAACTTGAAGTAATATTTTAGGTTGTACCAATTAAGCACTTTTTACAGTGTAAATGAATGTGCTTCAGAAAAGGTTTTATACACCTTAGTTATCGGTTAATTATGTAGCAATAAGCAGTCAAACATTGAGTGGATATGGCTTAGTAATAGTCTTGAACATGATCTGTTACTGCCTAACAAGCAAGCAGTTAATTAGCAACCATTGACTTGTTAAGGCTTAGTAACGACATTACAAGGTCATTATAAAATACTATAAATACTAACACAACAAACAAGTTCTGTATGATTTTAATGTAATTTTATTTAAAGGTAATTTAAATGTATGAACTTTAACTATAGTTAGTTATAGTAACTGCACTTTTACTATTGTTACATTTATAGTTATAGTAACTGCACTTTTACTATATATATATATATATATATATATATATATATATATATATATATATATATATATATATATATATATATATATATATATATATATGAACTGTACATTTACTATAGTCATTTATAGTTGTCTCCACCCTCTAATCATGCCCTTCACCTGCTCCTATAGTTTGTGTGTCCTCCTGTTCCCAGGTGTTCTCTGTTTCTAGTGTCTTCTTATATGCTCTGTTTGCTCCCTGTCCTTGTTTAGCATTGTTCATATGTTTCGTGGTTACGTTGTTCTCTGGTTTTGTTATTTTGTATCTCTGTTCTTGTGTGAAATATGGACTTCATTAAATGACTCTTACGTATGTATACACCTCTTCTGCCTACTCCCCCATTCCACCAGTAGAAATGCTCCAAAATAGCTTGGAAAAAATTCTCATTCCATTGACTTGCATTAAAAGAAAAGTCAGTTTTTGCCCTCTCCTGTAAAGTTGCCTTTGTCTTTAGACAGCGATTAAATGTTTCTTTTTACAATCTGTGTGAAAATGTCTGGATGGTTAGCTACTCTGCTTTAAATATAGCTTCACAGATTTGCCTACTTTTTGGTTCTCTCCTTCAATTCAAAGTACTCATTCAAGGTTTCAACCTTTGCAAGCTTTGTCCTCTACCTGCCTACGAGTAAACGAGTATTTTTAGAGGACCAGGGTCTTCCGGCTTGACATGTCAGATTGATTCTTTTGCTTGAACAATTTGTTCTCGCTCAGTACAGGCTAAATGCCTCACACCCCATTGATCCAGCTGGAAAGTCGCTCGCCACCCCAGCCGTGGTGCATCTCGCGCATTTCTATTTGTTTTCTCTCCCTAATGCCTGGCCGACTCAGCGGCTACAAACATCACCTCAGCCTGACAATTACGCCAAAGTGGCGTTTATTTGCCATGCGGAGATGTGGAGTCTGCTGTCATGGAAACCTTTAGCTTAATTACTGTTTGCTGTGCACTATGGCAGGGGACTTGGCTGGAGCTGTTCCTGGATGCTCTCTGCTCTTCAGCCTCCTTTTCAGCACACACGCACACACCCACCCACGCTGCTACAGATAACTACAACCGTAACATCATCATGCCCTGGTCTTGAAGTAATAGTGCTGGGAGGCCATAGGTCTGGGACTGGCTACTGAAATTCAGTGCTTTTATGCTGCTGATCCAATTACTTCAGTACCGCAGTTCATGTCCACCACATACAGTATTCAATGCATCTGCCATCAAAGATCTTACCCATTGTATGTTCCAATAGCTAGCTGAGAAATTCAGTCTGCATGCTAACAATTTCTGAGGACATCAATCATAACCCTTAGCACACACATCTGATTTAAAGACAGTTCAAGAAAAACACAGGTAGATGAAACCACCTCTGCAAGCATCTACAGAATTTGTGAAGAACAATACATTGTTTATATAAGCAATGGTCCAAAAGTTTATAGATGTTCACATTTATGGCAGACGCTCTTATCTAGAGTGACCATTTACATGTACACAGGTAGGTGAAGGTAGTGTTACAGTCTACATGTACACAGGTAGGTGAAGGTAGTGTTACAATTTACATGTACACAGGTAGGTGAAGGTAGTGTTACAGTTTACATGTACACAGGTAGGTGAAGGTAGTGTTACAGTCTACATGTACACAGGTAGGTGAAGGTAGTGTTACAATTTACATGTACACAGGTAGGTGAAGGTAGTGTTACAGTCTACATGTACACAGGTAGGTGAAGGAAGTGTTACAGTTTACATGTACACAGATAGGTGAAGGTAGTGTTACAGTTTACATGTACACAGGTAGGTGAAGGTAGTGTTACAGTCTACATGTACACAGGTAGGTGAAGGTAGTGTTACAATTTACATGTACACAGGTAGGTGAAGGTAGTGTTACAGTTTACATGTACACAGGTAGGTGAAGGTAGTGTTACAGTCTACATGTACACAGGTAGGTGAAGGTAGTGTTTACAATTTACATGTACACAGGTAGGTGAAGGTAGTGTTACAGTCTACATGTACACAGGTAGGTGAAGGTAGTGTTACAGTTTACATGTACACAGGTAGGTGAAGGTAGTGTTACAGTTTTACATGTACACAGGTAGGTGAAGGTAGTGTTACAGTTTACATGTACACAGGTAGGTGAAGGTAGTGTTACAATTTACATGTACACAGGTAGGTGAAGGTAGTGTTACAGTCTACATGTACACAGGTAGGTGAAGGTAGTGTTACAATTTACATGTACACAGGTAGGTGAAGGTAGTGTTACAGTCTACAAGTACACAGGTAGGTGAAGGTAGTGTTACAGTCTACATGTACACAGGTAGGTGAAGGTAGTGTTACAATTTACATGTACACAGGTAGGTGAAGGTAGTGTTACAGTCTACATGTACACAGGTAGGTGAAGGTAGTGTTACAATTTACATGTACACAGGTAGGTGAAGGTAGTGTTACAGTCTACATGTACACAGGTAGGTGAAGGTAGTGTTACAATTTACATGTACACAGGTAGGTGAAGGTAGTGTTACAGTCTACATGTACACAGGTAGGTGAAGGTAGTGTTACAGTCTACATGTACACAGGTAGGTGAAGGTAGTGTTACAGTCAACAAGTACACAGGTAGGTGAAGGTAGTGTTACAGTCTACATGTACACAGGTAGGTGAAGGTAGTGTTACAGTCTACAAGTACACAGGTAGGTGAAGGAAGTGTTACAGTCTACAAGTACACAGGTAGGTGAAGGTAGTGTTACAGTCTACATGTACACAGGTAGGTGAAGGTAGTGTTACAATTTACATGTACACAGGTAGGTGAAGGTAGTGTTACAGTCTACATGTACACAGGTAGGTGAAGGTAGTGTTACAATTTACATGTACACAGGTAGGTGAAGGTAGTGTTACAGTCTACATGTACACAGGTAGGTGAAGGTAGTGTTACAGTCTACAAGTACACAGGTAGGTGAAGGTAGTGTTACAGTCTACATGTACACAGGTAGGTGAAGGTAGTGTTACAGTCTACAAGTACACAGGTAGGTGAAGGAAGTGTTACAGTTTACATGTACTTGAGGAATGTTGTTTCGTTTCACTGTGTACTATGTATGTAGTTGAAATGATAATAAAACCCACTTGACTTGACTTGACTACACGGGTAGGTGAAGGTAGTGTTACAGTCTACATGTACACAGGTAGGTGAAGGTAGCGTTACAATTTACCTGTACACAGGTAGGTGAAGGTAGTGTTACAGTCTACATGTACACAGGTAGGTGAAGGTAGTGTTACAGTTTACATATACACAGGTAGGTGAAGGTAGTGTTACAGTCTACATGTACACAGGTAGGTGAAGGTAGTGTTACAGTTTACCTGTACACAGGTAGGTGAAGGTAGTGTTACAGTTTACCTGTGTACAGGTAGGTGAAGGTAGTGTTACAGTTTACATGTACACACGTAGATGAAGGTAGTGGTACAGTTGATCGGTACACAGGTGGGTGAAGGTAGTTTACATGTAATATTTTTTTCTACAAAGGCACCAACTTCAGTCTTTTAATATCTTTCAACATTTAAGATCAAACCATTTTCTTAATTATGAAATATATATATATATATATATATATATTCTGTATATTCAGGTATATTATGTTCACTGTGATATGACCATGTACGGTAAATAGTTTTAGCTAAATTTCTCAGAACATTGGCTACTTTTGACTCTTTAACAGACGAGTGACGAGCTAACCTCTAATCATCATTACTATCAGTGATGCAGCATGAGGAGCGTGCTGGAGCGGCGAGTTTTATTCTTTTTCCTCAGAATCTGTAACAATTCAGCTTCCAGTTACCTCAGACAGAGGCATTGCACTCGGCTGGTCTCAACAACAAAATCCACCTCACACTGAGACAGAGTCCAAAAAAAGCTGAGACTGAGACGAAAGCGAGACAAAGTTAGAACTAACAGGAAACTGTGTTGCTGCTGTCAGCTTTGCAGTTTTGTGCTCTAAAACACATCAGCGAAACTAAACTTCCTTCTTCAAGGCTGAATATGTGTGTGTGTGTGTGTGTGTGTGTGTGTGTGTGTGTGTGTGTGTGTGTGTGCGCCTGGTTAATGATACTCACCCATGAAATTGAGGTAGCCCTCCCCCCCGAGGCTATGAGTAAGGAGCCGGATGAGCTTGTGCAGCTGCATGCCACGGTCTATGACAGGCGTCATGGTGGTCAGCGCACTCATGTTGGTGTACATCTCCTTATCCATCAGCCAGAAGGCTAACGACTTGTCCCCAACCAGCGCCTAGCAAGAAGATGAGGCGTAGAGGTGACCTCCCCAGCCTTCCTTCCAAATACTTCACTAACACAAGCTTAAATATTCTTACTTCAGGCTTACTGCTGAAACTGAGTGAGTAAATAAATGAACAGATTCTGAAGATGGTGATTCAACCACATCAGTTTTAGGTCTTTATTATAATTATATTCAGGTATCGGTTCATCAAAGTAAATTATAGTGCACAACATCTGTTTACAAAATGAGATAAAATGAGTATAAACAAATAACCTGTAGGGATTTTAATACTACTGATTTGCACCTCTATTTGGTTGTAGGGTGTCTACTCTGGACCTCTTATATTGTAGAATCTACCTCTATACCTATGCCTAAAACACAATAGCAGTGTTCAGTGTGTTTGGGACTGAGATTGTTTAGATATTGCACTTTTGTGTGTCTTATACCATCATCCAACAGATTCTTTCAGAAGTAAAGATTGGGAGGGGTCACCAGTCTGAGTGTGCAGCCAAATAGCACAGCAATTCAAGAGTAATTTCATCATCTATGGTACATAACATCATTAAAAGATCCAGAGAATCTGGAGAAATCTATGTACACAAGAAAACAAGGCTGAAATTAACATTAGATGACGGTGATCATTGGGCCCTCAGGCAGCACTGCATTAAAAATTTTAATCTGTAGTGGAACAATTTAGATCTTCAACTACAGTTTCCCACAGCATCCATAAGTGCAAGCTGAAACCATGAAAGAAGAAACCCTGTACAAACAGTTTCCAGAACACCAGCTATCTTTTCTGAGTACGAGTTTATTTAAGAAGGAAATGTGTCATCTGACAAATCAAACAAATCAAATTATGGCTACTGTGTCTTCCAGGCTGTTACTGTAATTTAGGGGCATTAGTTTCAACATTTTTGCAATATTTTCAATAAGAGATAAAGTTTAAATTATTTTTATTATGTTTTGTAAATGTTGTTCTTTGTATCGTATTGTAATGCAATATCCATATCTGTGTGTATCACTATCATTACACCCTGTATCTGTATGTATCACTATCATTACACCCCTGTATCTGTATGTATCACTATCATTACACCCTGTATCTGTATGTATCACTACCATTACACCCCTGTATCTGTATGTATCACTATCATTACACCCTGTATCTGTATGTATCACTATCATTACACCCTGTATCTGTATGTGTGTATCATTACACCCTGTATCTGTATGTATCACTACCATTACACCCCTGTATCTGTATGTATCACTATCATTACACCCTGTATCTGTATGTGTGTATTATTACACCCCTGTATCTGTATATCAGTACACCCCTGTATCTATATGTGAGTATCAATACACCCCTGTATCTGTATGTGTGTATCATTACACCCCTGTATCTGTATGTGAGTATCATTACACCCCTATATCTGTATGTGTGTATCATTACACCCCTGTATCTGTATGTGTGTATCATTACACCCCTGTATCTGTAAGTGTGTATCATTACACCCCTGTATCTGTATGTGTATCATTACACCCCTGTATCTATATGTGAGTATCAATACACCCCTGTATTTGTATGTGTATCATTACACCCCTGTATCTGTATGTGTGTATCATTACACCCCTGTATCTGTATGTGTGTATCATTACACCCCTGTATCTACATGTGAGTATCAATACACCCCTGTATCTGTATGTGTGTATCATTACACCCCTGTATCTGTATGTGTTTATCATTACACCCCTGTATCTGTATGTGTGTATCATTACACCCCCATATCTGTATGTGTGTATCATTACACCCCTGTATCTATATATCATTACACCCCTGTATCTGTATGTGTGTATCATTACACCCCTGTATCTATATATCATTACACCCCTGTATCTGTATGTGTGTATCATTACACCCCCATATCTGTATGTGTGTATCATTACACCCCTGTATCTGTATGTGTGTATCATTACACCCCCATATCTGTATGTGTGTATCATTACACCCCTGTATCTATATATCATTACACCCCTGTATCTGTATGTGTGTATCATTACACCCCCATATCTGTATGTGTGTATCATTACACCCCTGTTTCTATATATCATTACATCCCTGTATCTGTATATCATTACACCCCTGTATCTGTATATCATTACACCCCTGTATCTGTATGTGTGTATCATTACACCCCCTTTCCAAATGTATTATAATACATTCTCAATGTGTTGTAGCATCTTGGAAAGCAATATTTTACTGAATACATTTAGGACAGTGTAATCAGTATTCAGCGCTCACCAGACTCTGTGTATCACACTTGAATGTTACTAATGTTTGCGTTAGTAAGTAATGTTATGATTGATGCTTCAGCCAACCTGGTCATGGCTTTCAGCGTAACAGATGGAGTCCTCGCCTCTCCTCCGATTGGTCAGTGTGTGAACGATGTTCCACATGTCCCAGTCTTCATCCTTCACCTCCTTAAGGATCTGAAATCAAAATACAGTACTTTTCACACATCCTCAGTTCTGTTTACATGCCTCCCTTTAATAGTGTATCATTATTAGCATCAGCACTTTGCTTACACACACTGTCCGAAAGTATCCAGACACCCTTTGTAATGAATGAATTCAGCTTCTTTAAGATGTACTGAACAGCTCCACTGTGGACACATGGCTTGTAATCTCTGTAGAAAAGCAGTGCCAATACACTGGTTATTCCATCCAATACCTTTAGGATGAGCTGGATTGGCCTTTGTGATACAGAACTAATCAGCCAACATCAATACCTGACCTCACCAGTGCTCTTGTGGTCATTAGATCCTCCTAGTAATGTTCCAACATCCAGTGTAAGGCCTTGCTCGTACAATATTATGGGATATGTTCTGTATTAACACCATTTATTTTAGAATAATTGTTCAAATGAATTCTATAAAAGTTAAGAAACATAGTGTAGCAATTTGCTTTCTCTGTGTTCAGTTCTCTCCTCAGTATCTTTGAGCATCTCCAGATGGTTGAAGGAGAACAATTGAACATGTCTACATCCTGCTTATAAATTCCATAGAGTTATAATCTAAGCAGATGGCACAAGGAGAAGCTGAACTCTGGCCCTAGCAAAGGGACTCAGCTGCCATGCAGCAGAAACACTTCAACCCCATATGAGCAACTCTCTCCTATTTTTTTTGGACTGTATTTAGTTTGAAGCGTCAAGCACCACAATACAAAAAGTCTTGGGACTAGCTGCTCTTTTGGCCAAGGACTAGGCTACAATGCAGACCACAAAGCGCCAGGCATTGGGGGACCAGCGCCAGAAAAGACATCTAAAGAAGCCGGTCTGGTGTTTCCATGGCAGCCAGAATGGCCAAGGCTGGTTGCTTCCTGTCGGAGCACGTGAGGGAGTTGAACGACAAGCTTGCACACGCGGAGGATGCTCTCGTGAGCCGTGGCTGGATGTGGAGGTCAGTGCTCCTGCCCCGGGCTGGCTCCGGGCGAAAACACAGCATTATTCAGCTCAGGACTCACCGTGGGGCTCGCATGCTATCCAACATGCGAGAAAGTCCCAGCGTACAGCTGTAGGTTAAGATCACCTCGGCTGAGAGGCCACTCTCTTCATTACCGCGCTCTCTCTCACCTCCTGCCCCTCTCTCTCTTTGGATGTGCGACAGTGGCTCACTGACTACATTAAGGCAATGAAATCTCATTGACACGATTCTCCCCTACAACAAATGTAGCCGAGACACATTTGATATGCTTCTGTAGTTTTGCACTTGCAAGGCTGAAATAGCTACCGAGTAATGCAACACTTAAACGCTCTGAAAAAGACTTGCTTAAGTCGTTTCTGAGCCTCAATAGGATATACTATTAACTCCGAAACAGACCAAAGTGCTTTGAAGCCTAAAATCTCTGTGTATTTTTGAACATTTTCATGAATGTCAGTAACTTTAGGAGGTCTCTTTAAGATTGCTGGTGATGCTGTATTTTAAGGGGTCCTTTGTTGATTAATTAGATAGCAGGACAACAACATTTAAAAGATGTGGCAGCAATGAAGCATCTGAAAACATTCCGTAGATTTACAAGAGACTTTTAATTAGACTTTTAATTAATAGTGTAAATGAAATTTTGTGTTGTTGTCCAAAGAAAAACAAACAGAATACAGACCATCTCAACATCCTAAACATCGTGTTTTTGTTAAGATTAGGATTAGGGTTTAGGCTGAGGTTAGGGTTTAGGATAGTATTAGGGCCAGTATGAGGATTAGGATTAGGTTTGGGTCTGAAATTAAAGTTAAGTTTAAAAATAGGGCCAGGATGAGGATTAGAATTAGGTTTTTGGTTGAATTTTAGATTTAGTTCAGGATTAGGTTTTAGGTTAATGTTAAGGTCGAAGGTTTGGGTTAGGATTGGTTTAGGGTTGAGGGCCAGGGAGAGGATTAGGTTTGGGCCTAAAAGTAAAGTTTAAGATTAGAGCCAGAATGAGGATTAGGATTAGATTTTGGGTTGAATTTAGGATTATGTTCAGGACTAGGTTTTAGGTTAATGTTAAGGTCAAAGGTTTGGGTTAAAGTTAAGTTTAGAGCCAGTATTAGGGCCAGGAAGAGGGTTAGGATTAGGTTTTGAGCTGAAATTAAGGTTAGGGTCAGGATTAAGGCCAGGCTGAGGGTTAGGATTAGGTCTTGAGACAAGATTACGGTTATGGCTAGAATTAGGGCCAGGGATAGCATTGGGATAAGGTTTTGTGTTGAGGTTAAAGCTAGGCTCGGAGATTGCAAGGTTTTGGGTATGGTTAAGTTTTGCTTTATGAAAATAACATATAAAAACTACTTCATTTACTTTATTTAACACATTAACAATACATCTACTTAATGCAGGTAAAGAACAGTATCAGAGTATCAGCTTGGCTTTATGTTACCTCATTAGTTTTTCTTGGAAACAACTCTGTGCTCCTATGGTCCCATGTATCTGGTCCAAGTTGACAAGTAAGATATGTTTACATATTTTATGATATTAAATATTCAAGTATATAATATCTAATTTGGGCTTTATAATGAAGACTAGAGATGGACCGTTCAGCTTTTTTTTGGCAGATACCGATTGAGGGCGTGGCTATATGCGGGGCTATAAGCTCCGGAAGAGCGACATCTGAAAAGTATTTCCTACTAGGAACGGCAGAGCGTGGATCCAGGTGGAGTATTAAGCGTAAGAATGCCACAGAACGTCTTCTACAGCTGAGAAGAGCTGCTTATCTAGAGCGTTAAACTTAATCACTCTGGCTGTGGTTCCTTTAGCTCTCTGGCTGTTGCTGCTGCTGTACTGTTCGTACCGGTCAGATCTTGTCTACACAGTGTTCTGGGTTATTTGTTTTGTGTTAGCTGCACGTGCTTACTCTACTGTTTGCTGATACTCACTGTATTCAGCCACATGGTGTTCTCTGAAGTGTCGTATCAGATTAGTAGTGTTAAATGTGTTTGTCTTGGTTCCCCCGCGAGAGACACTGATTTTACTAATTTTACAGATGTTACAAACTGCTCTGGATGAGTCTGAGTCACATACGATAACAAACTGCCAGACGGACGATGTTTTCTTTCCGCACATGTGGTGAATGCTTAAACTGTTATCGCGAGGCCGCTGCTTTAATCTGTCGAAAATGAAACGGTATGTATGTCCACCTAGCGGTTCAGATCGGAATGGCAGGGACCTGGCTGGAGGGGGTTTAAGGGGTTTTCCTCCTCCTGGATGAAACTATAGCTGGAAATACAAAAATTAGGCTCATTTGCTTAACGCCATCGATCGGCTCTCGGGATCGGCTAAATTGGAGAAGTATAGGCTGATCGCTGATCACATATTGTGATTAAAAATCGTCTGATACTGATACATGGTCGATCGATCCTTACATCTCTAATTAAGACTATTCATTCTTATTTACTGTCCATTCAGTGACAACACAATTTTTACAGCATTGCAAAACATTACCACAGTGGGTATTTATGCTAATGACCTATCAGCATATCCTTAATACATTATCTACTCTCAATTTTAACCTCTTCTACAGTTTCCTAACAGTTTAAATGCAGAATGCAAATAAAATCAATTATGTGTATATAATAATTTAACCCTATATTGTAGTGAAAATAGACAATGTTTCAGATGTATGACGTGTTGTCACTCTGGGACCCTAAAACATAGGACCCTGAGAACATCAACATGAGAACAGACACCCTTTCCTTATTTGCTTCCATTACTTGTCAGCTACATTAGCCTCACAGCTCCAAAACAACACTGAAGCAAATCTCCAACACAAACCATGTCTTGACTGATGGACCGTATTTAAGGTAACTGTGGGTGAAAGACTGTGTCCGGACATTCACTTTAAAGCTTGGTGCTGGAGGGGGTCACTGACGTTACCTGGTGCAGTCCTGGGCAGCTAAAGCAAGAGTGATCTTGGTGGGTTTGGGTCACTGGCTGAGTGTAGACACGGCGGAGTCGTTTCAGGATCACCGGCTCGGTCACTGCTGCAGCTGCCTGTCTCTGGGCTCGCTCAAGGACTAACCTGCACTCAGAAAGTGTCGGCGCTCAGGAGAGGACGAAAGGGCCATTTTTAAAAAAGTGTTCAACTCCTGTGCAGTGCTCTCCTGGCGCAGGGATGAGTCATCGATCGTATTCGACTTGAAGCTGATGTGTGCAGGGCATGGAGGGCAACGTAAGTGCTCTACGAGCGGTCCGGGTTCAGGCTCACGGCAACAGGATTTCAGCTCGGTGAGCTCAAAGCCTCAACCTAATGAATGCAAATGAAACACGTACATCTGGGTAGCGGAAACACACCTGTTGGGGAATATTTGTTTTTCGCTTCTAAATGTTGTCCCCCAGCAGATGCGTTCCTGTCAGTTCTTTTTCATACGCAGCCCCACTTTAGCTGGCTACTGATTTCAGCACAGTGCAATGAGTGGGAGGAGAGAGAGAAAGAGAGAGGGACAGGGTGTTATGGTCGGATCTGTAGAGCAGTCGGCTCAGTCCGCCTGTGACGCCTGCACAACACATCGCTGCCAGAGGTCAGAGTGAGGGAGACACACACACATGCACAGTAGCAGTGCATATCATCTGAAAACTCTCTGTTGCCTTCAGTATCATCTGTCAAGCCTTTTCTTTTACTCTCGGTCTCTTATTGGCAAGCAGTTCTACTTTGTCTCCACTCCTCTTTGTTCTTTAAGGGCAGCTGCTTAACAATTGCCACGAGGATTCATTGTAAGTGTAAACCGCTTTGTTTTGGAATTTTGGCATAGCAGTTCAATAGTTATAGAAGTTATGATGACCAGAATTAAAGTGAGAGTTTGGCAAAAAATATGCATATTATTTCAAATCTACCTCATCAGGAAAGACATGTTTGAAGTCCGAAGTTTGCCTATTTAGTTTTGCATTGCAGATTCAAAGCTTATATTCTTAACTGGTGTTGTAACTTCTTTTATTGCTGTCAAAATGAAAAATAAACATGCTTTATTCTTGAAGATACCGCAGTGCAGACATGCTCTGAGAAAGGTCTAATCTCAATCAGCAAACACACCCTATTTAAGTCCAGATATTTTATGCCCTTATGACACTTTATGGCCAGGTCGTTATCTCCTGGGCTTGGGGCAGATTTCCTTGGCAGCTTCCTGCCATAAACTATGTGACAGCCATCTGTGCCTCAGAGTCACTTTAGCAGACGGGCAGGGCACATAAGAAATATTTACAACACTAGAAATAGAAGTAATGGAAGTTTACCAAGCCAAAATCATCATATCTGTGCCTCAAACTTTCTCAGTTAAAGTAGTCTTAGCTTTCGTCTTTTAATAAGCCAGGCTTCTGTCTATTGGTTGGATATTTAGACAGGAGAAGGATTTTAGACTAACATGTAAACTAACCAACCATGGCTTGCTTTTTGTTTGAAGTACAGAAGCAATCAATTTACATAAAAATTACATCCACAGGACACAAAGTGGAATGTGTAAGCGATCAGACAAGGATATCTTGCTTCCTAGGCACTAAAAGCCATAATAAACACTGCTTAATATAATAAAAGGAACTGGCGTCATGAACTTCAAACAGGGTTTTCAACCCTGCTGATATATTTTGCTGCAAAAGATGCATCAGTGCAGCACCTGTTGGCAAAACTTTCCCATCAAGCAGATAAAAACCAGTACACATGGATGTTTAGGTAGCCAATCAGAATGCAAGTGATAAAAAAAAAACCCAACATTTGTGAGCAATTTGGCACACAATTGACAGACGCACCTCTATTGGCGGAGTACCTGAGGCTGAGACCATTAGAACTATTAGAACCATTAGGCTAAGGATTAGGATGGCAACTGGGTTTGTAGTTACCAACAGGGACCAACAGCTTCCCATAGAACATCTTTAGATCCTTTCAGAAAAACATCAAATGCCTCTAGTATTTTTGCTGACAAAATACTATTAAACCTGGTAATTTTTGCTTTCTAATGGGAATTGGTTTAATGGTAACCATTAAAGTATTCTGGTTTCCTGCAGGGCACCTTTAGTTCCCATTTGAAGACCATTAAATGCTTTTAGAATCACTCCCAGAACAACTTTACAATCAACCCATCAGGAAAACCCCTAAATACTAATAGTGACTACTGGACACCACCAGGAACAGAAACATTTAATGGTTTCTATTTTTCCAACAGGGATCTGTCATTGATAACCATTAGGATCACATTGTGATTTCAGCCCACAAACAAAGGGCCCATTACAAAACTACCAGGAACCAATACTACTAATGGTAGTAAACATTTCTTTTTTTCTCATATATATACATATTCTTTTGTAAACTCACTCAGCTGGATTAACTATTCACTAGCTAACTAGCTGGCAAACATATATGCCATACAAACATTGTTCTTGTTTTGGTCAGCAGAGGGTGCTGCTGCTATCCACTAACCACTTCTACCACTTTCTGGCCTAGTTTAAAGAACTTGTGCTAGCAAGTGTAAGTCCACGTCTTTGTCACGCCCTGTCTATCCTCGTCTGTCTGTTTACATCCTGTCAAGTCCACGTGGTCTTTGTTTACATTTCTCGTGTTGTCATGTGCTCCTGTGTCGTTAACCCGTGTTATTTATACCCTGTGTTTGCTGTCAGTGTTTGTCGGTCTTTGTTGTTGTTGTGGTTAGCTCTGTTGTCACAGTAACTCTGTTCCTGTACCGGCCTGTCTGTTTGTTTATTTAAAATATTGTTTATTTAAAAGCTTGCGAGTGTGTCCGCCATCCACTCTCATCCGCTCCAGCCCCCAGCCTGACAACCACATAAGGTAACCCAATGATTTGAAAGCAGGGGTGGAGTTATATGACTTGAATCATACCATCAGGTGATGGCAGGTATCTTATTTGTATGCTTATCTACTTAAATATAGCTAGAATACTAGTATAGTATATGATGACATCTATGATGTCAGCTTTTCTACAATCCATATATGACATGTCTCATATGTTTATAGCAGCCGTATCTTTCTCTCTCCTGAACTGGAGCTAGCCCAGGGGTGTGTTTAGGGCCATGTCTCTTTATTACAGCCATAATATTCAATTTAAATATGATTTATGGGCTAGTATAACCACTGAATCATTTGAGGTAAACTTTATTTCTGCCTAAGTTGCTAGACTTTTGATGTTTGAGACTCTTTCACGAGTGACAAATGTTCCAGATTTTGATTTCAGCAATCTGGTCACCTTGCTTTACTCAGGCACCCCAGAGTGAACGTCAGATAGCTATCAGCAGTGCAGCAGCAGCAGTCATCTTGAAGCCTGAGTTTTGATCAGTTTCATCCATTTGTCCAGCTCAGTGTGGTTCCAGGCAAGTTGCTTATTGATGAGGCACCAGCTTCCATGACTTGTTTGCTGCATTAGCCTGTGCGCAACTAAAGGAGAGTGACCTTCAGATATCAGGCGTCTTGACTGACTGAGAAGATCTGGGGTAAAGGGGGAAAAATGCATCCGTTTGATTTTTCTATAACTTTAAACTACAATAACTAACTTAAAGTACCCATCTGAGAGAGCTGAGGTGTCTCGTGTGGACAAGACAGACGGGACAGTGATGGGGAGATGTGTGTCAGGCCCATCAGCAGCGCCAACACCCGCACCCCCCTCCATCCCCCCGGCTCTCCATCTCTCACTCGCCATCATTAGAGTCGACAGGTGAGAGGCAGATACAAGAAACCTTTTAATAAAACTGCAGCCTTTAAAGAGGGGGCTCAATCGATCCAGCGAGGCCGCAAGCAGGAGCCAATAAATGTGCCCTGCACAGCTGCCTACGCTTTCTCCGTCCCTCCTCTTCTTCTCTCCCTACCTTACCCTCTCTCTCTCCCTCTCTCTCATTCTGTCAATACAGACAGGGAGAGATGACCTCTTCTTTAATTTCCCAACTTGAGCTCTCTAATAGCTTCCTGTTAAAGTGTTCTGTCCTTTCCTGGTTAAAACTGGCTTCTGGTTTTCTACAGCAGCTAAAAAGAATAAAAAAATGAAATGCTGTTTTAAGATTTTTACCTGAAGGGAATATTTGATGGTTGTACACACAAAACCTCTTAGTTAAGCACGGTAAGTGGTGTACTTCCAAAGTTGGGCGGCCAGGGGCTGGGTTGCAGAGTGGACAGTGGGGGTATGTTGAATCATGAGACTGGCTCTATATCATTATATGTATCAGCCATTAACAATAGTTGATGGCATCTTCTCTGGACCCAACCAGTCAGTGTGTTAGTGGACAAAGTCTTTATTTTATCTTACACTTCCAAAGTTGGACATAAAAAAATTAACATACTGTTAGAGTGACTTTTCAAATGTTTAGAAAGTAAATATCATTAATATAAAAAAAAAACATATCACACTTTAAATTTAAGTACTTTTTGTTTGACATATATTGTAAGAAAATATAAAAAAATGCACTGTTATATTTCATTGATATGCGCATATGAGTGTTTTTTGTGTTTCTGTGTAGCGCTTTGGGTTTGAGAAAGGTGCATTATAAAATAGAATTATTATTATTATTATTATTATTATTATTATTATTATTATTATTATTATTATTATTATTATCTTTCAATATAGTTGATTATATTTAACGTTTACTTCATACAGCATATGCATTTTAATATGAGCAAATACATGTACAAAGATATATGTATACGTCATGTTAATATTATAATATTGAATTTTTTTATTTTTTTAAAATCAGTGTATTTTTTAATGTATTTCTATTCCTATTCATATATATATATATATATATATATATATATATATATATATATATATATATATATATATATATATATATATATATAATTTAAATATTACATGGCACTGGTTATTATATTTAAGATATACATTTTGAAACATCACATATATTTAACATATACAGCACATTCATTTTAATATAAGCGCATATATGCTAATAATATATATAAAATTAAAAGTATGTTAATTATGAGGGCACAACACATTCTTGGGTGGTCGGAGCTATGAATTTTCCATTCATGGTAAGAGGCTACAATAAGTGAAGTAGTAAATATGACTAGAAGCATCAAGTTTAGGAATCATGACAAAACTCATACAATTTATATCAGAAAATTAAACTTCTGTTTCTTGATGTTTAACATAACTTTTATGTGTTTGTGATTTCTCTTTATAATTCTGTTTTTCTCTCCTTTCATTTTTCCTTTCTTCTGCCCTTATTTTGTTTTCTTTTTTCATTTCTTTTTCTTTGTCTTCTTTCTGCCGTCCTTTCTTATTTTATTCTTCTGTTCTTTCACTCTTTTCCTTAGTTTTTCTTTTCCTGCTTAGTCTTTCTCTTTTTGCTTCCTTCCTTTATTCTGTTCTTCTTTTCTTTCTTCTTTTTTCTATTTGCCCTTTCCTTCTTTTGTTTCTTCCTTTTATCATGTCCCTCTTTCCCTCTTTCCTTCCGTTTTTACTTCTACTCTTTCTCATTTCCTTATTCTTATTCTTATCTTCTGTTCCTCTTTTTTTCACTCCTTCTTTCCCTCCCTTATTATTTTACTAAAACTCAGTTTATTCCACTCATTCTCTAAACTGAGTATTCCCTATGTATTTTATTTTCTTTCTTGCTCTGTATTTTCTCAAGCAAATGCGAATCTACTAAATCTACTATCTGAAGTTGAAAATACCACCGAGTGGACATTTCGGGTGGGTCACTGACAAAAGTGGTTGGTGTCGACGCCCACTGGGCCCAATCATACCGGCACTGCCCCCTTTATTGTCGTTGAGTTTTATGGCTTGCTATTTCATTAAAACTAATTACCGTCCCTTCCCTAAACAGAAGGAAGGTCACAGGTTCCAGATCCCCCTCTACAGCACTCGAAGAAGAGTCGCTCGCCTCCTCAGAGAAACTGCTCTGGAACAGTTGGTGGGTTCTGCGCTCATTCTTCACCCTCAATCTTTTTCACTCTTTTCGCTCGAGCTTAGAGACGTCTCCACCCACGTGCGCTTTCGCCTGGGGCTTCACTGCTGAGCAAATGAGCTGCGCTTTCTCTTCTCTTCTTTCCCTCTTCGTCTCCTCTCCTCTCTCCTCTCTGTCTCTCTTTTTCTCATTAATAAGCACTCTTTTTCAGCCACGCGCCCTACACCGACAGTCATTAAAGCCAATTTCGGTTTAGATTGACCAAAGATTAACCAAAGATGAAGACTGTGATAAAACTTTAAGAGGAGAGGAAACTTACTTTGACAGAAACAAACTGAAAAAAGAGAAAATGTTAAGAGGATCCTTTAAGGCGGCGATATACCTCAGGATTTTCCTTCACCTTCTTAGACACAGACAAGCGCAAAGAAGACTTACATCTCAGTCAAAAACACTCGAGAGTGAAATCGTATGTGAGGAGCTCCCAGATGTGATGATATTCATTGGCACACACTGTCATCCCCAAACCAGCTCAAGAAATCACTGCAATGAGTACAAATCCCAGCATGAAGCCAAGCTGGTCCCACGTCATGTTAAGTTTCTGTAATAACTATGCAGTTACACATTAACCACACAAGTAACTACTAGTTATGTAGCCACTGTTACATATGAATTACATTAGTACAGTATAAGTAATAACATATTATCTAATCACAAATGCAGTTACACTTATTGTAATTACATGAGAGAGAATAAGCTGTTACAACTGTTAAGACACGCTTAAGTAATTACATGACATAAAAAAATTAATACACATGCAACTGCATAAGTGCTACTACTGTAATCTGTAATCTGTAACAGTGGCTACATCACTCATAGTTACTTTGTTTTTGCACTGTTACAGATGGGTTACAGTAGTAGAGATTATGTAATTACATATTGTCTAATTACAAATTCAGTTACACTCATTATTGCACTATTAATAACTGTGTGTAATAACTGTGTAGTTACACATTAACAACACATGTAACTACTAGTTATGTAGCCACTGTTACATATGAATTACATTAGTACAGTATAAGTAATAACATATTATCTAATCACAAATGCAGTTACACTTATTGTAATTACATGAGAGAGAATAAGCTGTTACAACTGTTAAGACACGCTTAAGTAATTACATGACATAAAAAAATTAATACACATGCAACTGCATAAGTGCTACTACTGTAATCTGTAATCTGTAACAGTGGCTACATCACTCATAGTTACTTTGTTTTTGCACTGTTACAGATGGGTTACAGTAGTAGAGATTATGTAATTACATATTGTCTAATTACAAATTCAGTTACACTCATTATTGCACTATTAATAACTGTGTGTAATAACTGTGTAGTTACACATTAACAACACATGTAACTACTAGTTATGCAGCCACTGTTACATATGAATTACATTAGTACAGTTTAAGTAATGACATATTATCTAATCACAAATGCAGTTACACTTATTGTTACCCATTGTTACCAATGTGTAATTACATGAGAGGGAATGTGCTGTTACAACTCTTAAGACACAGTAATGTAATTACATGAGACAAAAAGAAATTGATACATGTGTAATTGAATAAACTGTATTACTGTAATCCATCTGTAACAGTGGACACATCACTAGTAGTTACATTGTTGTTGCACTGTTATAAATGGATTACAGTAGTAGAGTATTTGTAATTATATATTGTCTAATTACAAATTTAGTTACACTCATTACTGTCTCAAAAGACCCTTATGTCAATGCACATGCTGTTACACTCATTATTACACATTTTTACCAATGTGTACTTACATGAGAGAGTATATGCTGTTACAACTCTCAAGACACCCTTATGTAATTACATGGGAGAAAAAAGAAATGAACACATTAATGTATAACTGCATAAGCTGTACTGTAATCCATCTGCAACAGTGACTACATCACTAGTAGTTACATAGTTGTTGCACTGTTACAGATGGGTTACAGTAGTAGAGATTTTGTAATCACATATTGCCTAATTACAAATGTAGTTACACTCATTATTACACATTATTAACAATGTGTAATTACATGAGAGGAAATGTGCTGTTACAACTCTTAAGACACCCTTATGTAATTACATGAGGCAAAAGCTATACTACTGTAATCCATCTGTAACAGTGGTTACATCACTAGTAGTTACATAGTTGTTGCATTGTTGCTGTACTGTTATAAATGGATTACAGTTGTAGAGTTTTTTGTAATTATATATTGTCTAATTACAAATTTAGTTACACTCATTACTGTCTCAAAAGACCCTTATGTCAATAAACATGCTGTTACACTCATTATTACACATTTTTACCAATGTGTAATTCATGAGAGAATATATGCTGTTACAACTCTCAACCCTTATGTAATTACATTGGGAGAAAAAAGAAATTAACACACATGTGTAACTGTAATAAGCTGTATTCCATCTGTAACAGTAGCTACATTGCTAGTAGTTACATTGTTGTTGCGTTGATGCACTGTTACAGATGGATTGCAGTAGTGCAGTTTATGTAATTACATATTATCTAATTATTACCAATGTGTAATTACATAAGAGAGAATATGCTGTTACAACTCTCAAGACAGCCTTATGTAATTGTTACATAAGCTGTCCTACTGTAATCAATCCGCAGCAGTGGCTACATCACTAGTAGCTACATTGTTGTTCATGTGTAACTAAACAGTTATCAGAGACACTTAATATAAAGTGGGATCACCAAAATCATCTTCCAGTCAAGTCTTCACCTCAATCACCGTTTGATACTGTTTGCTTTATGCGAAAGAGTATGGAGGGCTTGATTTGAGAGGACGGCACCACTCCCCATATAAAAGTGCTTTAATCAAGGCTCTGTTTACACGCTAACTCTGTTTTCTCTTTTACTACCTCACTGTCCTTCATAAAGGCTGGTTGGTCAGACATGAAACACAAAGCAGAGATGCAATATAATCAGCTTTACGGTCACTGTCAAAGATTTAGTGTTGAGCTGATTTACGACGCCACAGTCTTAAAACAGTATGCTGAATATATCTGATTAGCAAAGGTTGTTATTCAAGTCCTTTAATGATTTGTTTTTAGCGATGCAGTTCAACAGCTTCTTTATAATTTATGCAGTGGCTTTCCTTTTAACTCCTTTTAATGTGCATGCTACATTTTCAAAGGGCCCGTATACTGAAAACTTTGCTGTTTTTGTAGTAAACATTTCTGATGATGACGTTCCGAAACCTCCTATTCACCCCCCAGTATAGTAAAGGAAAACTACCCTACAAAAACAGACAACTGTACATTAAAAACTGTAGAATGAAACATATCAGCCTACTGATTTTTCAGAAATTCTGTGTAATCAAACAATTGAGACGAAAACAGAGTCAATCAGACTGGTTTGGTGGGAGATGCTCTGTTCTAGAGAAACTCAGAGTGCAGTGATGGTAATGGAAATGTCTGAAGATGCTTCTGAAAGCTCTTTCACAGTAAGTAATTCCATAAAGTGAGTAGATATCTTCTGCCTGATGTCTGACACATTGCTTATGATAGTTTTGGGATAAAACTGTGGTTTAAAATGCATTTCATCTGTTTGTTTCAATTTTAATAGCAGAGGGGTACATGCAACATGTTGTATGACAATAGACCCCAAAGAAAACATATTTATTAAGATTTATGACTATTTTTCCATCAGCAGCATTATATATAAACCTTTATATATAATGATTTGTGAGGTTTACGTGTGGTTAATAATGAACAAAGAGATCCAACCTTAAATGTATTTGTTGGTCAGAGTAAATGAACTACTAGAATTATGAGTTTGATATGGGTGTATGACAATAGGAAGGTGCTTCAGACATGGACCTCCTACTAAAAATCAGTTATAACTCAATTTACTTAATGATGCAATTTTGTAATTTGTTGATGTCATTTTACATTTTTTTACATTTTGTTATGTTACAGTCATATTTCAAAGTGGATTCCATTAATTTTTGATTTTTTTTTTTCAAATGTATTAAAAAGAAAAAAAAATCCCATACATAGGTATTCATAGCCTTTTCTCAATATTTTGTTGAAGCATCTTTGGCAGCAATTACAGCCTCAAGTCTTTTTGAGTGATGCTACAAGCTTGGCACACCTATTTTCTCCCATTCTTTTTGCAGAGCCTCTCAAGCACCATCAGGTTGGATGGGGAGCATCGGCACAGCCATTTTCAGATCTCTCCAGATATAATCCTGTCTCTGAGGTCTACAGACAATTCCTATGGACTTCATTGCGTGGTTTGTGCTCTGTCATGTACTGTCAACTATGGGACCTTATACAGACAGGTGTGTGTCTTTCCAAATCATATCCAATTGACTGCACTGACCACAGGTGGACTCCAATCAAGTTGTGGAAAAGACTGTAGGATGATCAGTGGAAACAGGAGCACCTGAGCTCAATTTTGAGTATCATGGCAAAGACTGTGAATACTTTCAGCATCTCACAAAAGTGAGTACACCCAAATTGTGCCTGATTAGTCATTTTTCCTCCAAGGTGTCATGTGACTCCTTGGTGTAACTAGGTCTCAGGTGTGAAGGGGGAGCAGGTGTGTTAAATTTGGTGTTATTGCTCACACTCTCTCATACTGGTCACTGGAGGTTCAACATGGCACCTCATGGCAAAGAACTCTCTAAGGATCTGAAAAAATAGAATTGTTGCTCTACATAAAGATGGCCTAGGCTATAAGAAGATTGCCAACACCCTGAAACTTAGTTGCAGCATGGTGGCCAAGAGCATACAGCAGTTTAACAGGATAGGTTCCTTTCAAGACAGGCCTCGCCATAGTTGACCAAAGAAGCTGAGTGGACGTGCTCAGCGTCATATCCAGAGGATGGCTTTTGAAAATAGGTGTATGAGTGCTGCCAGCATTGCTGCAGAGGTTAAAAGGGTAGAAGGTCAGCCCGTAAGTGTTCAGACCATACACAAATTAATCTACAAGGCTCAGGTTCAGTGCTGTCCCATGAAAAGATACAATCAAATATTGACATGAGAAATGTGAGGGTACTGTAAATGTGAGATACTGTATTTTTAGTTTTTTATTTTTAATAAATTTGCAAAAAATTCAAACAAACTTTTTTCACTTTGTCATTATGAGTATTGTGTGTAGAAGTTTGAGGGGAAAAAAATGATTTCCATCTGCACTGTAAATTACTATCCAAAGCCACTGAAGTTATCAAAAACAATCAACGCTGTTCTGCAACCACTTTGAACTTTTGAAGTGTGTAACCTGCTTAAAGTTTCTTGACAACTTTCCCCCTTTCTAATTGCCGTTTGGTGTCAGAAAACTGTCTCCTTTCACCACGCAGAAGGAAGGCAGCAGGTTTCTGGATTCCCCTCCGCAGCACCCATTTCCTCACAGGCTTACATAAGCTTATATAAGCGAAGCCCATCGTCTTCTGATTCCAGTAACGATTATTTTTACAATCATTCTCTAACAATCTGTGCAAATTTCACAGCCAAATTTGGCCAGCACATTCCCGTTGACTAAGCTGACCTCTCTTCTTCACAGCAGCTAAGTGGGAAGCAAGAGGAGGCGCAAATCCCTCCATTTCAGAAGACGGAGTTTTCTTTCTGAAAGTTAGCGTGAGCTTGATATCTGACACGTTGACAGATATCAATGGAATCAATCAAAACCAAAGAATCCGACTCAGTCTATCCACTCCAGCTCTTTTCTTAAAGAAAGAGAACGGACTACTTGGCAAGGTTTTTCTTCCTCCAACAGTGTGCCAGACTTGAACACCCACCTTACATTGATTTACAGAAGTAATATCTCAGATTCTAGCCAAGCTAAACGCACCGTACTGTGTGATACCGCTGCACTTTCAAGATATATATTTGGCGAAATGTAGAATACTGGTGATAAGGTTTGTGGCCCTCTCGTTTCAAAGTATCATGGAGTGAAAAGATTTCAGTGGAACCCGGGAGTGTCCCGGAACGCGATGTCAGACCCTTCAATGCTCCGATAAAATAATCGGCAATGCGTCCAATAGCTGCCAGACTCCGTCGAAGCAACACGGAGGAGAGAGAGAGAGACGTAAACAAAGAAACACATCAAAGTTATTGCCACGGCGTGCTGCGACCTTGAAGGTTTTCAAAAAGCCTGCTGGAAAACAACAACACCGCAAACTTTAAAGGTGCGGATGAATTTGAATGTCAAAGCGCCGTGGCTTACCTTCAGAGAGCCTATCTCTCGCTTTAAAGAGAGGCATGAAAAAGGCTGTAGGTACACCACGCAGGTACGCCATGCTTACAGGTGTGGTATGCTGATGCTAGGATTGGAGTAGAATGAGAGGAGGTGAAATTACGGCATGCTATGAGGAGATCTTCCTCGTTCTCTTTAGCCCTCGGGCTGAGTCTGGGCCGTCGTGTCTTCTAATGTTTTCTAATGTCGCTGGCACTGAGCACTTAGAGTCAGTAGCTGGAATTTTGAGGCTGGTCTTGCAACAATGAGCATCAGTGCAATGAAGCAAATAAATGTTCATGAATGGTTCTCATCTTAGAAATGTACGGTTCTGCGAGAAACCTTTAACCGGTATGGAACCTTTGCGTTATATGTAAGTTCGTTTCAACTTCAGCTGTTCTTTAGAGCAGTGGTTCTCAATCCAGTCCTCAGGGATTTCCACGTTTTAGCTCTATCCCAGCTCGGAACACCTAGGGACATTGCAAAAATGTGGACCATCCTTTGGGACCCACTGGAAAAACCACTGCTCTGGCTCCTCCAGGCAAGAGTGCTTTTTGTCATTTTATGGGACTGCATATAGCAATTTTTGGGAAACAGTTCTGTATCAGTTTAACCAGTTCACCTAAATTTAAAGTTAAGCCTGACCAGTAGAGAAAGACGTAAAGGATACTTTAAAGATTCTCGCTTTGGACATCTTCTATCCATCCATTATCTGCTGCTTAATCCCGCTAGTTGGAGTCATGGGCGGGGCACTGGAGCCAATCCCAGTGTCATCGGGCAAAGGCGGGGCACACCATGGACAGTTTGCCAGGCCATCACATGGCCAAAACTCACTCACGCACTCACACCTACAGGCAATTTAGAGTGACCTGTGGGACGAAACCAGAGTACCCAGAGGAAACCCACTCAAGCACGGGGAGAACATGCAAACTCCACACAGAACAACCCGGACCAGGAATTGAACCCAGATTGTCTTGCTGTGAGGCAACTGTCACATCAGCCGCTGACCATTCCCTTCCACACCACCAGAAGTTGTGGTCACCAGAGATCTGAATGTTTTCTGTAATGTTGTCTGTGATCAGCAGCTAGTTTAGATTGTGAAAAACTCTGAACAAGTAACAAGTATCTCCAAAATTACAACTTTACAGAAAAGGACAAAAACCTTCTTTACTTTTAATAAGTCTATGGAATATAATATAAGTCGATTTTTCCAAGTTATTTTGAGGCATTTCTATTGGTCCATTCATTGTAAATTGAATGGAAAGCTGTGTTATTCCTGTTACTGGTTTTGTTTTCTTTTTATTTTTGGACTCTGCCCTCCATCTTTGACTACGTCTTTTGGATTGTGTGTTTTGACTTCCAAGACTTAGTAGTTACCTTGAGCCTGCGACTAATAAACTTGCATCTGAATTGACTCATGTGACACTAATACAAAATACTGTTGTTTAAAGGGGATTTTCAGTGTTCACAGTTTTATGTTTGGGCTCTACTAGAACAGATTTACATGCTCCAATTTTTCCAAAACACTCTATTTCTCTTATATTGCATGTCTGAATTCACCCTCAGTTAGAGCCCCACCTCCCAATGAGCCCTGACTGGTCAGCTCACCCACTCACTCTGTCAGAGCGGCATACTGCTACAGTCTGTCTCCCACCCCATTGGAGCTATCCTAACAAATGTTTCTGCTTGAGTATCAGTTTGAGCCAGAGTCTGATCCTGCAAGTCAGGTAGAACGAGTTGATAGAGTCTATTCATGTTCGAACTGACGGAGAGTATAAACCAGAACATTCTAAAACGGGCACGGGGTAATAAACTTTCTTTCCACTCCGGTCAGTCTTCCTATTGCTCTATTGGTTACCTAACAACATTTGCTAAGTTTTCGAGCTCTTCCTTTTCATTGTCCGTAGAGTAACGTGTATGGTCACTGATGTTTTTTTTTAGCTTGTGCATTAAGCGCATTAACTCGCCTCCTTATGAAGCACATAGTCTGAACGGCCCCAAATACGCTTCTCTTATATTATTAATTTACATTTTATAGAGAGATGTATCATCTTGCCTAATGACAAGATTGCAATACAATGTCAATCTTGGAGACGTCTTATAACATACATTATATTATGATGTTGTGGTACTACATTTTTATTATAATGAAAGATCTCCTCATAGCATGCCATAATTTCACCTCCTCTCATTCTACTCCAATCCTAGCATCAGCATACCTCGTCTACGATTCACAATGCTAGAGAGATAGCGCTTTTAGATTCCCCACCACTAAATATTCTAGATGGTCAACATGTTTTTAGTTAGCTTACAATCCTGCTTCTATCTTCATGCTAGTGATGTAGGAAAGCCAATAAGACCTCCTTATTGATTGAGATGACAGAGCAGCAGTTTTTTTGCATCATCCCACCACAAACCACAGCTTCATTACTGCTGCAATCTCTGAACAGTCCAGCAGATGGCAGGCTGTCCACAATCTCTCAGTTGATGCTATGGAATCGGACAGACGCCACTATGAGGACACATCCATGGCTCCGCTGCCTAAACACCAGACTTGAGGACACGGCGCTGTTAATGAGCAGCAGAATAAACGGAACATCCAAGTCACAACGTGAACGACAGCAAACCAAGCACTAAGCAGAAGCAGAGCATCGTCGTTAACTCTCCCTGTTATTAACCACAGTTTAGCTTATCCAGGGTGGATGAACATTCCCACTGCTTAGATCGGTAACTACAGGCATGAGCTGGGAGAACACCTGCACTAAAGCCAACAGGGAGAACAGGTGCTTCTAAAGCGGACCCCCGCTAAAGAGGTTATCACGAAGGCCTCGGGAATTAAAGAGCTCATGGCTCTCCCCCGTTCAGCACTCTGAGTAGAAAGCCTGAGCCGTTCCTTGTTTTTTTTTTCTCCCAACCCGTGTACACCCCATGCCTATAATCACCCGGCTTTTTTACCCTAACTCTGCAGTTTAAAAGAGAAAATGGAAAATACGGTGCAGGCACTGCAGGCGCTGCGCCATTAACTCAATTACCGCACATGCTGTTTCCCAATAAGCCCCAATCACTAGTGTACCATCTGACAAGAGCGAGCGCTCTGCATTCTTGATAAACAAGCCTGCATCCAGAGGAACGGCACAATTTTATTCCGTCTGAATCCTCCATGTCTCTCTCTCTCTTTTTCTCTCTCTCTCTCTGAACGTGAAAAATAAAAATATCTTTGAGCTTTCTTCCAGCTCTGAAAACCTCGCTAAGGAGCTCAGTGCCTTCCTCCCACTGAGGAAGATAAAATCAGCTCTATTGTACATTATGTGTTTAATTGTGCATCTGGAGAGCAATACCAGAGGAGAGATTTTGAGTGGGGCTGGGGGGTGGGGGAGGTTGGAGGGGAGGGGTTGGAGGGAGTTATGGAGGGTATTAGACTATTTAGCACAATTTGCTTAAGCAAATTAATCAAATCAGCACCTGAATACAAATGAAACAAATAGTGGTGGTGGCAAGCGGAGGGTCTGTAAGGGCCAATAAGAACACTAATCTGTTTTCTATTGCCACTGCTGATAATTACAGACAATGGGCCCATTTGCCTCCTTAACCTCTCGCTCTGTATACACAAACATATGCACACATACGCACACAAACACACACACAGGCACACTCATCTAGAGAGAAGATAAAACACAAAGCGTCTCTCGGAGAGGAACACACTGGAAATAAAGATCTGTTGTTGTTTTACTGTGGTGCCGTAAATTTGAAGTTTAATATCTAATAGTTAAGGAGTAGAGAATTACAGCACACATGCAAACTCATTCGCCCAATACACCAGCTTCACATGCAACCAAGACATGTGTGTTGTACCAGATTGACATACAAGTTAGTTTTATTTGACTTATTTTGGATGGAACACTCAAATAAACAGTACTTGTTCACAAAGTGTCTTAAAGAAGAGGTGCTGTATTATTTATGATCATCTTACAGAGCACAACAGATCCTAGATCAGCACTTGAATTTCAGTGAATGTTTGCCCACGGCCGTGTTCAGTCTCAAAAGGTTGTGAACAACCTGCTTCATCAGAATCGTGTGAAACAGTGCGCAATGCTCTTTGAAGTACATTTTCCTTCATTGTATGGATGTGTGCAGCATCATGTGTATAAACCCCACTGTTTTAAAAGGCTGCACACACAATAGATTCTAATCAAGTCCTCTATGAATGTGGCTGCTGCGGCTACGTGTACGTCAGAAGGCATGTTTGTCATAAGTATTTTATTGTTAAGTGTTTTTTTTTAATCACACTTTGAAAACTCTTTGAAAAGAATACCAAGAACGGCTTTGTCAGCTGCTGTAGTTGTGTTCAACTCACCACCGTTTAAATATTAAATATTCCATTTAGAAAAATGTTAAAGAAAGGTTGAAGAGAGTGCTGACGTATCAAGCTGATGCCAGAATCTTCCCTGGGAGATCATGTGACCATATACTTTTGCTCACGGATCTCCTGATCATTGACCATGGACACCTGTTTGTGACCTGTTTGTTTTTGTCAGTTCTTTGAGAGGTATCATCCCAAGTACTTGAGCTTGTATATTCCTTGCCTGTTTTTTGGTTTTCACTCTCGCTTCGTTTTTGACTATTGGACTATGTTTTGATTTCCTAGTTTTTTTTTTTTACCTATTCACGATTCTATATATACACACACTACCGGTCAAAAGTTTAAGAACACAACCAATCAACAGTTCTAGATCACTACCAGCCAAACGTTTTAGAAATAGTATATATATATATATATATATATATATATATATATATATATATATATATATATATATATATATATATATATACTAGTTCTAAAACTGGTTGTTTACACTAAAACTGGTTGTTTACACTGTGTGAAAAATGAATGATGACTGGACCAATAGAAGTGCTCCAAAATATTATAGAAAAAATTCTGGTTCCATTGACTTACATTGAAAGTAAAGTATGTTGCAATTTTGGAGATGCTTTTTTTTCATTGGACAACAACAAAATGGAAATTAACGGTAGTATCTCAAAAGCATTGTGTCTGGAGACGTGCTTTAGCAAGGGATAAATGGAGGAACAGGTTTCAAGACTGTTTATCAAATTCTATTTATCAAAAGAATAAGACAGTTACACATTTTTGGGCCATATGTGTGTACATGGGATGTGGCCACAATAAACGCTTACAATTTGTGTCATTGTTTTCTAAATTTTGCTTGAGAACTAAACACCTGTAGAATGTTTTAGTGAGAAACAACTTCGTTTAATAGCCCTGCTTACTCTGTTGCCACTGAACTTCTGTCCTGGGTTTGTTTACAGCTCTATTATTCACTGTGCCGTTTTAACACTGCGCCTTGCAGAGAACAATTAGTGCAATTAGTAGTCGGTTCTATAGCCAGAGTTAAGCGAACATTAACTTCAGGTCCATTTTGAGATGTTTTCTTACATCCACGACACCTGTACAACCCCTCCTCCTCTTAAACCAGCCTGCATAGCTATAAGCTCTGACTTCTGGGTCGCCTCTGATTGAATTTCGCTGGCCAGTTACCTATTCCGCTCGGGCAAGTATGACTAACCTGGCTCGGCTCTCTTTTCCCAAGCAGAGATCAAACCGCAATGCTAATCAGCCTATTGATTTCATTTAGAGAAATGAATAAGCCCAGGGATACGCAACAGCTGGTCTCTTTATGGATGCCTTCTAATGATTTCATTAGGTTTTAGTGAGGTTTCATTACAGATAGTGGACCTTTTCTTTTTCCTTCGTTCCCCCCCCCCCTTCATGCCCTTCTGTCCTTAATCAGAGTTATCGATTTGGTGCGTGGGACATTTTAATCTCATGAAAGAGGCATGCGTGGCTGCTCCCTGTCACAGCCCAGCAATCCCCCATCGGATGCAAACCAGAGAAAAAGGCTGATGGAAAAAGGGCATTGGGTAATGATGGAATAACGGCATGCCAGAGAGAGAGGAACGGAGACGCAAAGACAAAAAGAAAGACATACAGACAGAAAAAAAGAGTCTCCTTTGCTCGGAGACACATATAACAAGACAGCTGTATTTGTATGTGTGGGAATAGTCAAAGTTTTTGTTATTTGGGCTCTCCAGCATGCTGACTTTAAAACAATGGCTATGAAGTTACTATCCTTCATCTTTTCAGTTTTCATCAGTTGTAGTCAAAACTCATTCAGGACATGTTGCTCTTCAAGAAAGTTTTTAGCGTGGTGTGCAAAAGTGGTGTGCAGAAGTTTTAAGGCACATGGGGACATAATTATATTTAAAAAGCTATTTTTTTTCAGACAGGAAGCTTTTATTTACTCAGCAAACACTTTAAATAATAAACAGTATGAATACAGTAAGTAGTTTTTTACATACATCAATGTGTTTATTTAACCCTTTCCAAGCTTCTCCTTGTGGGAACAACCCAGTATTATTTACAGTTCTCATCTAATACCTGCTTTGACTGCTCAGTACTTCATTAAGCTAGATCAAGATTGCTGCTGAAGGAACTGAATACATTCATATACTGTCTGGAACGTCCAGGAGAAATCTGGAAATAGACTTTGTTCTTTAAACTGGAGCTCAAGATATGATCTGCTTCTTTCACAATAAGATATTCATGCTACTTTGTATTGTATGTATGATCATTTACATCTGTTCTATTGATATTTGGTGTTTTTACTTGTGAAAGCACTTATTGATTAGATAAATGCTTTTAAACAAAGAGCTTAAATGCCTCAGACTTTTGTACAGTTGTGTATATTTCACCAGAAGGAAAAAAATGGAGGCAGATGCCTCAACAACTAGCTGGCATTCTTTTTAGGAATGTTTCTGCGGTGTAAAGAAATCTGCAGAGACCCCTTCAAAGCTTTCAGGTTTTTTGGCTTCTCACAATCCAAATAATCCCAAATGCATTCAGTGATGTTGAGGTCTGGACTCTAGGGTGGACAGTCTATTGTTCCGACACTGTTTACATCACTTCATGTGAGTGGCATCTGGGTTGTATCTAGATACCTGCTGAGCCACATGTATTTACACTCGGTAGTCAAATGCAGTTTGTTGATATACTACTGGGCTGCTTTGTGGGACAGAATATGCAAATTTGCCACAACCAATTAGCAACTGTTTATCTGTTCAGCCTCTGCAGTTTGTTTCTCTCTATATGGTTATTAAGGAATTCTGTCAAGTTCCCAGCTATGTGCATCCTCTATGATTATCTTCCTCACAGACACGGATCGAATGGCCAGTGATGGACTGCACAGGGAGGAGTTTCAGTCGTACTGGGAGGGGTTCGGTCTTGGAGGGACAGATGTGTTTACACTAATATAACATGGTTTGAGTAATTGTATAGTTTTAAATGCATCTTGGGTACATTTGCATTGCAGCGTTATGTGGTTTTGTCTCATTCAGAAATAATCCAGGTAACTGAAGATGTGCGACGTGATCAGATGGAAACAGGGCCTCTTTGCTTCCTTTGCACATTTTCTGTCTGGCTCGTGATTTTTAGTAATGGCCTGGTGTTTTACGAGGTCTTGCACAGTAATTAGAAGTTTCATTTTATTAATTTAATCAAGCTTTCATTACATTTTTTAAATCCATTTTTATCATGTATTACTGTATCATATTATATATTTATTTTACAGATTTATCTGTACAATTGTATGTTATATATACTATACTTTTAACTATATATAATAATGACTGTACTGTAATTATTACACTATGCCTATTATGGTGTACATCATATATACAGTCTATACATATAAACAGTGCTGCTGCTTTTTATTGCAGATTTGCACTGCCGACTACATAACTGCGTATTTGCACTACCAAAGTCTACACTGTTTACACTGGTTAACAACACTACTGCCATCACTCTCACATACACACTGTGAGAGAATTTTGTATATTCTATTTATTTTATATTTTGTCTTTTTTTGTTGTATCTGTTCTGTTTTGTCTTACCTTGTGCACTTGTGGAATACCTACTGGATGCCTTAAATTTCTCTCTCTCTCTCTCTCTCTCTCTATCTAAAAGGGTCAAATGTTTCTACAGAGTCCCTCCTGTATATCTTGCACTGTTATGCTGATCTGCTGTAGAGTGATTGTAGAGTGAATGCATGTATGTCCTGACATGATATGCATATGACAAACTTGAAACTTGGCTAATCTATTTTTTGTGCAGTAACCAATTTTCAATGCCAATAGGTAACCAAACAGTTGTTTAGTAATTATGACATCCTGCAGTCTGCAAGCCGTCAACATCAACTGATACTGGGTGTCTTAATTTTGAGCTCCTACCTTTTTTGCGGGGGCTTTTTTTGCTCACTCATGTCTTCAGTAAGTGATCTGATAAAAAAGTGTTTTTCCAATGAACTCTGGTGTAGCTGTGAGTTACATGATTTGGTTCCATCTGCTTTTATAGCTTGCCATACAGCACATAGTCACTGTCCAATGAAAAACATATATCTCTAAAATATTATCTTTACAGGAGAGGACCTGGAGGATTTCTATTGGTCTATTAATCATGAAACATTCACAGGATATAAAGAGCAGCTGTCGTGTTCAAATGATATATAAAAATAGATATACACCATAAAAGATATACATGACTGACAGAACGGTTGTTATGCTTGCCCCAAAACATTTCACCCACTACCCAGTTTCATTCTGGCAACTTTTAAGGTGGAACAGGAAATTTGAAAAGAAACCAACTTCAGATGAATGACGTCAGGGTGGCACAGAGATTTTCTGGAAGTTGGAGCTGCAAACTACACAGTCCTTAAAAAGGCAAATCTCTTCATCTTGCTCGTTCCACTGCAGCCCCTAATCATGGGAGCCTATGTCATGTAAGGTTTATTCACATAACTGTAGGGGTGGAAATATGACTTAATTTGCATAACCTTTGTGGTGAATTTGGTCTTGCATACGAAAGGGTGTTTAGAGGATGAGGCCTGTGTTAAAAGTTAACTTTCCATACTTGGAAATGTTTAGAGAAACAAGTGTTAAACATTAAATATTCTATAGGAAAGTGGCCTCCGGCTCTTTGTTTTCAGCCTTATAAGGAAGAAATACGCATTGTCCCTCTGAAATGTCTGGTGTATAAAGCAGCAAGCTTAAGGCCCAGAGGTCAGAGGAACTACACACCCGGCCAGAAGCCTCTGTCTCTCTGACATCGGAGGATTACACATTGGAGGAGGTCAGAAATGATGCTGTACTTTCCTGTGTATATAAAACTTATATTTACAAGCAAAGTCAGTCTCATTGAAGAACTCATCAAGCCATTAATAGAGCATTGTTACAGAAGAGAATAAACATCACCTTTGCAAAACCTTTGAACGGAAATCCGCCTGAGTCAGTATTTTCTTGTGTTTAATATTAGAGTGTTAACAGTATGTTAACAGTAACATAGCAGTTTTGCTAATAGTGACCCAGTGAGATCCACAGCGTTTAACAAAGCAGGCTGTGACTGAAAACTTTGTGGAAAATAACACATTGTCTTTGGACGTGAGAGAGTGTCAGACTTCTTATCAGACTTTTCAGACTTTTCATAGTATATAGTGAGCATATAAGATGCCAAAGCAGACCTCTTAGCTTGTCCTGCTGTTGCCTTTAACCCTCTTACGCACAATCTGGGTCAAGAGTGACCAGAGTGAGATGTTATTTTCTATATTCTTGCAATAAATTCATTTCATCATTCAAGCTTCCATGAATTCCTCAACTAACTTATTGATCATCATCATCACAAATCCTGATTTTTTTAGTTTTATTTTTTACTTTTTTTAATAAAATAATTTTTGTTTCACTGCCATTCTAACACACAACATGGGTAAAAATGAACTCTTATATATTCAGTATGGAATTTAATAGGAACTATTGACATTTGTAAATGTTTGCAGTCAGGAACATATTTAAAAATATATTTTTGTTCATGAAGTAAATAAATAAGAATTAAAAATAAAAAATGTTATGAACACTTGGAACATTAACTAATGAAATTAACTGATTTTAATAGATCTACCAAAGAGATACCCAGCAATACATACAATAACATAGGAAATCATGTTTGAGCTGTTGTGCATTAGAAGGAGTTTGCTCAGCTTGTGCATCAAAGGGTTAACAGTGTTTTTTGCAGCATGTTGTAAAGCATCTGAGATTACAGCGGCATTCTTTTCATTTTTCAGGCTTGATATCTCTTCAGCAAGTATTCTTCGATCAGCCGCATGATTCTCTGTGGCTCCTTGTCGGGGAGTGTTTTTTGCTTTTTCACAGTGTAACAAACAGTTGACTCTGACACACCTAAGATTCCTTCTACACCTCTGATTGATTTGTTTTGATTGTTTAGCTTCATCATGGCCCGCTTTAATGGCACTGACAGCTCTTTGATCCTCATGGCATCCACTGCCTGATGTGATAGATAGGCATCATTGTTTGGTGTGACATCAGGAAGACGTGTTTGGTTTCTTAAGCGTAAAAAAATAGACAAAAGTACAGACAAAAAATCAGGTTTCAAGACACTACCGTTCTAGATATAGCTGTACACAAAGGTTTATACATCCTCTGTCAAAAAAAATATTATACATGGAGCATGTTGTGCTACAGCCAAATTTCTATTTATTTGTTGAGTTTCATGTTTAAAATCCCATGATTAAGGGCTGCAATGGAACGAGCAAGAGGTTTAAGAAGTTTAAAAATAAATATCATTACAGCCATTTGCCTTTTAATTACCTTTTTAATTTAGTGTTGTTTTCAGCTCAGAGATGGCAGGCAGGACCAGCAAAGCCCCACCATTACATACTGCACTACTGAAAACACTTCCAATGCTGGCGTCCTTTTATTTATTCATTAATTGATTTATTTTATTTTTTTATATTTTATTTATTTACTTATGTAATGTAGTAGCAGTCTGCAGTTTGGGGCGTGGCCAGAGAGTAATGTAACTTTACTTTTCAGAGTTTTCGGACAAAAGTTAATATAAACCTTAGCTAACCCAAACCCTCCTAGTCTGTTACCATAACAACACATTACACTTAAGCTGTTTTATTGCAGTATTTATTGTCATTGTTGCTGTTCATTCCTCTCATCACTGACCTCACGTTTAAAGCTGGCGTGAGCTACCCGACGCTCCAACGAGACGAGATCTCGGGTCAGTGCTGATTGCAGGACATTTCTGAACAGGCATCTCAACACAAGCCTTAACAAAGTGAAAGACTTAGACCACCTAACAACCAAAGCTCACAGTGGGTGAATTGCGAACGCTGCCAAAACACACTTTTAAAATAAAATGTTTTTAAACAGTTTCTGCTTTTCTGTGGTTTAATTTTTGAGTGTGACAAATCTACCTGCTTCTGATATTGCATGGGACGCGTCCTCCCCATCCCCCCGGTTCCTACGCCAATGGGTGTAAGCATAACAATAGTTCACAATTGTGTATATCATCACTGTCCAAAGAAAAACATGCATCTCTATTTTAGTCCGCTTTCATTTTTCTATGATCATTTGTACACGATAGCTGCTCTTTTAAATCCTGTGAAAGTGAATGGCCCAATAGAAATAAATAAAACCACTTCAAATAAACTTTAATTGAAAGTTAAAGTTTTTGCCCTCTGTTGTAAAGTTAATTTTTGGAACATACTTGTTTTTCATTGGACAGTGTTAAGATGTGTTTCTACATCTTCATACAGACATGTTTCATTCTGTTCTCAATACATACAAATAAATAAACAGCAACTGTGCAGAAGTGTGTTCTCTGTATAGGATATTTTGATTATTGTTCCTCCAAAAATAAAACAAATATAAATAAATAATAATATTAATATTATTATGCCTAAACAAAAGTCACCTAAGACACCTAAGCTCATTGGTTAAAACCCTTAATCTTACCAATATGGATATTTTCACCAGTAAGAACACCAGATATCATTAGAGCAGAATAAGTAAATAAGCATAAATACAATACAAAATAACATGAATATCTTATTGTGAGAGAAGTAGATCATATCTTGAGCGCCAGTTTGAAGAACAAAGTGTAGTTCCAGATTTCTCCTGGACGCCCCAGACATTGTATGAACGTATTCAGTTCCTTCAGCAGCAATCTTGATTTAGCTTAATGAAGTACTGAGCAGGTATTAGATGAGAACTGTAAATAATACTGGGTTGTTTCCACAGGGTGAAGCTTGGAAAGGGTTAAATAAACAAACTAATGTATGTAAAAGCATTACTTACTGTTTTAATATTGTTTAAATATTTAATAAATAAAGTGTTTAGTGAGCAAGTAAAAGCTTCCTGTCTGAAAATAAATAGCTTTGTAATATAATACCGTCCCCAAGTGCCTAAAAGCTTTAAAAAAGTTCTGTATGTATACTTATATTATATAAGTGTACATACAGTATACTATACAGTATTTTATAGACCAAGTGCAGGGTCATAACCTATATAAGCTGGTTGATATTAGACAGCTTAAAAACTGGAAATGGTTTAAGGGAAAGTGTATGATAGAGTGCTAACTGGTGACTATAAGCTTCCATTACTTGTTAGCAACATTAGCCTCATAGCTCCAGTCCTAATACTACAGACATCAAACATGATATAGCTGATTGATTATATTTGGACCCAAAGAAGAAATTGTAAATGTGATATTTCTTGCTGAGCTGCCGCCCCAAACACATTTGACTTTCATATGTGAGGTCAAGAGAACAAATCGGTCACTCTTACGCTCAGAAGCTTGTGTGTCCGTATGTAAAGCTCATTACAGCTTCCAAGCAGTGGCTGATCAGAAGTGAGGGATGAACTGTGATCAGTGATGAAGGAGGGAGAAAGCGAAGGATGTGAATTGATAAAAGAAGAGGGCAACCATGTGAACTGAAATGACCGACTGAGTTTAATTACCCTCTGAACTTAAACAGCACACTAGATCAATCCATTTCCTTTCACCTCAGAAAAGGCGCCGGGTCACATACCTGCTCCGCATCAAAGGAAGGTTAAATAAATACACTCAAGTCTGCATGCATGCATGCTTAAACAAGTCAGGACTGTGAACGCAGGAACACTGCACCGGCTCTCAGTAACATATTAACAACATATCAGTCGTGTCAAACATTTTATAATCTGCTCTTCATATCTATGAATGTTAACCAGAATACAGACCATCTCAATATCATCAACAAGCTGTTATAATTATATATATAAACCTGTTATAACATTATATATAATGTTATAACAGGTTGCTGACACACCATCCTGTTACTAGAGTTTAACTGGAGGGTCAGGATTAAGGCCAGAGTGAGGGTCAAGATTAGGTTTGGATTGAGGTTAAATTTAGGATTAGATTTTGGGTTAAAGTTAGGGTAAGGGTCAGTATTAGAGCCAGTATTAGATTTTAGGTTGAAGTTAGGGTTAGGGTCAGGATTAAGTTCGGGTTGAGGTTAATTTTAGGATTAGGATTAGGTTTTGGGTTGAAGTTAGAATTAGGGCCATCATTAGGTTTTGTGTTGAGGATAGAGTTCAGAGTTCAGAGAGGGTCAGAAGGTCAAGATAAGATTTAAGATAAGGGTTAGGTTATGGGCTGAGGTTAAAGTTAGGACTAGAATAAGGGCCATGGTGAGGGTCAGGATTAGATTTTGTGTTAAAGTTAAGGTTAGGGTTAGGATTAGGGCCAGCATTAGGGTCAGGATTAGATTTTATGTTGAGGTTAAATTTAGGAATAGGGTTTGTGTTGAAGTTCAGGTCAAGATTAGACTTAAAGTGAGCAACAGGGTTAGAATTAGTTTTTGGGTTGAGGTTAGCGTTTAGGGCTAGGGTGAGGGTTAGGATTAGGTATTGGGTTAAAGTTAGGGTTAGTCTTTGTATTGAATTTAAGGTTATGGACAGCATTAGAGGATTAGGTTTTGGGTTGAAAATAAGGCTAGGGTCTGGATTAGGGCCAGGGTGAGGGGTAGGATTAGGTTTTGGGCTGATGTTAGGTTTAGGGTGAGGATTAAGATTAGATATTGGGTTGAAGTAAAGTTTAGGACAAGTGTCTGTGTTAGGATTAGCTTTGATTAATGTAAGTAACATATTAAGACTACTTCAGGTAATATAACACATCTACTTATGTAAGTAATGTATCAACAGTACATCTTCCAGATATTTACTACAGTGTATTCAGAAATAGCAGCTTCACTACTGCTACTCCATGTTGTTGATATGTTACTGATACTATCAAGCAAGACTGGCACAGTTCCTCAAGTATGTTAAATTCTTGTTTTGGTCTTCCGGACAGAGAGAAACACTGATTTATATGCAGGTTTTTAAAAGTAGAAACACAGACAGTTCCACTGGGAGGAAAATAAATATACCGATCTGAAGGTGCTTTGCTTGGTTCTCTTCTTGATTAAGGCTCATTCAGAATTGTGCTGAGAGACATTTTACAATCATAACTTTCTATCTCAATGTGTCACGTTTTTCATTAAGAATTTTAGAATGCATAACCAAATATAAATATGTAAACAAAAGTCATTCCGAGTGGTTTGAAGTGAAAAGCTTCAGTTTAGAAACTGTGGTGTTGATAAGAAACAAACATCTGAAATGCCTCAAAAAGCTTCCTCACAGAAAGCTTTTAAATGAAATGGTGAAGAAACCCACTGCCTAATTATTTCTGAGGTAACATTTTGGTGTAGAGGTACATGTGGGATGCTGCAAGACAAAATAGTCCCCAAAGAAAAAGTATGCTTTTCAGATTTTACCATGTTCTACCAACTGGTCAGTTGGGCCAATGGTCATTTTGGGTAGTAAATATAATAGTTGTAATTGTGTTGCAGATATTGCAGCCTCTGGTGCCTTTCACCACCACTGTAAAGGAAATCTAAGTTTCTGAGATGGCAGAATATAGTATGTACATCAACTCTTGATTCATTTGAAATGGTAGATTACCTGATTTAATATTGGTTCTTTAAAAATGGGTTTGTTTTAAAAGTAAATTACCTGATTTGATATTGATTATTTTAAATAGTAGATTGCCTGATTTGGTTTTGATTCATTTGAAGTGGTAGATTACCTGATTTAAAATAGGTTTGTTTTTAATAGTATGATTTGATATTGATTTGTTTGTATAGTAGATCGCCTGATTTGATATTGATTCGTTTGAATAGTAGATCACCTGATTTGCTATTGATTTGTTTGAATAGTAGATTGCTTGATTTGCTATTGATTTGTTTGAATAGTAGATCACCTGATTTGATATTGATTTGTTTGAATAGTAGATCGCCTGATTTGATATTGATTTGTTTGAATAGTAGATTGCTTAATTTGCTATTGATTTGTTTGAATAGTAGATCACCTGATTTGCTATAGATTTGTTTGAATAGTAGATTGCCTGATTTGATATTGATTTGTTTGAATAGTAGATTGCTTGATTTGATATTGATTAGTTTGAATAGTAGATTGCTTGATTTGATATTGATTTGTTTGAATAGTAGATCACCTGATTTGATATTGGTTCGTTTTAGAAAAGTAGCTATCATCATTTGATATTAATTTGTTTTGAAAAATTTATTTCCTAATTTGATATTGATTCATTTTAAATAGTAGATTTCCTGATTTTATATTGATTAATTTGAAATAGCAGATTAAAATAGTAGATTGCCTGATTTTATATTGATTCATTTAAAAAAGTAGATTACTTAATTTGGTTTTGATTCATTGGAAATAGCAGATTACCTGATGTCATATTGACTCGTTTTAAATAGTAGACGACCTGATTTAATTTTGATTCGTTTCAAATAGTAGATTACCTGATGACTGAAACAAGCGATAATGACAGCATTAATGTCAAGTGGGAGGCATGCTTACCTGGATCCATTTGTCCGGTACGGCCATGGCCAATCGATAATCGAAGCCCAGTCCTCCCTCCTGAATTGATCTGCATAAGCCTGGCATCCCGGAAACATCCTGTACATTCGTTCGCACAGAAAAGACACAGAATGGAAACATGAGCAGCCAAGAAAGGGGTTTAACAGGACACGTTAAGGAGGACAAAATCTCTAGCCAAGATCTAGATCCAAAAATACTAAAGAAGCAGCGATTTTCTAGCTCTGTGTGTGTGCAGCACATTGCCCTATTGATTAATCACATGGACAGATGGGCAGAAATTGCACCAATTTGAACATTAGGAGAGAAACTGCTCCAACGGCTGCTTTCATTACAAGCGGCATGGCTCTGGGGCGAGTCAGGAGAGGTAATGGTGAGAGCGGGTGGGAGAAAAGCAGAGGGAGAGGAAGAGGAGGGTGGGGGGAGAGAGGGGGAAAAAGCGAGAGAAGAGGAGATAAAGAAAGAATAGAAGAAAAAGAGAAAACTGGGGGGGAGGCGAGTGGGACCGCCGAAGGCAGAGCTAGAGGGAGGCGCAGGATGGTGCTCCTGAAGAGCTCCCTGTTCTCCTCACTAACCGCTAGCTCCTAATTACCCAATTATCATCCCTGTTCCATTAACTTCGCCATTCCACCTCCATTTCTCAGGGTGTTAATGCTTTAAATAAAGGCGCTGGGAGACAGACAGAGAAAGAGGAAGAGGCGAATCAAATGAAATTTCCATTTTGAAAAGAAGGGGGGAAAAAAGGGTAAGTGGGATAGTAATTGGTGGAAGAGAAGGCAAAGAGGTTAGGGAGGCTCTGGAGAGGAAGTACAGCCTAAAGAGCTCCAAAGTAGTCCTGAACTTCTGTTCTTGGCTCTCGCCTTACAAAGTGGAAGACAGAGTGAGAGAACTCCTGACTGAGTCAATGGGCGGGATTTTCTGCAAAGATGCAGCAATGACTGTGTTTACATGCAAATTAATTATTCATCTAGTGGTTATCTAATTACTGAAAAACCCCTAAACACAAAATTCAGCCTCTACAAATGTTAAGGTACTTTGCATATTGTAGGTATCAGCATTTCCAGTATGTTAAACCCAGCAAACTAATTTAGGTTTGTCCCATGTAGAGGATGTGTTACCAGCAAAGCAAGTAGTTTGACTGGGGATGTTTAAGCTTGTAAGTTGGGATTTATTAGTTTGGTGTCATGTTATTTGGATAGTACAGTACAAACTAGAGATGGACTGATCAGCGTTTTGAGGCTGATCGCGATCGCCGATCACCTTTCAGCACGATCGGCTGATAGCCGATACCGATAGAGGGCGGGGTATACGGCACGGCAGGGCTACATATATATATATATACAGTGGTGTGAAAAAGGGTTTCCTGATTTCCTGATTTTTTGCATGTTTTTCACACTTAAATGTTTCGGAACATCAAACCAATTTAAATATTAGTCAAAGGCAACACAGGTAAACACAAATTGCTATTTTTTAAATGAAGGTTTTTATTATTAAGGGAGAAAAAAAAACAAACCTACATGGCCCTGTGTGAAAAAGTGATTGCCCCCTAAACCTAATAGCTGGTCGGGCCACGCTTAGCAGCAACAACTGGAACCAAGCGTTTGCGATAACTTGCAATGAGTCTTTTACAGCGTTGTGGAGGAATTTTGGTCCGCTCATCTTTGCAGAATTGTTGTAATTCAGCCACATTGGAGGGTTTTCGAGCATGAACGCCCTTTTTAAGGTCTGCCACAGCATCTCAATCGGATTCAGGTCAGGACTTTGACTAGGTCACTCCAAAGTCTTCATTTTGTTTGTCTTTAGCCATTCAGAGGTGGACTTGCTGGTGTGTTTTGAATCATTGTCCTGCTGCAGAACCCAAGTTCGTTTCAGCTTTGAGGTCACAAACAGATGGTCGGACATTCTCCTTCAGGATCTTTTGGTAGCCAGCAGAATTCATAGTTCCATTTATCACAGCAAGTCTTCCAGGCCCTGATGCAGCAAAACAGCCCCAGACCATCACACTACCACCACCATATTTTACTGTTGGTATAATGTTCTTTTTCTGAAATGTTTCTTTTACGCCAGATGTACTGGGACACACACCTTCCAAAGAGTTCAACTTTTGTCTCATTGGTCCACAGAATGTTTTCCCAAAAGTCTTGGGAATCATCAAGATGTGTTCTGGAAAAATTGAGATGAGCTTTAATGTTCTTTTTGCTCAGCAGTGGTTTTCGTCTAGGAACTCTGCCATGTAGGCCATTTTTGCCCAGTCTCTTTTGAGAGAAGAGGAGGTGTTGTCTTTGATTAATATTTAAATTAGTTTGATGTTCCAAAAGATTTAAGTGTGACAAACATGCAAAAAATCAGGAAATCAGGAAACACTTTTTCACACTACTGTATTAGCGCAAGCAAGTCATGAAACATGGTCAAAACTGTTTATTACCATTTTTAAAGAGCTCATGTGAAACAAATATCCCCAATACTGCAATCATTTAATTTAGACCCTTAATTTAAAACAAAAAAAGCTAATTAAATAAATGCAGTAAAACTGCAGTCATTAAACACAGACTCTGGTTATTTTAAAGACAATCTGTAATCATTAAATGTAGATCTTGAATTGTTGCTGCTGTTCTGTTTGTACTGGTCAGATCTGGTCTGCATGGTGTTCTGGGTTGTTTGTTTTGTGCTAGCTGTGCGTGCTAGCTCTGCTGTTTGCTGATACTCACTGTATTCAGCTGTGTGCAGTGCTGTATCAGATTAGTAGAGTTAAATGTCTTTGTCTTGGTTCCTCAACGAGACACACTGATTTAACACATTTTAAAAACACCCTGGATGAGTCTGCATCACATACGGTAAGACACTGCCAAAGCTTCCTTTTCGCGAGACCGCTGCTTTAGTCAGTTTGTCGAAAATGAAAGAGTATGTATTTCCACCTAGCGGTTCAGGTAGGAATTGCATGGAGTGGGCCGGAGGGGGTTCTCCTCTTCCTGGATGAAACGCTAGCTATAAATACAGAAATTAAGCTCATTTGTTTAACGCCATTGATCGGCTCTCAGGAACGGCTAAATTGGAGAAATATCGGGCGATCACATATTTTGATTAAAAATCAGCCGATACCGATACATAGCCGATCGATATTTCCATCTTTAGTACAAACCACTATAGTTCTACTGAGTTCAACAAGCTTGATTAAAAGAAAAGGATTTATTTTAGAGTCAGGCTTATGACCAGCGTTAGCTTTACTGACCCAGGTTATGAGACTTCTAGATAAGCATGATTCATCGTTTCCACATCACAATACGGTGTGCTTTACACCACTCCAGTCAATGCTTGATCTTAGGCTTGTGTGCGACTGCTCAGCCTTGAAAACTCATCTCATGAAGCTTGTGATGCACAGCTCTTGTGCTGATGTTGCTTTCAGAGGCTCTGTAGTCTCACTGGTCCCTGTTCTGTGAGTTCTGTGGTCACCAACAGTTGATGGCAGGGCAGAGATTCAGCCATGACATTGAGTGCTAGTGCCATATTTAAAGTCACTGAGTTCTACAGTATGACCCGTGCATTCAAATGATTGATCCATTCTCCTACCAATGATAGTCTATGGAGATTGCATGGTTATGTACTTGATTTTAGGGCCTATTAGCAATGGCTTTAGTTGAAACAAGTTAACTCAATAATTAGAAGCGTCCACATACTTTTGGCCTTTTAATTGCCCCAAACTGCATTTTGGAGTGATAATGAAACCTCACTCTCACTCTGTGAAATGACAAATCTGAATCTAGTTAGAGGTTTATGTAGAATCTTATGTCTTTCTTATTTGCTCCATTTATTGTCTGGCTGGAAAACTTTTAAGAAGAGTTAACCTTCATTATATATCAAAAAATGACATATCATAATGTTACATGATGTTAACGTTTGCATTTATTAGATTATTGTGCAGAAGTGGAAGTGCTTAAAGCCTCCAACAGAAAGTTCCAAAAGTTTGTTTGTTGGTCAAAAAGTATTGCAGGACTGGCAGTTAAAGTAAACAGCCAATTCAGTACCATCTACCTTAATGTCTTGCAGTTATTAAGCGTATGCTTAGCTGTGAGCAGTGATCGTTTGAAGGCGCTTTTCTAATATGTATGTTTGGTCTGAGTGTGTACGATTCGCTCATGCAGTTGCTTCAGCTGTTTAAGCCGTTATTTCAGTCTTGCGGGCTACGTATAATTGCATCTCTGCTTTATGATGCTCGCCGGGTCTCTTGTCTGCTGCTGGCTTTCCGCATTCTGTACCGTCTGAGATGTCGTCTGCGATGTTGTCTGCAAAACTCCAGCAGACTTGCAGTAATGTCCAAGAACACGCATCATCAAATAAAGGAGAGTACAGCTAAAACAGTCCCACACCATCTGCTTTATCTGTGGCAGACAGCCTAAAGCTGATGGGAGTGGTTGGGCCAAAGCCCATTACCTCAGCTACGGTGATGCATTCTGGGTACAGCATGTGCAGGATATAATTGGACAGCATGAGATGCACCACAGCGTCTTCGTCCACATGCAGGCCGAAGTATTCGCTGTAACTCCCTGAAAATGAAACACCTGGATAAAGCAGAAAAGAAACATCTTCAAACAAATGCATTAATTTATTTATATTGTTGTTGTCCAAAGAAAAACTATGTACAGTATCTCCATTTTTGTCTATGTTTATTTTTGTACATAGTTTGAACACAAGAACTGCCGTTTACATGGTGTGAAATTATTATGATGAGTGGACCAATAGAGATTCTCCAAAATCACTTGGACATAATTCTGTTTCCATTGACTTACAATGAAAGTAAAGTTTTTTGGCATCTCCTGTAAAGTTGCTATTCTGGAGATAAATTTCTTTGGACAGCAACAGATATATATGCAGAAAAATGTAATTAACTCCATCTTTATTTAAGTCGTAACAATAAAAGAGCCCAATTAAACATAATAAAAAATAATGTAAAAAATAATTAATACAAATATTTATTCATTTATTTAGGCTATCTAACAATAAACATCTTTGTTGGCAAAATAATGTGAGCCTCTGCTTTCAGGAACTGCTGTAAGCCTCTTGAGCAACAATGACTTCAACCAAATGGCTCCTATAACTGTTGATCACACACTGACATGGAGGAATCTTGGCTCGCTCGTTTTATAGAAATGCTTTAACTCCTCGGAGATGCAGGTGGGCTTTCTTGCAAGAACCCCACACCTTAGCTTCTACTCCAACATTTCTAATACATTATGATCTGGGCTTTGACTACGTCATTCCAAAGTGCAGCATTTCCTCTAGTTGGACCATTCTTTGTTGACTAACTGGTGTTTTTATTGTTCTTGTTTTTCTAGAGGACAAATCTTTTGTTGATAGATGGTTGTCATAACGTTCTCTTGTAGAAATTCTTTTTACAATCCAGAATTTATAGATCCATGACATGATGGCAAGCTGTCCGGGTTGAATAGCAGCAAAGCAAACCCAAACCAAAATACTGTCACCACCATGTTTCAAAGCAGTTTTTTTAAGCTGGAATGAAATGTTTAGTTTTGCATATACCTGCTCATTTAAATCATTTGTTTTAAATATGTGTTGTTTTGTTTGTCCACATAACAGTTAGCCTTTAAACAGTGTTCTTTCTGGAAAGAAGTGGTGTTCTTCATGCTACCGTTACATTTATGGCATTTAGCAGACGCTCTTATCCAGAGCGTCTTGTCAGTGCTCGGTCAGAGTGTGTGTCCTAGCCAAGGGTGTAGGAGCGGATTTGACATTGGGGGTACACATTTACTAATATGAATCAAAGCCCCCCTTTGCCCTAAAATATTACCTTTAAGCTGATTTCACTGTAGGTAAGGTAGTAAATCACTGTATAGTGACATAGAACAACATTTGTGGAATTACAGTAAATTGCAAATAAAGAATATACAGCATTATCTGTACTTCTGTTTATTCTTATTCTTAAATCCAATTAAAGATCACAAACTAAACAAGATACTCCACATTACATGGTACTGCTGTCAGAATTTTTTTCAATTATACATGTAGTGTCTGGATTCTATGCATATATAACCAGAAATATATTATTTTCTTTGGGAGCATAATGCTGAAATGAAATGACAAAAAACTGTATGTTAAGGTTTCCTGACTAGACAAGCACCCTCTAGAACATTACATACTGCACTACTAAAAGCACTTCTAACGCTGGAGTCTCTTCATTTATTCATTAATATATATAGTCATTTTATTGCAGTATATATGATCATCGTTGCTAATCATTGCTCTCATCACTGACCTCACGTTTAAAGTTGGAGCGAGCTACCCCACACTCCAGCGAGACGAAACCCCCCTCCCCCCCCACCCCCCAACATAACAACAAAAGCCAGTTGCTAAAAACAAATGCAGAGCGTGAATTGCAAAGGCTGCCAAAAGCGCTTTTAAGGTAAAAGTTTTTAAACATTTTCTGCTTTTCAGTGGTTTCATTTTTGGGTGGGACAAATCTACCTGTTTCTACAACGCCAATGGTCCTAGCTAATACAAACAGTCCAATCTACCCTTGAGCTCAAACACTGCCAGAAAGAAGGGCCAGTGCTGATACCTAGAAAGGGTATTTCATACCATTTCATACTATACTGTACACATTCAGTGTTGGCTTGACATTAGCCAGTGTAAGAAAGGCTTACAGTTCCTTAGATGGGATTCTTTGGGATCTCTCAAAATGTTATTTTCTTGGTATGACCACTTCAGGGAGGGTGCTGAATTTCCTCCATTTGTACACTACATGCCTGAGGCGGCACAGTGGTGTGGTGGTTAGCACTAACGCCTCACAGCAAGATGATCCAGGTTTGACTCCTGGTCCAGACCATTCTCCCACAGTCCAAACACCTTCATATTAGGTTGATTGCTCACAGGTGTGAGTGTGTGTTGTTCTATGTAACGAGGGTTGTGTCAGGAAGGGCATCCAACATAAAACATTTAGGCAAATCTAGTATGCGAATTGTCTCACTGTAGCAACCCCTGTAGAAGGGAAAAAGCCGAAAGATGTGTGTGTGTTTTTGTTGGTACACTCTCTGAGAGCGGTTGATGTAGTCCAAAATCTTCAGAAATAGGTCTTACAGTCTAGTGAGCACTGAAAGGTCCTGAGACATTACATTTGGCTGAGACATTGCATGTACTAACAAATCTATATGTTAAAGCATAGACTCTGATGTTACTGTGTTTTGAATAGGGTAGGGTCAGACATGCTCACACCTAATCCAAATTATCAGCTATAAGTAATAACTGGAGACACTCAACAAACACATTAAATGTTGGATCAATTTACTTATTACTGGACATCTTATGTCAGCACTCATAGACACTATTGACACCTTGCCAGACATCCTGTACATTTGCACTCCTGGACCCTATTTAACATTTTGCTGTACATCCTGTACATTTGCACTCCTGGACACTATTTAACACTTTGCTCTACACCCTGTACATTTGCACTCCTGGACACTATTTAAACACTATTTAATTTTTATATACCTTATTTTCTTTTGTACTGTGTTTGTAACTGCTGCTGGCTGCTAAATTTCAAATTTGAGATCAAAAAAGTATCTATCTATCTATCTATCTATCTATCTATCTATCTATCTATCTATCTATCTATCTATCTATCTATCTATCTATTATTTATGTATTAATACAAGTAGTGCTTTTACATATGTCTGTGTGTTAATTTAACCCTTTTCAAGCTTCTCCTTGTGGAAACAACCCAGTATTATTAACAGTTCTCATCTAATACCTGCTTTGACTGCTCAGTACTTCATTAAGCTAAATCAAGATTGCTGCTAAAGAAATTTAATAAATTCATGTAATGTCTTGGGCGTCCAGGAGACTTGATGAATTGGCAGAGCTAACTTGTTGTAGGCTAAACCGTGTGATATATAATTTGACTGTACAAAAACATTTAATTCAACCATAACTTTGATGCCTGTCCGTATAGGGACTTTATGGACTGTGGAATGAGTTTGATGTTTTGAAATTGAAATAGGTTGTCTATGATATAAGCCCTTAATTGCACATAGGAAAGCAAATGGAATTCAGAAATGTTCATTTGTGCAAGCGGTGGAACATGATCTTCTGAGGATGAACAGGCTCGCATCTCGAAATTCAGCCTCTGATGCGCGTCAGTGTTTTATTCCAACAATCCAAGCTCTGTTTGGTGCCATGAACTCCAGGTGGATGAACATGGTGTGCTTTATCTCCTCTCCACAACACTCCAGCTCTGACTACGACACTTCTCTCCACTCTCACTTAATGGGCGCAAACAGGCAGACTGCGGCTGGACTCGGAGCTATTAGAGCGGCTTTTAGTTTAACGTCATGAATAGGGTCTTTATGGCAGACTCGCCACTGCTGTACGGTTGATTCTGTGCATGCCGCAGTTCTGTAACATCTGGTCAAACAGAAACAACCTTGAACCGTGATGATTCAACTGTTTTAATGGGAGGAGATGGAAAAATCATGATAGAACTAAAATATCATTTGTTAATATGCAGCAGTGTGATGACTAAGACATTCACTTGCATTGTGTTTAGCTACTTACTTATTTTTTAGCATTAAATAGGTGCGACTGTCATGATTTACTAAATAGGTGCAACAGTTCTTTAGCATTTATAATAAGATGAAAGTGGCTGTTAGCACAAATCTTTATAGACGTATCCCTTTTAATATGCCAAATATTGGGATTCAATTTAATTCAAATAAATTAAATTTATTTATATAGCATGTTTAAAAGCCCAGGCTGACCAAAGCACAAAATAAAATTTTGAATAAAAATAGAGAAAGTAAAATTAAACAAGATAAGGTAGTGTAAAAAATAGGACCATATTTAAGTAAACAGGTGCTGATGAAAATATTAATCTATTATATAATAATCTCAGTTACAAGCCAGAGAAAAGAGATAAATCTTAAAACAGGATTTAAATTGTTTAATTTTTTGATGCACAAGCTAAGCAAACCCCTTCTAATGCACAACATGGCTCAAACTTGACCTGTATTAATTTCCTATCTTAGTGTATGTATTACTAACTATCACTCTGGTATATCTATTGAAATCAGTTTATTTGATTATTTAATGTTCTAAGTGTTCATTACAAATCTTGTTTTTGATCTTAAATGATTATTTTAATTCCTATTTATCTACTTCATGATCAAAAACAGTGTTTGTAAATATGTTCCTGACTGCAAATGCTTACAAATAGGTCCTATGAAATCTCAAAGTGAATACATAAGCGTTGGTTTTGGCCTATGTTGTATGTTAGAAGGGCAGTGATACGAAAATTAGTTTTATTTAAAAAAAGTAAAAAATAAAACTGAAATCAGGACTTGTGATGATCAAAAACAAGTAAAGTGAGGAATTCATAGAAGCTTGGATGATGAAATTAATTCACTGCAAAAATATAAAAAAAAGTAGATTTCAGTCGGGTCACATTTGACCCAGGTTATTCATCAAAGGGTTAATGGGGGACACAGATCAGAGAGTCACTGGCATAGGAACCAGAGGGGATGGGGGGACGTGTCCCACTCAATATCAGAAACAGGTAGATTTGTCCAACCCAAAAATTAAACCACAGAAAAAGCTGAAACTGTTTAAAAGCACTTAATTTTAAAAGCGTGTTTTGGCAGCGTTCGCTATTCATGTGCTGTATTTGTTGTTAGTAACTGGCTCTGGTTGTTAGGTGATCTGGGTCTTTCAGTTTAGAAATATCCTGCAGTCAGCAGCTTCAGTGCCCCGAGCTCTCGCCTTGCTGGAGCGTCGGGTAGCTCACACCAGCTTTAAACGCGAGGTCAGTGATGAAAGCAATGATTAGCAACGATGACCATATATACTGCAATAAAAACGCCTATAATAAATATGATGTGCTGTTATGGTAACAGACTAGTAGGGTTTGGGTTAGCTTATGTTTACATTAACTTTAGTCAGAAAGCTCTGAAACATAAAGTTACATTACTCTCTGGCCACGTCCCAAACTGCAGACTGCTACTACACTAAATACATAAAAAATAAAATTAATTAATGAATTAATTAAAAAAAAAAAGTTTTTTATTTACTACATTATCTACAGTGGAATCAGCTTATAGGTATGGAGTGGGCTTTAATTCATTTTAGCAAATGTCTCCTCCCCCAATGTCAAACCCACCCCTACGCCCTTGGTGAAGTACTAGTGAAAACAGAAAGCAGTGATTGGCCAGTACTCTTTGACCTGTATTAAACTAAAAATGGGCTAAATAATGCACCACACTTTCCGAATGGTAGACAGTTCTGGACTAGTCGTCTAGCACCCGCACTCCCTGATTATGCAGCCATGATGCTGTTGTAACGTGCAGAATGTGGTCTGGTGTTGTCATGCTGAAATATATCTAGACGCTTCTGGATACAGGTGACATGTGACTTCCACTGTACAGTCTTAACTTGCGTTTTCCTGCTGATGTATTTTTGGCAATGTGGTGAGCCTCAACCCATCCATGCTTATAAAAGAATAGGCCTTACCTGGATGCTCCTCATGCTTACATCACCCGGTTAAGATGTATTTTGTGTTTTAGTTTAGTTTCTCTACTGTTACAACTTTTCTGGAACTGGGTTTGTACTTCGCTGATGAGTAATAATACATGTTTTTGTGTGTTTACATGCACTTAATAATCTGATCACAATCGGATTTCTGCTGGTCTAATATTAACTAATATTAATATTAAGGTCCAGAAATCAGATTCTGTTATGTGATAAACCTGTATAACTTTCTCTGCCATTCTTGTGAACCTAGCTTGCTTTACACATGTACAAAAGATTGTGAGGTAGGTAGGTGGACCTGTAGGCCATCCAAGCATTTTGTCTGTTCTGAATGTAATGATTGGATGGGGTCTTTACAGTCCTGTGGCCTCCACAGATAACAGTTTTTCCACCAGCGCATTTGATTTATTGATTGCTATCGAGATGTCAAGGTATAGAACAAAAAAACCATCACCCAAAATCAATTACCGACTCCAGCTTTAAGTGTGATCTCTGAAGAGGGAATCAACAAAACATGAACGCCTGTGTTCATTTTTATGGAAGCTGTTATTTTGTATCATCGCTGACCAATGAAAAATATGCATCTCCATTATATGTATTTTCGTTTTTGTTGATTTGTATATTTCTGTATTATTTGAACACAACAGATGTTGGGTGTATCTTTTGAAAGTTTCATAATGAATGGACCAATAGAAATGCTCCAAAAAAAATCTGGTTATATTGACATTGAAAGTATCATTACATTGAAAGTTAAGACAGATTTTTTCCTCTCCTGTAAAGTTGCGATTTTGGAGATACATAGAAAGGAATCTTTTTTTTAATAGCATTGCATGTTTATCATGTGTGGTATCATAAGAATTTGGGTGGCTTTTGAACTGTGAAAAAATATTGTGATCTAAATTGTAGTGTTGCCACAACCCCGCGTTCTGCAGTGGTCAGAAGACCGTATGGCATATACGATAGTGCTTTGCAGCAAGCAGTTGACCATTGGCAGCCACAAACTTTGCAGGGGTCTGAGAGATCACGGGAGTACTGCATGCTGAGTGCATGGACTTTGTGGGGACTATATAGAGAAAATATCACTGATAAAGTGATAGTGGGCTGACATGCATTTGTAGCTTTCACGTTGGCGAGAAACTGCAGAAAAAAATTACATTCTTCATTCCTAAGACATTTGGTTGAGTGAACACAGATAATTCACTAAACTGGTGTTGTTAGACTACTGGATAAGTGTTGTTAGACTGTCTGAGCTTCTCTTAGTAAACCTACCTTTGAAGTCCTTCAGTGAGGTACAATTGTTTTAGAAGTATGTTCATTCATTACTCAGGTAGAAGTATAGATACTAGGGTTTAAAAATACTTCTGTACATGTTGAAGTATCAACTCAAGAAGCTGAAGTATTTACTCCAGTAAAAGTGTAAAAGTACTGCTTTCAAAACTATTTAAAGTATAAAGTTAAAAGTTATGTAAGGGAAAAAAAATGCCATTAAGGACAAAAGCTTAGGCCGCACCTCAGTGGTCTATAGCGCACTAGCCCAGCTCCCCAATAATTCCATACTTCTAAAAGCCATAATGACTATATTGTTATATTAAAATGTAAATGTTGATAATTTGGGATGCGCTAGGCTTCCTGTTTCAGCCGCACATATATAAATAAATGAATGTAGTTTAGTACAATGTAAATATATTAAAGAACATATCTGTGTACTACTGAACATTAACGTGTTTCATGGAGCAGAAGATATGATGACTAGTTGTCTATAAGTATTATAATGGTGTAAATAATCAAACTTTAAAGGCATGTTATCAATAATCTTTACTGGAATGTAAATGTACATGAATAAAAACAAGCTGAAATGAAATAGGAGTAACGAGACTATGTTTAAAATGTAAGGAGTAGAAAGTACTGCTAATGGAGTGAAAATGTAAGGAGTAGAAAGTACTGATAATGGAGTGAAAATGTAAGGAGTAGAAAGTACTGATAATGGAGTGAAAATGTAAGGAGTAGAAAGTACTGACAATGGAGTGTAAATGTAAGGAGTAGAAAGTACTGATAATTGAGTGTAAATGTAAGGAGTAGACAGTACTGATAATTGAGTGTAAATGTAAGGAGTAGAAAGTACTGATAATGGAGTGTAAATGTAAGGAGTAGAAAGTACTGCTAATGGAGTGAAAATGTAAGGAGTAGAAAGTACTGCCAATGGAGTGAAAATGTAAGGAGTAGAAAGTACTGATAATGAAGTGAAAATGTAAGGAGTAGAAAGTACTGACAATGGAGTGTAAATGTAAGGAGTAGAAAGTACTGATAATTGAGTGTAAATGTAAGGAGTAGAAAGTACTGATAATGGAGTGTAAATGTAAGGAGTAGAAAGTACTGATAATGGAGTGTAAATGTAAGGAGTAGAAAGTACAGATAATGGAGTGTAAATGTAAGGAGTAGAAAGTACTGATAATAGAGTGTAAATGTAAGGAGTAGAAAGTACTGATAATGGAGTGTAAATGTAAGGAGTAGAAAGTACAGATAATGGAGTGTAAATGTAAGGAGTAGAAAATACTGATAATGGAGCGAAAATGTAAGTAGTAGAAAGTACAGATAATGGAGTGTAAATGTAAGGAGTAGAAAGTACTGATAATGGAGTGTAAATGTAAGGAGTAGAAGTAAAAAGTCAGCTGAAAAATAATTACTTCAGTAAAGTATAAATAACCAAAATTTCTACTAAAGTAAGGAAAAGAAGTAATTGTACTTTGTCACTTGACACCTCTGGTGAGGTATAGAAAGTCTTACCGATGCCATGATGGTGGTACAGCATGGACGTTACGCCATCAAACCGGAAGCCGTCAAAACCATACTCGTCCACCCACCACCGCAGGTTGGACAAGAGAAAGCGTGACACCTCCCAGCTGAGAAGAAAAACATATCAGCAGAGTTATGAGAAATAATGAGAAAATACAAGAACACAAGAGCAGTTTGTTATACTGTCCAAAACTTCTGCTAAACGATACGGATCAGCGCAGCAACTGGACTGTATTTCTTGAGACAAAGCGTTTAATTTCCTGAAAACGGATGACTCAGCTGACCCACATGACCCAAAGTTACCTTGCCTTGGTTTCAAAGGGACTAGAGATATCTTCATTCAGCATCAGCAGAATGTACAGTATCAGAGGCCAACACAGAGTCAGTGCAACAATGATCCCAAATGAAGCCACACAACAGCACCGCAACTTCTACACACAGAGCCGTAAAGAGAATCCATTGTAGGTTATAGAGTGGATTTGTGTTGTCGCTGTCCAAAAAGAGTAGAGTAGTATTTTTCTACATCATTCAAAAGCAGCCACTGACATTTACACTGTGTGAAAATGCCATAATGAATGGACCAATAGAAATGCTCCAAAATAACTTGGAAAAATTTCCGGTTCCATTGACTTACATTAAAAGTAAAGACTGTTTTTGCTCTCTCCTGTAAAGTTGGCATTTCAGAGGTACTTGTTTTTCTTTGGCTGGCAGTGGTATGTAAAATGCATGAAGCCTATTGAAAGAGGGAGAGAGAGAGAGAAAGAGAGAGAGACCTGAGTAAAGTATAAGAGCCAATACATTTGTTTCATTCCTGAATATGTTAAGCGTTGTTAAGAGTAATTTTTTTCTTTACCACCCAGCAGGCTGACAAACTGTGGTCAGTGCACCCTGATGAATGACTGACTGACTGACTGACTGACCATTTTTTATATGCACACATGCACACATTTAAAGAGAAATCATGCGGTGTAGGTCACCACTTTCAGCTCGTCGTCCTTTCAGGCATCTGCTGCTAAAGACTGTAACACACTCCAGAAAACATTCAAATTAGAGACATTTATTCCAATCGCGGAATTTAAGAAATGCATCAGGAATATTTTTACTGCAACTCTTTTGTTATTAATTAAAAGTTTTATTCATTTATTTATTTTATTCATCCTTGTTCTCTCTCTGTCTTGTTTTATCTTTTTATCCATGTCTGTTCTTGTTATTGATGTACCCTTTTCCTTCAAGTAGCTTCTGCTACTTGCCAGGCTGTTATTGTAAATAAGAATATGTTCTTAATTACTTGCCTGGTTAAATTAAAGGTTAAATAAAAAAAATTAAAAAATAAATAAAAGGTTATTGTGCAGAACAGGAATATCAGCGATACCAATCGTATTTCAAAGGAGAGAGAACACTAATATTTGAACAGAGTAATAAAACCATAACACAATTAACTGCTGCAATAAATAGAGTTCTCTCACTATAATCACTTCATCATAGATATATAGTATATTCGGGAGTATTCAGGGGTGATCTGGGAGTCTGTTGTTGTCTGGCTACTCCAGCACTGGCTAGCAGCTAGCTAACTTGCTATAGCGGCACTGATGCTAGTTTTAATGCAACAGAATGTTTGGTTTGACAATTCCTCTTCCAGAGGCACTCGGTTCTAGCTTGGTAATGCTGTTCTAAGAATTATCTGTCATTTGTGTTTGCACATGGAGGAATTTGACCTCTGCATTTAACCAGTCAGTGCAGTGGAACAGCCACATACACACACACTAGGGGGCAGTGAACACACTTGCCCAGAGTGTTTCACAGCTCTATCCACAGTGCCCAGGGAGCAGTTTGGCCTTAGGTGTCCTGTTCAAGGGCACTTCAGTTGTTTCGTAAAGATTCAGGGGATCATTTCGAAAACCTTCCAGTCAAAAGGCTGGATCCCTAACCTCCAGCTAATGACTGCCCTATAAAGTTTTCAGAGGTTTAATGAGCATGGTTACAGTTGCTAGGTTATAAAGGATCTACAGGGTGGATCAGTTTGTTACAGCGCCACACTGAGGCAGACCAAGTTGGTTAGAAATACCAGCGACAGAAGCTGACTGATTGTGGGTGAAATAAACACTGCTAAACACTGACAATGTATTGTCATAATAAGTTTATCTTCATGAAATGGATTGAATTCACATTTTAAGAGATTCAGGGGTTCCATAAAGTTAATTCGGGGGTCCCAACCCCCACAAGGACACACAAAATTTTGCTATTTGGTCACATCCTAGAATGTTGATTTTCTCTACCCTAAACTAGCCTAAGTTAGACATTTGTAACGAATGTTGTTATGCTGTTACTTCATTTAATGGGATCTTGTAATGAGAATAGACACAAGCATGAAGGAGCTGAGCTAAAACACGGGAAGAAGATGGATGTATTAGGGTGGGAGACAACCGAGTATGAGAGTTTAAAACTAATCTAAAATCTTCTGAAGGCACCATTTAAAAAAGCTACACATTCTGTTCGACACACACCAAAAGTATGAAACACTTTCATAGGGGCGGTACCCCTTTCACCACTGAGCCAATACCCCTCTCGTCACTGGGGCATAGCCCCTTTCATCACCAGGTTGGTACCTCTCTCATCACTGGGGCAGGACCTCTTTGTCATTGGGACGGTACCTCTCTCATCACTAGGGCAGTACCCCTTTCATCACTGGGGCGGTACCTCTCTCGTCACTGGGACAGTACCCCTTTCGTCACTGGGACATTCCCTTCTCGTCACTGGGACAGTACCCCTTTTATCACTGCAGCGGTACCTCTCTCATCACTGGGGTGGTAACCTTTCCGTCACTGGGGCATAACCCCTCTCGTCACTGGGGTGCTAACCTTTTTATCTCTGGGATGGTACCCCTCTCATCACTGGGCGGTACCACTCTCGTCACTGGGGTGGTACCACTTTCGTCATTGGAGTGGTACCACTTTCATCATTGGGGTGGTACTTCTTTGGTCACTGGGATGGTACCCCCAGGGCACCCTCTTGGTACCTTTAGTTTGTTTTAAAGTTGTATTTCAGTCTGTACAGCTTGTCTTGTGTCCAGATAAGTTGGATATAAACAGGTACAAGTATGTACTGTGCCTTTGGAAAAAACTTCTGTAAGGTATGCAGTTGGACCTTTGATGTACCTTTAAGGGTACATTTACATTGCTGGTACCTTGAGGTACAAAAATGTGGGTGAAGTAAGCTAAACACTGACAGTGGCAGTGTTGGTGGTTGTTGGTCCCGTGTTCTCTGTATCTATGAATAATCAGCTTTAGAAGCTGTATTCTGCTCTTAATTCACTTTACATTTCCTCTTCCTAACGCAAGTGGCTTGGATTACATCTAATCTCTTGAACGTTCCTTATTATACTACAATTGGTTGTCGGACACGAATAGTCAATAAACAGAACTTGCGTTCCTTGTGCCGCCTCATGTTTTATTTCTTTTTTATAGCAGGATATTAACACTGCTTACAAATTTGACTGCTGTTTTTCTTTCATTTATTTATTTGTTAAAGATAATATCACAACTATCTTTAATTATCTCTTACCATCCAGAGAACCAGCTCTGATCTGATTTCCTGCATCCAAGTATTCATTAAGATACACAAATTAGAATCCGAGAGCAATTATAAAGATTTACTTGAAGGAGGGAAAGATAGGCCTGCGTGACCTTTTCCTTTTATATCTCTTCCTCTGAGTTTAGCTATCAACTTGCTTTCAATTTAGAATTCAAATGCAGTGCAAAGCTCAATTAAGCTAAAACAGGGGGGCAAAAAAAAATCCCAACAAACCAAAAGCAGCATTGCGCTGAAAGCTGTCTTGATGGAGACGCAGATGGTGAAGGTGCCAGTGATTCATTGTTCATGGCACGCCTGTCAGCTAAGGCAAAGTAACTGCGATTGCAAGAGCGAACTCAAAGAGCCGGCGCGCTCGCTGGCTGCCACTAAACGTAGGACAATTTACAAGCCATCTCCGTGCCGAGCGCGGGCTTATTAAATTCAGGTTCAAAAAGGCGTCCGTGGTTCTAAAATGCACCTGCAGCATTCTTCCCTGTAGGAATCTCCTGAACATTGTCTGCATAATGAAGCTCCCAGCCTACTCCTGCATACTGAAGCTGCATACAGAAGCCTTCAGTCGATGCCTGGGTACTGAAATTGCATGCTGAATCTGAACGCTAAGATAAACAACAACTGATCAAAACTCAGCAGTGGTGCCAATCAATAGCGCTAGCGTGCCGGAGCCGCCGGGTCAAGGTTAAAAGTGTTTTATCTATGCAGGGCTTGAGAAAGATTAGGGATAATATTTTGAAAAAGATAGAGCGCATGTGTTTTTTACCATTGGGCTCTGAGCAGGTTAACTAATAGCAAATCCAAGCCACATAAATGGAGCGCTCCAATACTTTTCAGCCTTACCTCTATCTGCTGCATCAGAATTTCACTGTTTATAATAAGGATCAACGATGTGAATGAGTTTCTCAGCAAAACTTGCTGGATTTATTCTAACTTTATTCTAAACTCAGAAACAATGCAACCAAAAATGCATGCAGGTACGATCGCTTACTCTAAGAGAGGGGGTCTAAACTTTTTTCAAAGTGGACCAGATTGGGCCGGTCTCTCTTTAAAAAAAATATTATATGGAAATTATATATAACACTATATTTGAAATATAAAAAAACACACATATACAAAATAATGAACAATTATTTAACTAATGAATTTCATTTGACCGTAGCTGCAGCAGCAAGAGATCAACAGAGTAAACACTGTTACAACGTACTGCAAACTTTGTCTGAACATGTGCTGAACAACATTTCTGCATCAAGTATCTTCAGTGTTTCACTCAGTCACTGCATCACCAAACTTCTGGACCTCAATAACAGCAAGTCTTATATGCCTTATGTCACATAATCTATTATAGTAGGCGAACATTTCTCTTATGCTGAGTTTCTCTGACGTGGTGATGGTGGTGTGTTAGTGTGTGTTGTGCTGGTGTGAGTGGATCATACACAGCAGTGCTGCTGGAGTGTTTAAACTCCTCAGTGTCACTGCTTAGGGATAAGCATAGACACTTCATAACTCGCTCTACTCAGGTTCTCCTGGGCCCCACATGCCCTGAAAAACAGATGCTGCTGGAAGACCAGGTTTCTCTGTCCTCTCGTTCTCTGAGTATTTAGTATATTGTCCATGTTCTGTTTCATAATGTCTCTTCATATTTAACTTCTACTGCAATAGTCTTGTGGTATAAGAGACACACGCTTTGCAGTGTCTCTCTACACAAAAATATTCTAACGTCCATCTCTCGTGAATTCGCCGGTTCTCACTGTCGACTTTGTGTTTGTTTGGCGTAGCCATCACTGAATGCCATTCCATGAATTTAGAAGCCCAGTCAGAAAAAACAACGGCTCTTAAGTTTATTTAACTTCGATTGCTAACACAGCAGTGAAACGTATTATATATGTATATGTACTGCTGCCACCATCAGGTAAAAGGAATAATCGCCAGCGGGCCACCGGTAATGTATTCTTACGAGTGATGCTGCAAGCCATTTAGCCCACGGGCCGGGCTTTGGACACCCCTGCTCTAAGACTTACTGATATCCAGGCATTATTAGACCGGTTAGAGTCTGTGAAAACTACCACTTGACTATTGTGTACAGTCAAAATTGTCAAAAACAGACATTTTATACACAATGCACCAAAATTGGCATTAACGTTGGGAACATGTGCTACAGCAGCTTTGCTATCCGGTGAAACACTGTGCACAGAAACCCAGAAAATAAAATGATTTACATGGGTAAGCTCTCCAGAGTGTACTGTATAGTTCAATTGCATTGTGAGTAAGATAAAAACAAGCTGCAATCCAGAATTTACAATAACAAAGCATATCTATATTGTACTTATACACTTTTTCAAGTATCTGTACTTTATTAAAGTATTTTCATATCATTACTGTCCAATGAAAAACATGTATTTCCATTTTTGTTGATTTTCATTTTTCTGCATCATTTAAACACAACAGCTGCCGTTTACATTGTGTAAAAATTCCTTGATGAAAGGACCAATAGAAATGGTTCAAAGCACGTTTTAAAAAAATCTGGTTCCCTAGACTAAGGGCGTTTTCACACCTGTAAATTATTTAACTGGTCCGGATCAGTTAATGAGTTTGTGTACTTGGAGTGTTTCCTCCTCGGTTAAGTTTGTTTTCACACAGCCAAAAACCAAAGCACACCTAAATGCGCCCCAACAAACCACGTGAGCACGTTGTCTCCTCTGATTGGTCAGAGCTACCTGGCATGCGAGCAAGAAAGTAAACACAGGGAGAAGATCCGGTTTTCCCAAACTATTGCACATTTCTTGTACAGCGTAGCACAAAGCAGCGGCAGAGACAGCATCTGTTCATAGCTGTAATAATAATCTGATTATATACCAAACTACAGTCCACCTGCAGAACACCCAGCTCACTCCAAATATCAAGTACACAACGTCCCTCACTGCTAGTCCAAGAGAGACCTCGCTTCATTGTCCTCGCTCTGTTAGCTGCTACAGTTCTCCAGTTCTCTGTATACGCCATCTGCCGCATTCCATAATGCAAAGCACACCTGGCTGCAGGATATGTTTAGATCAAACTTGTGGAGTACACCTAACACTTGGGTCGGATTGAGGTTGGATCACGTTCTGACCATAAACGAACCTCTCCGGAGTTCGTTCGGAACCGGACGGAGACCACCTCCTCTCAAGGGTCTCGTTTGCACTCTTGGTGCGGTTTGTTTTTGGAGGTGTGAAAACAGTAATCGCACTCGGGTGCGGACCAAAACAACCGCACCCGAGTGCGATTACTGTTTTCACACCTCCCAAAACAAACCGCACCAAGAGTGCAAACGAGTAAGTTTTACCTGGACTAACTAGCGCTGGTGTGAAAACACCCTCATATTGAAAGTTAAAACATTGCTATTTTGGAGATACTTATTTTTCATTGGACAGTGACGATATTTTGAGATTTGCTCTACTTTGTTCTGCTAAAACTTTAAAGATGACGTCCATAATATGCAAAAGAATATGAGAATGAAGGAACATGCTGTAATGACGTGTGTGTGTTTTTAAAATTAGATATCTGATATTACAATAGTTTAGATCAGATTTACATTTGCAACGCTTCCTATAAAGCCTGTATTCATAATGTTATATAAATTAAATACATCAGATTATAATTAAAGTCATAAGCATCGCTCTACGTAGATATAAAACACGAAAAGTCAGATATTATAAAGTCAGATTCCAAAACACATTATCTTATTTGTTCAGTTACCAGGTCCAAATTACACAATCAACCTCACACTACATATAAACATTTTGATTTGTTATATGAACATATATTATAAAACATGCTGGACTGCTGCCTGATTTTAGGTAAGTTGGTAGCCACTGTAGTAATGGCTTGTAATGAGTTTTGAACAGAAAACATACTAAACCTTCTTGTCCATGCTCACAGTGCTTCTTATTTTTTCACATCATTTGATCACAACTTGTTCATATTGTGTAAAAAAATCATGATGAACGGACCAATAGAAATGATCCAAAATAGCTTGACAAAATTTCTGGTTCCATTTTACATTGAAAGTTAAGACAGTTTTGGGGTGTCACGTCCTGCCCTGTTTTCCAGCCTGTCCGTCTTTGTTTACATACCCTTGTGGGTCCCATGTGCTTGTGTTTACGTTTTTCGCCATGTGGTTCTGTTGGTTACGTGCTCCCTTGTCTCCGCCCCTCACCTGTTTCCCATCTGTGACCCCGCCTATTGTTCTCAGGGGTTTCTTGTTCCCTCTTGTTATACTGTGTATATATTGCCTCTGTTTTGCTCCCTGTCTTGTGGTTAATTTTCTATGGTTCCCGTGTTTCTGTGATTTCTGTAACTCGTGGATTTTGTTTTTGTTTGCCCTGTGTTTCTGTTTTGTTTATATTTCTTGTTTGTTTATGTTCTTAGTGTTTAGTTTATGTATTTTTATAAAAAATATTTTGGTCAAATCTTGCATCAGCGCCAGCCCCCCTGCCTCCTGCCTATTTCCTCCGTCTCCCCGTCTGCCCCTCGTGACATTGGCTTCTTCTGTAAAGTTTTCATTTTGGGGATAATTGTGTTTAATTGGACAGCGACGATATTATAATACATTATGAAGCCTAACATTATAAAGTTGTACACTCTTGCTTTATAAAGTGTTGTGCATGTAATTATAACTCCTTATAAGCAATTACATAGGTGTGTGCCAGGTAGTGTAATGTATTATTCATGCTATATTGCACATTAGAAATTCATTTATGAAGCACCATGAATACAGAGTTCATGAGAAGTGTTACCTAAAGTTTATCTGAACACCAAAGAAGAACAAATGTTGGATTGTCTGAAAAGCGCACTATATTTCTTTTATTTAACAGCAAATATTTTCATATTTTAGCCCATTTAAAAACATAAACAGGGCTCAAGCTATTTTTTATACAGAGTATCTCTACTCTTACACAGCAGGACTTGTGTACTTCACCAGCACTGCCTTTTAACTGGCTGTTTGCTGAGAATGTGTTGGATAGAAATTAGTTTGGAAAACATTGTGCATTCAATTTAATACAATACATTCATCACAGTCTTTAAACAGAAATGATGAGCCGTGAAGCAGCACATGTTCCACACCAGAGTAATGTCCACAGACATTAGGCATATTTGATTTTATTTATGTTTAGCAGAGAGAGAGAGAGAGAAAGAAAGAAAGACAGGGAGAACGAACAGATTTATATTTGCCATGCATACAGCCTTTTAACCTCTGGTCCTCCACTGTTCGCTCCACTCACCCCACTCTTCTCTATTCTTTATATTTATATATGCTTTATTTTCTTTCTTCCTCATGTACTCTCTCTCACTTTCTCTCTTATTCTATATAATGTTGGGTCTTAGATTCAGCATTGCAGAGCTTCTTCTCCCAGTTTGCACTATCCTTCTACAAAGGTCAAGGAAATGCAATGCCTGGTTCAAACTAGTTTTGAATCTACAGCATCACTTTCACTTCCTTCAGAGATATTTCTCCAACCAATCAATCTTAGGTGATAGGTTATTTGAGTGGTTCAACTGAAGATGAATATGAACTGGTAGAAGAAACCATAATAATACCTACATCTCTCAGAACTGGCATTATGCAAAGCTCATAATACATCCATTACCAAAAAATAAAGAAATAAAGAATTACATACAAAATACTAAGCGAAAAGCTTATTTTGACTACCTTTATACAGACAGATACAATTCTTTCAATTATGTTTATTAAAACTACAGAGAAATATCAATAGAAAACATATAATACATAATGATGGTCTTTCCTCAGTTTTAGAAGTGCTGACCACTTTATTGTTAAACAACTGCACCCCTTTGGCAGATACACATCTGTCTTTTATATTCGTCCTTAAGTGGTTTAGCCAAAAATCAGAACCTCCAATCCTGAATGCAGTCAACCTGTCACACCCTGCCGGATCTCCCTGTCTATGTGATTAGGTATGTTCAAGATACGGCTGTGTCTGACCTTGGTGGTTAGTGAAAGCAGCCGAATGCAGTTGGGGCAGGAGATTAGAAAAGAGCCTCAACTCGGACATCTGCAGCCTACGTGAACAACGTAAATAGAAAACGCAATAGAAAAATAGTAAAAAGAAAGAAAAGAATTAGAAAGAGTATAAAGAAAAATATATCCAAATGCAATAGTGATGTAGTGCTTTTAAAGACACTCACAAATCATAAGAGTATAAATCTACGGCACTTGAGCCTCTTCATGATCTGAAATACTAATTCTGAAAAAAGAAATATGTGGAATACTGCATGAACATGAACGGTCATGCTACTAGATATGATAGTATTAGTATCTGGGGTCTTTAAAGAGTTTTAGAGGAGAGATATATTTTACAGTAAAAAGAATCAAACGCCAGAAGTGTCCGCGGAGCTTCTGACCAATGAGGATTAATTATCATGCCCCGTACCGAGCCAGGCGGTGTTCAGGCTGCGCGGCGCTGTGTGAAGTTGGACACGTCTCTTGTTTTGATTGTTTTGATTCCCAGCCATGTGTTTATGTTTTGTCTTGTGCTCCTTGTCTTCGTCCCTCACCTGTTTCCCATCTGTGGCCCCGCCTATTGTTCCCAGCTGTTACTCATTAGTCTCTGTATATAAACCTCCTGTTTTTCTCTCTTCCTGGTCAGTCATTTTCTGTGTTTCTGTATCCTACCCATTTGCCACTTGTGTCTAGTCTGTCTGTTTTTCCCGTTTTGGTTGTATCCTTTATGTTGTTAGTGCTTTGAGTTGGTTTTGCGTTTGTTTTCATTTAATATTGGTTTAAGGCTTGCGTTTGTGTCTCCCCTTCTGTCATGCCTTTGTCTTCTCTGCTCCACGCTCCCCCCCAAGGCTGACACAACCAGCCAAGCTTAGAGTCCAAAGTTTGATTCTTTAGTTTTCTAAGGAGCCGCAAGGCCAGTTAGCACTGCATAAACTTTAAAACTAAATCTGCATGTTTACCTCAAATCTTATTGAGTTGTTAAGGCCCTAAAGAACAGAGATGTATGATACTAAACTGTATTAAACGTTCAACAAAGCTTGAATGAAAGCCTAACATATAAAAGTATAAACTTCAAAACTGTTGATTAGTGCTATCTGAGCTTGATTGACAACGTTCTGTCCAACACTCCCAACCTAATCAAACAGACAGATGTGACAATGCTGGAATGACTAGACAAACATTCAGGTGGATGAATGAATGGACGCACAGACATACATGCAACGGATGAACAAACAATGCTGGTGTGAGAATAAATGAATGAACGGGCAGGTAGGTGATCTAGTTTGCCAGCTTTAGGTTAGACTAGGTTAGCTTTAGCCACATCTGCCAACACTGGGCTGCAGAAAAGAGGGAGGTTTTTCAATTGTCAAGTTTATTTTTTCACATTTACGTTTCAATCAGTGACCGGTTTCTCGTTTATAGCGTCTCTTGTACAGTGGAATGAAAAAATCAAGAAAAATCAAGGTGTGTTGGCAGGTGTGCTTAAGCCTTCTAAGCTATCCTGACTTTGAAACTGTTTGTGTAGGCGGGGCAAGAAACATTAGCCTTGTAATTGGTTGGGAAATCCTTCTGAAGTGTTACCTAAGATTACGACTGGCCAGTTTACATGGAGACGAGAGAATATGTTTAAATACAGCTGATAGTCAAGAAGATATTCATGAAACATACTTTGCACATGTGTATTGTGGGTCCAGAGAAACAAGATTAACTTCACATAGATAAAGGCAGCATTCTGTCTGGCATCTCTTATTGAGACACTCTAGATAGAAAACAACTGCGTCATAGCGTTATCCCACCCAATGCAGCATGCGACCGGTGGTTTAGCTGGTTGCTAAGCTACCGGCCAGCATCCAAAACAATAGCTTGAGGCTTAAATTCTAATGGCTGGAGTATAAAACTGCAAAATGATTAACGACTCGTTACAAAGTTGCAAATAAAATGTTGTTTTCTGTGATCATATGACAAGAAACACATTAAAACACCAGAGAGAATCAAAATAACCCCCATTTTAAAACCACTTCACTGCGTTGCATCGATGCATCTTTAAAATCAGGCCAAAATAAGGTGGCTCAGTAGACAGCATGTTTAAGGTATCTAAGAACTGGAACAGCTTACATGTCAGGAGCTCGCATGCTATGACGTAAAATGCTGTCCATGTAGGCATTTCAATAGGTTTTAAGACACACCCATAGAGTCACTGGGGCTTTACGAGATACTATCCTATCTATATCTATAGAAATTAATCAAAGATTATTATATAGCTAAAATGAACAACAGCACTTTTTCCCGAAAAATAACATTACTGTATACCGTACAGTGATGGTGTAATGATTTAGACATAGCTTTTGGAAAATGCTGATTTCACAAGTGATTCCGTCCATCATACTCTGTCAATTTTGTGCATGAAGCTCAATCTAAAACGTTAGTGTCCATATGTATGAACATATTTAAAATATAATGCAGGACGTTTTTTACTTTTTTTTAATGCCAGAGAGTAAATATGCAAAAGTGAATTAAATGGTCTGCCATGTTAATGCAATCATCAAAAGATTTTGAGCTCCCTTAGTTGCTTCTATATTGTGCCTACAGTAGTCGCCAATGCCAGAGAAGTCAAGATGTAGAAAACAGCATATCAGAAGGGAAACAGTGAGCAGGCGAGCTCGAATAATGACTCATAAGAGCTTGTAGTTTGTATAATCAACAAAAAAAGAGACAAGACTGCGGAAGCAGAAGCCTAATTACTCTATTAATCTTACATGTAGTTCCCAAGGGCAATATGACAGAGACACAGTCTAAAGCTTTAGTGCTTCACGGCGGGAGTATTCATGCCATCGTCACCTGATTTCATTAAGGATTTTTCTTGTTCTGAAGAGGACTGGAATTTAATTAGTGAGAATTGTACATGCTTGAAAAAGGTCCCTTCAACAATTTCATCTCTTTATATAGATTCACTGGATTCCACATGGAAAAAAAGTGAGAAAGAAAAAGTTACAGAGAAAACGGGACTCCTAACAACTATGAAAGACCTGGCAGACCACCAAACAGGTCTACATCATTTAAACAGCGCTTAAAGCTTTCAACATTGAGAGAGTGAGGAGGAAATCAAGCCACAGGTGTTTCTGTCCAACCTTCCGCTGTGAGAAGTCAACGCTTGGAGTGTGAACGGATGTGTCAAGGAGCTTCTACTGAGAAAGGAAGAACATTTCCAAATCAGTCATAGCAACTGATATTCTTAGAACAAAGAGCTAGTCACTTCAGAGTGCAGACCTTACATCATTGGACGTTATTGCGATTGCAACCGCAACCAACTTCTAAGACTGAACTTTGGAGCTGTGGAAACATTCACAGTGCTGGTGGAAAAAGTAAGTAAACCCTAATGCTAATGACTTCAACAAAAGCTAATAAGAGTCAGGAATTCAATCAATGAAATGAGATTGGAGTAAGGTGTAGAGCTACTTTGACTCTTAAACTTTTTGAATTTGCTGTTCACCATGCCTCGCAAAAAAGAGATCTCTGAAGACCTACGAACAATCAAGAATTGTTGATTTGCATAAAACTGGTAAAGTCCAAGACTTTATTATTAACCAGATATTAACCAGTCCACAGTTGGACAAACTGTCTACAGAGACGATTTAGTACTGTGGCTACTATCCCTAGAAGTGGGCGCCCACCAAGTTGACTCTAAATGCACAATGTAGAATGATCAGAGAGGTAAAAAAGAACCCTAGAGTAACAGCTAAAGGCTTGAGGGAATCATTGGAACTGGTTAATATCTCTGTTCATGAGTCTACCATACACAAATGATTCAACATTCATGGTGTCCTTCCAAAAAAAAGCATCACTGCACCCCTGAAGTTTGCCAAAGACTACCTTGACACTCCACAATGCTACTGGGATAATGTTCTGTGGACTGATGAAACCAAGGTTGAATTGTTCTGGAAGAACACGCTGCACTACATATGGCGTAAAAAGGGCACTGCATACCGACATGAAAACATTATCCCAACAGTGAAGTACGGTGGTGGTAGCATCATGATTTGGGGCTGCTTTGCTACTCTGGGGCCTGGACCACTTGCCATCATAAAGGGGGAAATGAATTCTCAAGTTTATCAAGATATCCTACACAATAATGTCAGGGTGGCTGTCCACCAGTAGAAGTAGAAGTAGAAGCTCAGCAGGAGTTTGGTGATGCAGCATTGTAGTAAATCCACTTCAGAATGGCTTTAAAACAAGAAGATCTGCCTTTTGGAGTGGTCCAGTCAGAGTCCAGACCTGAATCCAAACGAGATCAGGCCACGTTTTTTTTTAACCAATTAATGCAGAAAACCAGGTGATTTCAAAGGGTTCACATACTTTTCTCCCAGAAAATTATTGCAATTACATATGTTTTGTTATACACGTTTATCCCTTGTGTTTATTGGAACAACACAAAAAAACCCAGAAAAAGGGCAAATTTGACAATTTCACACAAAACTCCAAAAATGGACCGGACAAAATGATTGGCACCTTTTCAAATTTGTGGGTAAATAGCTTTTTGCAAGCATGTAATGCTTGTTTAAACTGACCTGTGGCAAGTACCAGGTGTGGGCAATATAAAAATCACACCTGACACCAGATAAACAGGAGAGAAGTTGACTCAATTGCTGCTTTGTGTGACCATGTGTGCCACACAAAGAGAAATGGACTTTAGAACCAAAACTGTGGAAAAAATATCAACACTCTCAAGGTTACAAGTCCATCTCCAGAGATCTTGATGTTCTTTTGTCCATGGTGCACAACATAATCAAGAAGTTCACAACCCATGGCACTGTAGCTAATCTCCCTGGACGTGGACAGAAGAGAAAATTTGATGAAAGGCTGCAATGCAGGATAGTCTGGATGGTGGATAAGCAGCCCAATCAAGTTCCAAAGAAATTCAAGCTTTCCTGCAGGCTCAGACTGCATCAGTGTCAGCGTGAACTGTCCATCAACATTTGAATGAAATGAAATGCTATTGAGACCCACGAGGACCCCGCTGCTGACACACAGACATTAAAAAGTTAGACTGAATGTATGTGAGAAAGCTAAAATCCTTCTGGGAAAACGTCTTGTGGACAGATTAAACCAAGATAGAGCTTTTTGGCAAAGCATATCATCCCGTTTACTAAAAATGGAATGAGGCCTACAAAGAAAAGAACACAGTCCCCAAATATGGTGGAGGTTCAAAGATGTTTTGGGGTTGTTTTGCTGCCTCTAGCACTGGGTGCCTTGACAGTGGGCAGGTCTTCATGAAATCTAAAGATTACCAAAGGATTTTGGATTGTAATGTAGGGCCCAGTATCAGAAAGCTGGGTTTGCGTCCTAGGTCATGGGTCTTTCAGCAGGACAATGACCCCAAACATACCTCAAAAAGCATCCAGAAATGAATGGAAACAAAGCGCTGTAGAGTTATACAGTAACCAGCAATGAGCCCGGAACTAAATCCCATTGAACACCTGTGGAGAGTTTTTAAAATTGCTGTTGGGAGAAGGCGCCCTTCAAATATGAGATACCTGGAGTTGTTCGCAAAAGAAGAGTAGTCCAAAATTCCAGTTGAGAAGCTTGTTGATGATTATAGGAAGCGATTGAATTCAGTTATTTTTTCCAAAGGGTGAGCAACCACATATTAAGTTGAAGGTCCAATCATTTTGACTGGCCCATTTTTTGAGTTTTGTGTCAAATGATGTCACATTTGCCTTTCTTATCTGCCTTTTGGTGTTGTTCCAATACACCAATAAATAATATGTGTATAACAAAACATGTGTAAACTTCATTTTCTGGACAATTTCAGGGGTGCCAACACGTTTGGCCATGACTGTATATATGTTTTCTTCTTTTTCATGAGACTTATAATGTACTAAATATGTACTATATGTAATAAATGTTTTGACTTGACCTATAAAGGTCCTATGAACAATTGAATGGTTCTGTATAAATTCAGTTGATTACACAACATATGATGAATGCTGAATGTATTGTTCTTCATTTTGCAGAGTGAAATTTAGTTAGGGGTGGCTGGTGGTCCAAGTATATGCTTTCAAGTATTAGTTCACTTTTCTAATGATCACATTAATGGGTACCTACAAATATGGTTACACTACATTACTGATGTAGCCAACAATACAATACCGCATTACCTTTAAGTGCACTTGTACATTAGCCACTGGAGGTCTCCGCCCACAAAACCTGCCACCATTTTTGCCAGCAACCGTCCGCTTTAACCATACACCATCAAGAACCCATCTACTCTGTGACACGGTGAAGCAGCCTCCAGACTCCTCACACCTCTATGCACCCAACCACACAGATAAACACTTCAATGTTGTATGGCTCAGCTTGACCTGCCATCCCTTAAGATTCATGGAAGACACGCGACAAGACGCTTCTCTTTCATCCAGATGGTGGAACGAATTTCCACTGGCTGTCTGAACAGCGAACTCTCTCCTGGTCTTCAAACGCAGACTGAAGACCCATCTCTTTGTGAAGCATTTATAAGCACTAATCCACTGAAGCATTGGTATAAAATGCACTTGGTCTTCTTGAAACACTGGCTAAGTATTGCACTTATACTGTATGTAGCCTTGTATTTATGCTCTTCTCTGTAGGTATTCTTATCTTGCTAGATATTGAACTGTGTCTAACTTTTTATTTTGTTGTCTTCTTTCTAGGTATCAGCACTGGCTCTTGTTTATGGCAGTGTTTGAGCTCGAGTAGTTTGGACTTAAACCTACTTGTACTAGATATATATAGTTCTATACTGTGGCATTATTGTGCAGTAAGACTATGTTTAGATGCTTCAGACGAAAGCTCTTTTATTAAACATGGCAGGATAGCAGGGAGCTCATGAATGGCCACACAAGTCTCCATCACAGTAGGCTCAATCACTCCACCACCTCCCCAATAAACTGTCCCACAGCCCAGCATGAGCCACACATTTGCACATATTTAAGCCTACAGTTCCAACTTTTTACAAGCTTAAATCTCTTAGAACGCTGCTGAGGTGCTACCTATGGTGCTCTGCACAGCCACGGCTTCTACGAGTCCACAGTTGAACAAGCTGGTAGCGGGACAATGCAATATTTTGTGCTGCCCTAACACACACAAACACAAACATACACACTGTTAACAATTTCAGGCAGGCCAAGCTTTAATCTGATTACTCACCTATTCGTCTACCATGTGTGTTGCAGTTGCAATATACAGCATTATAATTGCAATGTTGGTATTCTGTCCAAATTGTGCAGCCATAACACACACACACACTTAGTCTTAACAATCACTGTGAGATAGAAAGAGAACAACATCTATTATAAAAGGAAAGACTAAAAGCACAGTCTGAAGATAAAAGGAATTCAACTGGCTAATCAAGCTCAGAGAAATGAGCTCCACACATATAGACACTCCTGCAAGAACTCATTATCAAAGTCTTACAGCTAAGCAGCTCCTATAAAGGCAGCGAGCATGTGTTAGAGTGGCGCACATACTGGATTGAATGTATACGCCCGTACGAACGAGAACACAGTGAGAAGGAATTAGCGAGACAGGGGATAGAAGTAAAAGAGAAAGCAAGCAAGCAGAAAAAAGAGCAACAGCATGAAGCCATGAGAAATAAAGACGGTGAAGAAAAGAAATCCCCTGTTGTCCTCTGCGTGTAAATCTCTGGTGGGGAGGTAGTTTGTTGTTCTACACCAACCCCACCCCCAAAGCCGCCACAACATCCCTCTCTCCTGCTTAAAAAGTTCAATTTTCAGCCTGACTGCAAACACAAGCCCCATCAGACAGGCCAATCTGTTAATCTGTTAAAGTACAAAGCACCTTCCAAAAAGAGCTTTATTTCTTACATCAATAATTGATTAAAGACAAAATCCTGGCACGGAGCCTTGATGGGAGATTAGCGCTTTTGTGAGCGCAGGCGCGGAGGGAGGGGAGAAAAGAGTGACAGAGGCAGCGTTCCCCCCACTGCGAGGCTCAGAGGCTGGGGAGTTTGTGAGTGAAGGCCCTGGATGCGATAACTGAAGCCCCCCTGTGGATCGGAGCACATCAGCACCTCTCCTTATCTGACGCTGTTGCGCTGGTCCCACGGCTAACTGCTAACTGCTCTCATCAGCTGTCATAATCAAACAGCCCTACACGCGTACACGTTTTCAGAGTTCAGTGCTACGTTATGGTGAACAATTCAGTGCAAGCAGGGTGTTTTAGAGCATTTCCAATAATTATAGGCTGGACAAGAGATTGCAACGCCATCTGTCAGACTAATACAAGAATAAACCATAATAAGCCATAAGACATTGCACATGCTGGCTAGACTCAACTGAAACATAGTTCTAGCAAGTTCACCTAGAACAATAGGCAAATTGAGACTAATGAAGAGTATCTTCAACTACACCAACTAGGATTTGGGGATTGGGAGAGCTTCTTGGCAGAAGTATATAACTGCATGCAAATTGTGAGCATATGAGAGTATACAATAACAACTCAGTCAAAACTTTGTGAAGCACATGTGTTCTGAGGATGAAAGTAAACTATCAACTGTTGGACTGTTAAGTCTGATACGAATAGCCATTTATAGGGCCAAACATGTACCAGACCCCCCAAAATAAAGGACAATCACAGAATTTTATTCCTCGTTTATTCAGACACCATAGTGGGTTAAAACGGGTCTACATTATTTCAGCTCAGAATGTCTTTTGTTCACACGTCCAGGTCTGAGTCCCATCTTTTCAGGAGTGCTCCAGTTCTATGTTTCTTGTGTTTGTGTCCAAAAACCTGGAAAGCACTCAATTGTCATTGTGATGAGAAAGAGAAGAGGAAACGGCTGCAGTTAATACATTAAATTAAAATCCTTAAAGGAATTAAGAAAAACAAAGTGGTGCACTAAGCTCTAATGTTAACTAGCTATCTGATCTAGCTAACGTCAGCACCCACTGACAAAAGTCAAACTGGCCCTTAGGAAAACACTACATATAAACTTTATGTGCTGCCCAGCAAAGCAAAGGCAGATAGTCCTCGCCTCAGCTAACTATCTTGACCATCAACCCTGACATTCGAGACACAAAGTTGGCAGCTTAATAGCCAGAAACACCCTAAAAAACCCATAGCTGATATCAAGGGTATCAATGAAGGGCCAGTTTGACTTTTGCCAGTAGGTGAAAATATTAGCTAGAATAGCTAACATTAAAGCCCACTAAAGGTGGATATGTCACGGCCTACGAAGTGGATTGTCATCATATCTTCATCAATGCAATGTTGGTTTTGTGTTTGGGACCTTTTTTGCCGTGCAATTGTAGTATATCGTCGTTGTCCAATGAACAACGACGATATACTACATGTTGTCGATATACATACGTACTATGTTGCTCCAAAATAGCTTGGGAAAATTTCTTGTTCCATTGACTTCCATTGAAAGCAAAGTATGTTTTTGGGGTTTCCTGTAAAGTTGCAATTTTGGACATACCTGTTTTTCATTGGACAGCGACAATATAAAGAACTACAGTGTGACCTATGGCCTGCAACACCTGACCCGATGTCTATTTCAGTAAGTTTTAGTAAGTTCATCTACTTTTTCTATTTAAATAACAACAACAACAGCTCTAAATACAGTAGATTGACCTTAATGTGTTTGACTGCTAGAGATGCCACAGTCGTCTAGGGCCTGGAGTCCACATCAGAACAGAAGTGGCCTCGCTGTCTCTGGATGGGTAGGACCACTCAAATCTGTATAAGCCACTGTGGGACTTTGTTGGCTGCTATAACAAAATTAGCAAGATGCGGTACTACCTATGCATCTTTGTACTTTATGCTCATGCTAGTCCCCCAGCTTGGGAGCATCACATGACCTAAATGGCAGGTGGAACTAACTAGTGTACTCCAACACTAAGTAAACCTTGATGATTGTGTTGCACATGGTCATTTATCAAAGATAGGTCAGTATGCAGTAACGAATAGCCATTCATGGGATCAAACAGGCTGTAGACCCCCCAAAATAAAGGAATTACAGAATTGCAAATTACGAAACCATTTCACAGTCGCCTTAACTCAGACACCATTGTGGGTTAAAAAGGGTCTACATTATTTCATTTCATTTTTTCAGTAGTGCTGCAGTTCTATGTTCCTTGTTGTTTGAGTCCAAAAAACTGGAGTTAATAAGTGAGTGCGTGAGTGGATGTTGGCCATGCAATGGACTGGAGAACTGTCCATGGCACAATGTCACATTGGTTATTTGTATTTATTGTAATGTTGTAATGCTTTATGTCCAGATAAATAGTTATACATGTCATGCTCTCAGAAGCCCATGACTTTGGTACTGTATGTGTCTGTATCTTCCTAGTAACAATCAAGATAAGCTATAACCCATTATGTATGTGTTTTAAATACAGTGTGATGAATGCTTGGCTATACTGTATCTTTCTAATGTGTTAATTAACCCTTCAGAACATGTGGTTTCAATAATTTAGTGACTTATTTTGCATTTGAAGAGTTTTGTGTTGATCAAGAAATTAATAAAGTCAGGAAAAATCACATTGAATGTTTTGACAGTAGAATATTTTCACCATAGAATTCTTTAGATATAAAGCCCGGTCCAACTACACTTGAAGGCATCTGCATTGAAGGCTAGCATCGTGATAATCCGACTTGCATACTTCCTGAAAAACACGCACTTTGACCTTGGCTTAAACCAGACTGTAAAAATGCTTTTATTTAGTCTCAAACATAACGACTCGTTTCTATCTGTACACGTGACTAAGTCTCTTTGCAGCATTCAGAAAGCACTGAACATAAGTGCATTGCTTTGGCACTGTAATTTGACTTGCTGGTGAAGGCTAATGCACGAAGTTTCCCTCTCTCTCTCTCTCTTTCTCTCTCTCTCTTTCTCTCGCTCTCTCTCTCTCTCTCTGCAGACTACTCCAGCTGAACTCTCACTTATCGAAACACTGCTTTGATGGCCAGTTTGTTAGAAGACAAGGAAAAAGCTAAAAAAAAAGCTCTTTTTTTGTTTTGACTGATCTCATGCGCTGGCACCCCCCTCCCCACACTCTCTCCACCACCTCCCCCATACCCCCCTCAAAACTCTCCACCACTCTGCCTTCCAAAGCAGCACTTCACAGACAAGAAGAGGTCCTTTGGGACTCAATTAAAACCAGTTAAGTGAGTTATTTTGGATGGCAACGGCAGGACTAGTGGGTTGAGCTCTACAGATTCTTAATAACCTTGTATTATATTTCAGAAAGAACAAGCATCATAGTTTGGGGTGCAAGTGATCTCAGAAACATAGGGAACGGTTGTATATGCAGACTGGACTGGGTGGCATGTCTTCTCTGAAAGTTTATTATCATGAATAGTTTTGATATGGGGGATACACGCTGAGTGATGTAGGTCTGCTTGTTTTACATCAGTGCACATTTTCCTGTTTGCTGTAAAGGAAAAGCTTTAAAAGGGACAAGGCTTTTCAAAGAATGAGGTGTGTGTGTGGGGGGGGGGGTGTTCACAATGAATGTTGACGCTTCTATCAGACGTTTGCCAGTTTGCTCACTCTGCTGGAAAAAGAGCTTCAGTATCATTAGGATTAAAACCTGATGGTTTGGTTTTCTAGTGGGAATTAATAGTTATCATTAGACAGTTACCATTAAAGACCACCAGTTTCCTGTGGGACGCCTTTAGATCTCATTTGGAAAAAAAATCTATTGGAATTCGTCCAAGAACACCTGTTAAACCAACATCAAAGTCCTTTACAAAATGTAATAAAGCCCATCAGGAAAGCACAGAATATCACTCCTGACTACTGGATGTGATATTTTAACCTAGTTTAAGCACAAACAATAACCACAGTCTTATTTAATCTCATGTGCACGGTGGGTTCAGCAGGTCTGTTGGTTTCTCTGAGCGCTGGCTGACTCGGTCAGCTTCCTTGGCAGTGGTGGATTACCGCAGATCACAGTTCTTAGAGCTCACGGTTGGTCATGTGGGCATACACACAGCTCGCTATGCCTCCTGCGTAGCGTCTGGAAGTTGATGCTGCATTGTTTGTTTACCTGAGATCTTAAAATATATCCGCAAGAGGTTTCGCGGTGAACTACTGTTGGCCAGACTAGACTTCCAGACTGTAAATAAAACTTAAAAAATAACTGCAGCTTGTTTAGCAGATGTGATCTGGGAGAGCAGAAACTTTAGGATTCTGTCACACTTAACCTGGAGTCTGAGAGTGTATAATTAGTCTTAGAGAACGGTTGATTTTCTCCTCCGATCGTGTTGAGCTGTCAAATGATGTTGCACAAGCAGCAGTTTAAAAATATGCTGTGGCGCTTCACATGCCTCACAGGAGACATGTGCTGACCTTCATCCTCCAGGTATAATAGCACTGTGTAATAGAGGAACACACGACTAGCAAGTGGGAATGGGAAACGACTTAAGCTGATTTCACATATTTCCACCGATGATCATCAGATTTTAAGTTCTATTTATTTTATTTATTTTACAACATACAAAGCAGCTATACAGACAAATCCAGGTCCAACCCCCCACTGAGCAAGCCAGGGGTGACGATGGCAAGAAACTCACCCCAAAAGCAAGAGCAAGACACCTCGAGAGGAACCAGACTCAAAAAGGAGATTTTTTTTAAGGTTCCCTCAGTACATCTGAAATTTAATAATGAGACAATGAGAGGCATCCATGCCTCAAATAAATAAACAGATAAATAAAAATAATAACATGTAGGTTATTCCATTGCTGCGATCGAGTTGGGAAACTCACGATGAAGCATTCTGATCACCATTGTAGAATGTCACCACTTTCGGTTCCATTGAAGACAGTGGAATTTCCAGTTTGCTGTTGTCCTTCTACTGCAAACATGTGAACACAGCACCTCAAACAGTGCCTCAGAGCTGATAGTGATATCTCTAATGATATCTTGGCATTTTAAATGTAGGCAATCTATATTTCTCATTGTGTGATGGTTGCAAGATTCTATTATTATTCAGCTGATTTCTGTAACTCTATATAGTGGTCTGTGCAGACGGTCTTACTGCACTGGTGGCTAATATATCCTTCAGGCATTATTTCTTGAAACATGTTATAAGAGAATGCATTTCTTTGGTTTGGTGGTCTATTTTCAGCCCAGCAGTGAGACTGAGATGTTTAAAAACCCAGGAATGCAGCTGTGCCTAATTTGCTCGATACCAGCAACGCACACAATGACCCTGTCCGTGTGATAGCTGTGCTGAGAAAGGGCCAACACATAAATAAAGCCTGGTGAGTGGCAGTCCTGTGGTGGTCCCATTCTACCATACAAAAACCCTGGAACCTTAGAAGTAAAAACCTGCATGTATTTTTTATTTTTTAATTTTTTAATTAATAGAATTAATAGAATTAGCCACTTGTGTTTACATACAGAGGGATTCGACCTCCGCATTTAACCTCTCCCCCCTGCATTAAAACTTCCACATATACACACACTAGTGAACAGACACACTAGGGGGAGTGAGCACACTTGCCCAGAGCAGTGGGCAGCTCTATCCTCGGCACCCAGGGAGCAGTTGGGGGTTAGATGACTTGCTCAAGGCATTAGTCAAGGCACCAAACTGTTGTGTTTGATTGTGAGCTATTGGTCCAGGGTATTGAACTGGAGACCTTTCGGTCACAAGACAGTACCCCTAACCTTCAGCCCATGAGTGCCCACCAAATGGTCACCATTTTGACTATTTGCAACAGTTGTTGTATTTAGATGTGGCTTCATAGCAAGAAACACCCTATTAGACCCCATAGTCTGTATCAAGACAGGTCAAGATTTCTTTATATACAGCATTTACAACAAGTTCTGTCACAAAGAAGCTTCACAGAATTCTCAAATCACTGCGATCTGTCTGTAGCCTAATGCAGCTGAGCCAGTTCTCCTATCTCCTAATTATTTAAGAGCTGGCCTGAAGGCCTAATGTGTAGAATAAACCAGCAGCATAATTTAGAAGTGACTGTGCGACCAACTTTGTAAATAAAAACACCACTTTAGGCCTTGTAGAAGTCTCAGACCAGTCAGTGCCTAGAAACATTCTGTTTCTGTTAATGCATAGAAATGGAAGGCAGCATGCTGAGGCTCAGAAGCAGTTATAAAACTATAATTTTCAAAGTGAAATCTATGTTAATGTCTTTAAATGTCTGTGCTAAAGCAGCACCATTAGCAAGCTGAGTGATAACATACTGTTTGAACATACTAGTAGAAATCAGCATTATTGTTTCCCTTTTTGTTCTTTGACTGTTTTGGAGCAAACTGAAGATATAGGAGGTAATTGTGTAGCAACAGATGGCCTACAATCTACACAGTATGTGGTAGAAGTGTGCAATGAGTGTAGCTACAGGGTTGGTATAACCAATAAAATATACATACATATACACATTAGCACACACACTATATATATATATATATATATATATAAATATATATATATATATATATATATATATATATATATATATATATATATATATATATATATATATATATATATATATATATATATGCAACTATTTAAATACAAATAGTTTTAGTCCATTTTAGTCCAGTTTTATTTTAGCCACACCCCATTTTAGTACAGGAAGTGGGACTGTATCCCTGTCCTTCATGGCCACATGGTGGGTAATCAGATACCATCATCCCAAATCACAATCATAAGTGCAAAAAAGTGTGTTTTTTTATGTGTAAATAACTATTCAATACTGTGTTTGCAAGTACTGGCTACTATGTTTGAGGGCTCAAAGTCAGCTGAAATTGTTGCTACCAAAACATTTGACACACTTTTAATAGTGTTACGATTGTTTTATGAGTGACAAAAAGCTTGTTTAGCAGATGTGATCTGGGAGAGCAGAAACTCTAGGACCTCCAGGTCATTTATTGAAGGGGGTTGCTTTCCTATGTGGCTCAGTGTTCAGTTCAAAGTGTCACACTTAACCTGGAGTCTGAGAGTGTATAATTAGTCTTAGAGAACGGTTGATTTTCTCCTCCGATCGTGTTGAGCTGTCAAATGATGTTGCACGAACAGCAGTTTAAAAAGATGCTGTGGCGCTTCACATGCCTCACAGGAGACATGTGCTGACCTTCATCCTCCAGGTATAATAGCACTGTGTAATAGAGGAACACATGACTAGCAAGTGGGAATGGGAAATGACTAAAGTTGCTTTCACATATTTCCACTACAAAAAAATATGGTGTCTTGATGCCATGCAAAAGCATTAGCACGGGACAGCACTAACAGTAAAAATGGATGATCATCAGTTGTTAAGGTTTATTCATTTTATTAATGTATATGCCTTTTACAACAGATATTGTCACAAAGCAGCTATACAGAAAAATCCAGGTCCAACCCCCCACTGAGCAAGCCAGGGGCGACAATGGCAAGAAACCCACCCCAAAAGCAAGAGGAAGAAACCTCAAGAGGAACCAGACTCAAAAAGGAGATATTTTTAAGGTGGAAAACGGCAGAAGGTTTCCTCATTTGACACACTTTTAATAGTGTTTCGACTGTTTTATGAGTGACAAAATGGGATATTCAATTTTAATAAAAACAAACAGATTTTTATTGGCCCATGGCATCACTCATAAGAATACATAATCAATCAATCAATCAATCAATCAATCAATCAATCAATCAATCAGTCAAATCAATCAACCTTTATTTTATCTCACTAAGGGGTGATCCTCATTTTCAATGCAGCCAAGCATTTACATTTTAAGGGATTGAAAGCAAAATTAGCACAAAAAAAAAAAAATTTAAATAAAAATTAACAGGTGGCCTGCCGTTTTTTTTGCAGTTATTCCTTTCACCTGGCAGTGGCAGCAGTGCATACATGTATAATACGCTTCACCGCTTTGTTAGCAATCGAAGTTAAATAAACTTAGGAGCCGATATATATATATTTTTTTAACTCCTGAATTTACGGAATGGTGTGTAGTGACAGCTACAGTACACAGTTAGAACCGGTGATTTGAAGAGAGATCAGAAAGACGCTGCAAATGCAATTATGTGACTTAAAAAATCCAAGACTTGCTGTTATTAAGTTCCATAAAGTTGTTGTTCAGCACATGTTCAGACAAATTTGCATTATGTTGTAACATTGTTTACTCTGTTGATCTCCTGCTGCTGCAATTACGATCATATTAAATTCATTAGGTCAATATTTATTAATTATTCTGTACATTTGTATTTTTTCATGTTTTCAATACAGTGTTATATATAATTTATGAATAATGCATTTGAAAAGAGAGGCCAGCTCTTCAGTATTATGATATTGTCCAATTTGGCCGCCTTTGAAAAAAAGTTTGGGCACCACTGGTATAGGGACAATCAAAGCAAAGGACATTTAGTCGGAAGATTCAAACTTGGTAGATTTGATAAACTGACCCATATACATTGGTCAGTGCATTCTAACCCAACCTGTACCCACGAACCAGCCACCTCAGTAAGTCTACATACCTTGCTTCTACACTCACTGTGCATTTGATCAGCGCCACTTAACACATAGGTGCACTTTGTAGTTCTAGAATTCAGCACTGCAGTTAGTGTGTGTTGCGCTGATGCGAGTGGATCAGACACAGCCAATGGCAGCTGATGCTGTCGAACTATGTAAAAAAAAAAAAAAAAAAGGCCAAGTCACAAGATTATGACCCGATGAACTGTTGCTATATCAATATTTATATCAGTTTGTGAACCCCTGGATATCTGGCCTATAGCGAAATAGAGGCTCAGTATGTGCTGCCTCTCCACTACTGTCTCCCTAATTACGAAGCTTCATTTGCAAGATATACTTGTCGTTTCAGCACCAAGAAGGTGAAATATAGATGCTTTGCGTGGGAGTCGAAGCTCGGTTCACGACCGCAGCCTCTCGACTTGTTGTGGCAGACAGTTTGAGGATGGAAGAAAAAAAAAAAAGATGAAGTCCTCATTAGATAATAGCAATTAAAATTCAAGCATCTGTAGCCTGTGGCGTTCTTCTGGAGCCCAATCAATCTGAAGACGAGCGACAACCTGCTCACTGCAGCCATTCATTTACTTTAACAAACATAACGAGGTCTATTTCCATTAACGCTACAACAGACTCGCAACAGACATGCGGACGAGCTCCACAACGCGCGCGCTGGGCATGCGCACAAATGATCAATCATGCGCAATTTAGCTGTTGTTAGAGACAAGCTGTGTTGTCTTCCATCTTTTATTCAGTACGCTTTGGCCCTAGGTACTTCCTTTGAAGTTTTGTGTTTCGCAGAGAACGATTTTTGTACAGAATATCAAAAAGACTTTTATCTGGACAAACACTTTGAAAGCTGCGCTTACATTGATACTGCGAGACAAATCTTTGTTTTAAAAAGTGAGAGCAGCATTCTGTAATTACAACAACTCCATAACATCTTCCATGCACTCTCTCTCAGGTTCCCAGAAGCCCGGTGCTTTTGTTTATGAGCTCCACTGCATGATGTCTCAAGGCTGCTAATGGACTGCATTAGACTGTGAGACACTGATACTATCTGCACAATCCCCACTGAGTGTGTCAGGAGATTAAAGACAAAGAGCATCAAAGATGTAATTACAGCCCAAACATCTCAGCGATACCGTTAATTATAGTGGGGTGCCTGACACCAGACAGCTGCTAATGCCCCAAGAGTGGGCATGTATATGTGTGTGTGCGTGTGGGTATGAAACTTATTGTGATGGGACTTGAGAAGATCCAGACCTGGCTACACAAAGACAGGCCCCTCGTTCTTGTTTCTGCAGCCTTTAGTTCAACTACTTAAATGGCCGGGAGCTGCTGGCGAGTCCGAGCTTCCATAGCAAAACAAAGCCAGTTGGCTTTTTTGTAACTACTGAAGAATAAGCCATAATAATAATAAGCTCCAGTGAGCAGGAGAGCATGATGTGATGCAATAGAATGAGAAAAAAATAAAAAACAATATCGGGGATCATATCAGAATGTTGGCTAACTGCCGCACTATGTAAGGTGGAACTGGAAAACTGGTGAATAAAAAGCTGACTTCAGCTCTGTGCCGCCAGTAAGAGTGTGTATTGGATTGTATACAGTTGATCCTTGGGTGAGCGCTGGCACCGTGGGGTGTACTGTCACACCTGCCCGTCCACTTGCGTCTGTTTACGCTCCGTCCGTGTGTTTCTGTTTTGTCACGTGCTCCTCGTCTCCGCCCTTGCCCCGCCTCACACACCTGTTCCCCATTGTTGTTCCCTCTTGTTAGTCCAAGTATATATACCCTGTGTTTGCCCTTTGTGTGCGTTAGTCATTGTCTTTAGGTTATGTCGTGTTATCTGTCTAGGTTATCTCGTAGTTGTTCCTCTGTGTATATACCCCGTTTGCGTTTGTGTCCGTGCCTGCTGAGACCCCCGTGACAGTACCTCAATACTATGTTTTATTTGCATGTTTCCTGAGCAAAAGGATGTCTAGAGGAGAGGGTAGTTCTTATACCTGCTGCCTCGATAGCAGCTAGGCTACATATAGGCTTCATATTGAAGCCCTATGATTTCAGTTCTGAGGGCTTATTGAATATGGGACAGCCAATCAGAACAGTTCATTTATGTTACAGTACTGCACAAGTTTTATACACTTGGAGACAATTTGTTCTATTTAAAAAGTTATTTATTTCCAGACAAGAAGCTTTTATTTGCACAGAAAACAACAAACTTAAACAGTATTAATACAGTGAGTAGCGCTTTACATATGTCAGTGTGTTTATTTAACCCTTTCCAAGCTTCTCCTTGTGGACACAACCCAGTATTATTAACAGTTCTCATCTAATACCTGCTTTGACTGCTCAGTACTTCATTAAGCTAAATCAAGATTGCTGCTGAAGGAACTGAATAAATTCATACAGAGTCTGGGGCGTCCAGGAGAAATCTGGAACTACACTTTGTTCTTCAAGCTGGTGCACAATATATTATCTGCTTCTTTAAAAATAAGATATTTATGTTTCTTTGTATTGGTTTTATGCTTATTTAGATCTGTTCTAGTGATATCTGGTGTTCTTGCTGGTGAGAATACACTTGTTGTTAAGATAAAGTCTTGTAAACTATGAGCTAGGATATTTGCACAGTAGTGTATATTATAAAACTTCATATCATTTATCATATATTAATTATTCTTACAAGCACAGTAACAAGAACAGCATGTTTATTTTTAACTCACTAAGAATGGCTGGAAGAGATTATAAATGACCATTTCTGGCACAGAAACCTGTACAAAATGATGTCATTTGACCTCAGGGGGAAAGAATTATATGAAAATAGATGAGCCCTTTAATGTTTAACAGCTCAGAAGCCATTTATAATGGCTGTCTAAAGAAAAACATGTATCTCCTTTCTTGCCAATTGTCAGTTTTTGTATATCATTCAAACATGACAACTGCCATTTATACTGTGTGAAAGTTTTATGGTGAATGGACCAATAAAAATGCTCCAAAATAGCATGAAAATAAATCTGGTTCCATTGACATTAATAGTTAAGACTGTTTTTGTCCTTTACTTTTGGGGATACTTGTTTTTTATTGGACAGTGAAGACATATAATCAGTAAGAACATGCACTTATTCCATATGAACTACAGCTGTCACGGTATAGTCCTAAACACAAAATCTATTGACTACTGCATTTATGACATTGAATTGCTCAGATGCAAATTGAGTCAATCAGAGCGGTTTGATTTGAAATGCTGTGGTTCTAGAAAATCACATGTAGTCAGAATATTTTGCAGTAGTGGGGAACCAAACGTCCTCAATCCCTCTAAACACCCTGTCAAAGGAAGCTGTCACATGAAATAGCTACATACCATTTCTACATCATTTGGACACAGAAGCTTCATGACTGACTGATAGAAATGCTCCAAAAATGGCTGGGAATAAAATCTCTTTGCCCTTTTGAAAAAGTTCTCATTTTGAGATATTTCTATTTCTTTGGACAGGAACAAAATATATTACATTGCAGCTGAGAAGCTTATCTTTTACAATTACCATATACCATATGTGGTCGCTGTCCAATGAAAAACAGGTATCTCTAAAATTGCAATTTTACAGGAGAGACCAAAAACTTACTTTACTTTTAATGTAAGTCAATGGAACCAGACTTTTTTCCAAGCTATTTTGGAGCATTTCTATTGGTCCATTCTTCATGAAATTTAAACGACGTAAACGACGGCTATCATGTTCAAATGATATAGAAAACTAAAAATCGACAAAAATGGAAATGCATGTTTTTCATTGGACAGTGACTATATATTGCCATATATATACCATATTACCATATATTACAATTAACATCAATCATATACATCTTCATATACAATCATATACATCTTCAAACAAATGCACATATGAGTTCACTGGTGGTTTTGTATAGTAAATAAAATGTATATTTGTATTTTTATGTATATTTGTGTTGTAGACACTGTGACTCCAGGTTTCCATCATCCCCATTGTAAAGAAACCCAAGTTAGTAATCACTTCATATCAAACCACTCTGAATGGCTTCGTTTACATTTTAATGACATATATAGACATATTGCGACTTTTTAAAATTTAAGTTACCCTTTAAATAAACAACAACAAACCATTCAAAGACTGCAATTTACTGGGAAAAACTGGAAACTAGCAAGTTTTTTTTTTTGAACAGGATGAAACCCGGTCATAAAGAAATGCATGTAAAATATGTTTCCGAATGTAAAATAGGCATTGCTGTCACACAGATATGCACTTCCAATTTGGTGCAACATCCCTGCCATGAGCAACACATAGGTTGGAGCAGGTTAGTTAGGGCCTAAGCATGGCGTATGCACAAAGGGCCTTTGACTTCTTAACAGTGCCCTCATTAGAGCCGAGTTTGCTCAGGAACGAGCCGCTGGGCTGCTTAGGCTGTGTGTTTTGTCGAGGAGCATTATGCCAGCCTGCGTTTCACTTTGAGCCACGTCAAAGCCATTATCTAGAGCCGACAACAGCGAGACCAGTCCGGGGACGGCTCGGTTTGAATGGGGATGAGAGTGAGGTCAGTCGTCGCTGAGTTTTGATCCGACGGCCATGGTTAAGGCAATCTAGGAGCTTGCGGAGTTATACAGCTATCGCTCGCATTTTCCTCATCAGAGCGGCCCGCATTAAGCTGCAGAGCCATCGACAAACACATAACAAACTTTAGCCTCAGCTTGACAAACTTCTAAGGCACTTAAATGAGAGAGAGAGAACGAGAGAGAGAGAGAGAGAGAGCAAAGGTAGGCAAAGCCGCAAATGAGGCCCACTCATTTACAGACATACAGACGCCAGCAACAACAGCAGGCCACAGATGAAAGACTTAAAAGAAGAATCGATACATTACTGCCACTCTGCCTGTGCCCCCCCCTTCTGAGTATCAGAAATAATTGCTGTGGACAAACACGGCGAGAAAAACAACCAGAACAAAGCCTTCAAAACAAAAATCGGAAAACACAGATTAACAAATACTACAGGACAAATGAATTAATGAATCGTTCCAGAACGCTTTGAAACGCCGTGGCCTATTGTCCTTACGGTTTTTAATAGCAGAGGAGCCTCATTTAGCCCTTTATCCTCATTTCCTACCTAATTTAACCACTCACACACATACAAACTGCGCCTCAGCCTGATTGAGGTGGCCATTGTTGTGGGCAGCTTTCATGTCCGCTCCACAACAATCCCGAGCAGGAAGTGAGGAAATAGGCCAATTTGGAGGCCGGAGCGAGGTTCGCTTCACGAAAGCCTTGTTTAGAAAAGTCAAGCGCCGACATTTAAAGTAGCCATATTTCTCACAGGCCGCTTTGTTATGAACCAACCGGTTTCCAAGCTAACTGGATCCGGATCCGCTAGCTCTGAGTTACCAGAGGCGCAATTTGTGGTCGCCTCTGTCACCAGGTCCGTCCCACGTTCACAAACACATTACTAACGATTTTCAAGTCACAGTTCATATGCGCTGAATATGATTGTATAAGTGAGGTGTGAGAACCACACACAGCCACTTTCCAGAACCAGGTCGCTTAAGATATAGCATCTGTCCCAATATGACAACAAGCTGGGCAATCAATTAAAATTAAAGATGGAAGGATTGATCCGTTACGTATCGGTATCGTCAGTCCATACATATCGGCCAATATTTCTCCAATTTAGCCGATCCCAAGAGCAGATTGATGGCGTTATACAAATGAGCTTAATTTCTGTATTTCCAGCTAGTGTTTTGTTGAAACCCCTTCCGGCCAGCTCCCTGCATCTGAACCGCTAGGTGGAAACACATACCCTTTCATTTTCCACAGACTGACTAAAGCAGCGCACCTCAGAGAACAGTTTGCGCTGCATCCGTCTGGCAGCTTGTTGGCGTATGTGACACAGACTCATCCAGGACATTTTGTAAAGATTGTAAAATCAGCGTGTCTTGATTGGGAACCAAAACAAAGGCATTTAAGACTTCTAATCTGATACGACATTTAAGAATACACCGCGCAGCTGAATACAGTGAGTATCAGCAAAAGCAGAGCTAGCATGCGCAGCTAGCACAAAACAAATAACCCAGAGAACACCGTGCAGACCAGATCTGACCGGTACGAACAGAACAGCAGCAACAATTCAAGATCTACTTTAATGATTGCAGTTTTTTTGTTTAAAATAACATAGAGTCTGCGTTTAACGACTACAGTTTTAGCTGCATTTATTTAATTAGTTTTTTTGTCTTAAATGTAATGATAGCAGTATTGGGGATATTTGTTGGATTTACATTGTTTATTTACTGTTAATTTAGTTAACAATATTATGCTGTTTCACATGAGCTTGTTAAAAATGGTAATAAACCAGTTTCGCCTTGTTTCATGACTTGCTTGCGCTAATAAGTACATGTAGCCCTGCTGTGGGGTATAGCCCTGCCCTCGATCTGTATCGGCTATCGGCCGATCACACTGAAAGGTCGGTCTATCTCTAATTAAAAGCTATAAAAAGTCCATGTTTGTCAATTATTTTCCATCCTATTTTTTCCCCAATAGAGTGCTATTTATTTCCAGTCACTCTCAGACCTCATGGCTGCATTTAACCAACAGCCTCCAAACTGCATGTACTCTTTTAAGGCAGATCTTCAAGCACTAATCCACAGACATACTGACCCACACTCGTCTATTTGTTGTTTGTTCATCCCTTGGTTTTCACATAAGAAGCCACTCATTTTCGGCCAAACCCAAACATTACGGCTTTGTTTAACCTACAGCCACCAGACTGCCTCTACTCACTCAGAACAGATCCCCAATCTCTAATCCACAGACATACTGACCAGCACTCCTCTATTTGTCATTTATGTGCAACCATCCTTCAGCAAATGCACTTTTCTAGTTTTATTGTATTTATTTTATTTTATTTATTTATATACATTTTTCACAACCAACAACTGTTTTAAAAAGTTTAACCCACACTTTGAACATGACTGGCTGTGTAGGAGGAGCTTACTGTGATTGTTTTTTACACAATATGGCAGATCACATTTTACAAAAGAAAAGATTAAGTGATGAAAGTAATGAGAATGCTCATAGAAATGTTGCGAAGTAACATTTAAGCCAAAAGTGATACTCAAGTAAAGCACAGTACTCATGAAAATCAGTACTAAATGTACTTTGTTACTGTCCTCTCCTGCCAATCAGAGAGCATCTAAGAAATGTCAAGAGGACGCAGGCCAACAAGGATAGTCGTCAAGAAAACACACAACACATGTATACAGGTAGGTGAAGGTAGTATTAGTAGTCTTCTTAGTATAGTATATAGGGGCTACCTAGGTGGGGAAATCAAACCCCAGTCTACAGCATTTTGGTTAGGGATGTAACCCACTATACCAACTAAGCTTCAGCCCTTTACTCGCCAAGAGCCTCTCCAGTCAATGTTAATGCTTGTTTTGCTTTTATTTCTATGACTTGTTTTGTTTGCTGCTGACTTTGTTTCTTGCCACGACTGGGCTGCAGGGTTTACTCTTCCTTTTTATTGGCTATCTGTCCTTAAATTATCTAACCGAGAGCAGAACCTTGAAAATAGGTTAGTATATGCCATCAGGAGTGCTACCTCTCTGATCCTCTCATGCTGGCAGACTCGATGCTACAGTGACTTGCTATCTCTATCTTAGGTATAAAGTGGTTTTACGAGAAAGGACGGACCGCCAATAGCGTGCTTCAGTAGATACAGTATCTCAGCAACACATCTGTGATGTTTCACACTCTGTTGATCATTTTAGTTCATTTTGGAACAATGCAGGTGAAAAGTCTTACTACTGATAGAACTTAAGTGGACAGAGAATGATCACTACGTTAGAATCATTAAAGATGGTGTATATTTTTATATCAGAACAAATTAAGAATACTGCAAGATTAGTGATGTAACTCACACACACCACCGGTCTGTCTGCTAGTTTAGCCTCTATTCAGTGGACTGGTTTCAATCCCATCCATCCATCCATTATCTGCCACTTAATCCCGCTAGTCGGGGTCAGGGGGGGTCTAGAGCCAAACCCTGCGCCATCGGCGGGGTACACCATGGACAGTTCGCCAGTCCATCGCATAGTCAACACTCACTCCCACCTACGGGCAATTTAGAGTGACCAATAATGTGCATGTGTTTGGACTGTGGAAGGAAACCGGAGTACCCGGAAACACGGGGAGAACATATACACTCCACACAGAACGGCCCGGACCGGGAATCCAACCTGGATCGTCTTGCTGTAAGGCGACAGTGCTAACCACTACACCACAGTGCCGCCTGGTTATAATCCCAGTGTTGATATTACTAAAATAAAAAGAATAACCTCCAGGTGAGCGCACATGTTCACTGCTGTGGTTTGGTGCACTGATTGTGATTGTGAGACATCTGGGCACTGTGTTTATTACCTGATGGTTACTACCTGAGTAGCTTCATGCAAGTGTGTAAATTGCCATTAACGTCACAATAAATAAAGTGTGTACTAATCAATCAATCAATCAATCAATCAACCTTTATTTAATCTCGGAAATACATTGAGGGATGACCCTCATTTTCAATGCAGCCGAGCATATACAGTTAAAGGGATTGAAACCAAAATGAGCAAAAATAATAAATAAAATACCAATTTTAAATAAATATTTAATATAGATGCATTAAAAATACAATGTAAAAAATGTTAGAAAATTATAGAAGAATATAAAAGAATATAAAATAAACATATTACATACACCAAGATAATAAAAAGTTGAAATGCTAATAAAAAATACTCAATAAAACAATCACGATAAAAAATGTATAATTATAATAATAAAATAATACAAATAATAAATAAAAAATAAAAAAAGATAGTAATAATAAAAAAATAACTAAAATAAAAGTAAAATATGGGGATAGATAAACAAAGACCACGTTGCCCTGAGGGAAGGACAGACGGGACACAATCCTTACACAGGGTAGTACTTAGAAGTCTAGGTCAGCTCTTTCAACCAGTGTGGAACATTTCTAGTCGTGTGGCACATTGTCTTGCTGGAAGATCCCAAGGAAGACGCTCAGCATGTATGGGTGTTCGTGATCTGCAAGGATAGCTTTATATCCATATTAGTTGAGAGTCTCTTCTACATGAATGAGTGATGAGTGGGCCCAGAGAAGGCCACAAAAAAAAGACATGACTATTATTTCTTGTCTTTATTAAAACTAAAAGGCCGAAGTCAGCTTCTCGCTCTTTACTTTCGTGTTCCACCTTAAATGCTGCTACATTTACATTCTATCCGTGGCGTCCAGCTTTTAATTTGCCAGCTTCTTATTTGAATTTTCCTGTTCCACTCTTAATGGTGCAGAACTTATCATGCTGCTTTAGGAATGTAACAGTGTCACAAGGGTCGAGCTGAAGCAGGAGCAGATGAAGGCAGGGAACGGCAGACACACACGCAAGCTTTTTAAATAAACTATATTTTTAATAAACAAGCAAAAACAAAAGGTAAACAAACGTTTTACAAAGTCAAATCTACACAGTTATCACAATAACCGACAAACACAGACTGCAAACACAGGGTATAAATAACAGGTTAGCGAGAGGGAACAGGTGATGGGACTGAACACAAATGGGGCACAGGTGAGCGAGGCGGGGCAAGGGCAGAGACACAGGAGCACATGACAACACGAGCAACGTAAACAGAGGCGTATGGAACTGACAGGACATAAACAGAAAAATGAGGACAGGCAGAGTGTGACAAACAGGTAGGTGGAAATGTGGGAAAATGTAAACAAGAAATTGGCAAATGTCCTTATTGGAAAACGTTAGCAGTTTTAAAAGAATGATTAGGATATTTTAATAGTCTAAATTGGCTGATAAGGAGGGAGGTAGTGATAGTAAGTTTATAATTAATATTAAAAAGGATAAACTGTGTTACTGTGCTGTACTATTCATATGAGCATATGAATCAAGGACCATTTGATTGGTAGAATAAATAGCAAGTAGATCAAGCTATTTTGTGTTATGAGAAGTTTCCTATTTCACCAGCTTCTTAACAGAATGCCTTATTCCACCTTAAGTGCTACAGGTTGTACAGGCACCAAAATGCTAAAGTGCCAAAAAGGCATCTTTTAAGGTGGAATAAAATGTTTGTAAAAGATGCTGGCAAATAAGAGGCCAACTTAAGCTCACAATTTTTAACAATATCCACGACAACTTTAATACAATATTTGTTCAACACATTTCACACCAGTTTCTTAAACTTTTGACAATATCGAGCAGCTCCAATCAGAGTTTGACACTTAAGAGACTGAAGAGGGGAGCAGCTCCAGCTTTATAATCATCACATTACCAACGGCAACCTGTAAGTAGCAGCCATGCTGTGTGATTGTATTTACTTTTTAACCGTTCAAGCCTGAACATCTTTAATTGAGCTCACAACTTTGATTTACTCCAGAGCATGTGATATGTGGACGATATGTTTGATCTGGTCTGGGGTCCTTTTATCACATACTTTAAACAGTTGTCCAATTTAAGTAAATAGGAACAGAACGGTAAATAGATTTGAACTGTGCCTTTGTTTTTTTCTTTTTTATTTATTTATTTATTTAATTAATTTTATTTACTTTTTTGACACTATTTTATATCCTTTTGTTAGTTATTACTGCTAGTTATTTTTTTTCCCCTAATTTACTACTGATTAAACTGTCTACATGTCCACTTGTACATTTATAGGAGGGAGGTGGTGGCTAAGGGAGGGGGCGTTAGATGGCTTAGGAAGGGAAGGATATAGAGATTAAATAATGGTTGTTACTGTAACATTGAAAATGATCAATAAAGGGAAAAAAAATAAACGATCCAGAAGATATAGAGGTAGTATAGACAACATTGGTGACTAGCAAGGGTCAAGTAACTGACCTTAACCAACAAAATAGCATTATGTAGTTTATTTCCATCTATTTCGACATGTTTTTGTGTAATCATTGTGGTGCTTCGCCTTTAACCAGCCCATCAGAGCAGAGCCCAACAAATTAATAATGAGCTCACTAAAAATAGGAGAGCACGTTTCTAGGGCCACGCTAGAGCTTTAAATGGGCACGTCAATCCACATCTGGGCAATTTTCAACTCCCATATCGTCGTAACTATCCGAATACTGACTATTGCTATCAGTATGAAGAGGGAGACCAGTTCAGAGTATAAACTCAGAGTACTGGGTTTTCTTGGGGGGCTCTTGTCATAAAATGAGGGGATTTACTGGACCATAAATGTCTCGTAACCTCTGTAGCATTTGGTGTGGCGGCCATCTGCATCTGAGCAGCCTCCCTTTACCAGATGGGCTTGGTATGTAAGAAATATTTACATTAATATCTTCTACATAGGCATCAGACAACGATTTAAAATGTTGAGCAAATGCATTCAGTGGCACCTTTAATGATTAGATTTTCCTGTGCAAAGAAGTCTTGTATGGAATAATAATGTACTAATTTGTGCGCACTAAATCACGCTCATATACGACATCAGCACCCTCAGCAGCCAACATTCCATATCACATAGCTAATGCATATGCATCGACAGCAATAACAGAAAACTGTTTGACGAGAATAACAATGCGGCATCGTGAGCAGATTTATTTCCATCATGAAGCACGAGCGAAGCACTTGGCTTTGTCCTTATGTAAAACACTTCGCCATCACTGAAGATAATGCTAATGTGCCCGTGCTAACAGGATACACGGTGCTAACTGACAGCCTGCGTTAGGCCTGAATGGTGACGGACGATTTTTAATGCTTCGGCTCTCGAGCAGTGCGTAATTTGGTGACACTGAATTATCAGGCCAGACAAGAGCCATGGGAGAGGCAGGAAGATAAATAGGAGAGCGCGAGTGGAGGAAAGGTATACGGTTCGAATCAATAAGAAAGATATGGCTAAAATCAATGTTCATTCACAGTGGTAACTGCTAGACAGCACTATCATTTCAGTGGCTGAAGCATGACCCTCCAGATTCAAACATCAACAATGTGAAATCTCATTAGTGGGCCGGGCAGAAGGGGGCGGCGGTGTGATGGCAGATGGAGCTGCGCCGTTATGGGTTGTGAAGTGAGCCTGTCGGCAGATCTGTATGGAGCCGATGGAGGCAATTTTTCCCCAACGCTGACTGAAGATAAGAGCGCACTACAGTCTCGAGGATTTGGCTTCGTCTTTTTTTTTTCTCAGGAAGAATCTTTAACGTAATTTGTGCGGGATTTGACTGTCCGGTTGATATGGGATAAAGAATCTGTTCAATTTCCTCAAATTACCTGAGAGAGGATGAAAAGGTCATCACTCAGATGTTCATGTGACTGTTACGCAACAGGTAGTCTTTGAAGCCAGACTTCAGCCTTATTCGAGAGTCTGGTGGGTTACGCCGCTCAGTGTGGCCCCTACTTTCACAGGAATAGTCCATTTGACTGACATGCAAAGCAGCCATGGTTGTTTTTGCTTGATGTGTGACGTGTCGCCTATGAGCAACAAGAACTGTCTCCTTGTCTGAAGGCTGATGTAGTATCTCTTAAACTCTCCTCTCAGCAGAGGAAAGCGAAACAGGTGGTACCAAAAGTGAGCAGAATCAGGTCGAGCCACACCATGCAGAGTTATAACCCTCTTATGGCAACCACTTTTGTTTTACTCATTTATTTTAGAAATTAATAGGATTTATTCTATTAATGAAGATTGTTTTTGTGCACTATGGGGTTTTAGTTTTGAGTCAATCTTTTTTAAAAGCAAATTTCTCAGCATGTCAGTGTACATTATTAAAAGAATCTAATTACGTTGTAATGTGTCTAATAAGCCTAATCAAGGCTGCTGACCATTACGGCCGTTACTTTTTTTTTTTTTTGCAATTGAAATGGTGAGCCGAATGGATTTGATGTACCAAACATATTTGTTTTTACAAGAACGGCTCTATAGGTTTTCTATAGCCTATTCTTGTTAATTTTTGTATTTTTCGTTACATTTCTTTAACATTTTCCAGAGCCTCTTTATTTGTGTATTATACATCATTTTCTTTTGCACAGCCTAAACTTAAGCAATGGGACTGTGATGTGTATTTTGATATATACACATGTCATTTTTGTCCAAAGAAAACAAGTATCTCCAAAATAGCAGCTTTACAGAAGAAGACAAACCTTAACTTCTTTACTTTCAGTATAAGTCAATGGAACCAGAAATTTTTCCAAGTAATTTTTGGACATTTCTATTGGTTTACTTTTCGTGAAATTTACATACAGTGTAAACAGTGTAGACAGTGTATCCATGTTTTTCTTTGGACAGCGATGATATATATATATATATATATATATATATATATATATATATATATATTGCTGTATAATATATGCATGTTATAATCAGTATGCATGTTAATTCTCAAACATTACACCTCCTCTAAAAAGGATGTGGATAGGGCTGCCCACCGCCCTGGGCAAGAGTGCTTACTGCCCCCTGGAGTGTTTGTTCACTAGTATGTATATCTGTGGCTGTTTCACTGCATGGATGGGTTAAATGTGGAGATTGAATTCCGCTATGTGCAAACACAACTGGAGTAAATAGTGGTTAACTCTAATTCATTCTAATGTAAAAGTATTCTAGACTCCATTTACTGGGGAGTCACCACCATCAAATTCTTGTTTTTGCAAATGCAATTACACTTATACAAAAATTATGAATGAAATTTACAGATTCAAAGCAGCTAAGCCATGTACTAAGTCAGAATGGTCATAAAGCATAATCATAAACACTGTTTTAACAGAACATTTGATTGAGAAGCTGCAATAGTAAGGCGGTTTCAGCCACATTTAAAGATTAGCATCAGTCATGCCTGCTGACACTTCTGCATAAAAATAGTGCCATCACCACCTTCACAACCTGGAACGTTCTTTTCTCCACATCGTTCACCATTTCTGTAGTTGTTGTTGGTGGTGTATGTAAATGTTAGGGGTGTAAATATTAATGAGTTAAGACTCTTATATAGAAGTTTAGGAATTGACCCATTTGATATCAAAGGGAGGCTCAACAGTGTTTGAGTTCTATGTACTGAACTCTCCTTGTTCAACTCTGACAATATAAATACTGTTTTCCATTCTATGGCACTTTTTAAGACTGCTCTTGTTGTAACTTCTTTACTTGCCGTCAAAATAAAGAGGGAGACCAGCAGTGTTGCCAACTTAATGACTTTGTTGCTATATTTAGCGACTTTTCAGACCCTCTAGCTCCTTTTTTTTTAAAGCGACTAGCGACAAATCTAGCGACTGTTTCTCACAGTGCTCAGTCTCACAATCAGAACAGACCTTCACCACTCCACGACCCACTACACTCACAGTGCTCAGTCTCACAATCAGAGCAGACCCTCACCACTCCACGACCCACTACACTCACAGTGCTCAGTCTCACAGTCAGAGCAGACCTTCACCACTCCACGACCCACTACACTCACAGTGCTGTCTCACAGTCAGAGCAGACCCTCACCACTCCACGACCCACTACACTCACAGTGCTCAGTCTCACATTTAGAGCAGACCCACACCGCTCCACCACCCACTACACTCACAGTGCTCAGTCTCACAGTCAGAGCAGACCTTCACCACTCCACGACCCACTACACTCACAGTGCTCAGTCTCACAGTCAGAGCAGACCTTCACCACTCCACGACCCACTACACTCACAGTGCTCAGTCTCACAGTCAAAGCAGACCCTCACCACTCCACGACCCACTACACTACCAGTGCTTAGTCTCACAGTCAGAGCAGACCCTTAACACTCCCAGTGCTTAGTCTCACAGTCAGAGCAGACCCTCAACACTCCCAGTGCTCAGTCTCACAGTCAGAGCAGACCCTCAACACTCCCAGTGCTCAGTCTCACAGTCAGAGCAGACCCTCAACACTCCCAGTGCTCAGTCTCACAGTTAGAGCAGATCCTCAACACTCCCAGTGCTCAGTCTCACAGTCAGAGCAGACCCTCAACACTTCAAGTGCTCAGTCTCACAGTCAGAGTAGCCCCTTAACACTCCCAGTGCTCAGTCTCACAGTCAGAGCAGACCCTCAACACTTCCAGTGCTCAGTCTCACAGTCAGAGCAGACCCTCAACACTTCCAGTGCTCAGTCTCACAGTCAGAGCAGATCCTCAACACTCCCAGTGCTCAGTCTCACAGTCAGAGCAGACCTTCAACACTTCCAGCGCTCAGTCTCACAGTTAGAGCAGATCCTCAACACTTCCAGTACTCAGTCTCACTGTCAGAGCAGACCTTCAACACTTCCAGTGCTCAGTCTCACAGTCAGAGCAGACCCTCAACACTTCCAGTGCTCAGTCTCACAGTTAGAGCAGATCCTCAACACTTCCAGCGCTCAGTCTCACAGTTAGAGCAGATCCTCAACACTCCCAGTGCTCAGTCTCACAGTCAGAGCAGACCCTCAACACTTCCAGTGCTCAGTCTCACAGTTAGAGCAGATCCTCACTGCTCCACGACCACACAGCAAATGAACTGCGCATGCCCAAAGCCGGCGCTGAACTCGAGCAGCATGTAAATATAAATGCGTCTTAGATAGATAGATACTTTTCCCAGAGGGAAATTCTTCAGTGTGACGGCCTATTTCAAAGTCAACAGAAAGGAGAATTCACAGAAGAAGTTAATTTATTCACAGTTCATTTGTAGTTCTAACATATTTAGGGTGTTTGTTACTCGCTTTTTGTCCCTCACACAACGTTATTCCTTCAAAGACACGCATATAGGCAGTGTTTAATTTGTAAAACATCAGGTAATGGAACACTAAAGGTGGGGTGATCCAGCAAGTGGCAGTGATGGAAAAGGTCCTGGAACGCATAGACACAACATTGCTTCAAGTGTCCATCTAACATAGTAGCGATCTGTGCAATAAAATAATCCTAGCTTTACTGACTACAGTAAGGAGCTGCAACCATAAAATCTCTGAGATGCCACTGGACAAATAGTTTTTGTTGTCCTACAAAAAAAAGACCTCAAAGAGGTGGTGGATCCACATAAATAAATTCTGGAACACAGGTACCTGAAATATGAGAGGTGCCGGATCTTGTTCCGGCAAGATCCGGCACAAATTAAGCACTGCATATAGGATATAGACCATTATGCAAATTAGGCGATTACGCCATTTAGTGACTTCTACTGATATTTAGGACAGCCAATAGCTACTTTCCTTACTGAGGAGTTGGCAACAGTGAAGACCAGTTCAGAGTATATGAGTATAAGAAAGGTCTGACTTCAACTGGCGACTGCACTGTCTTATAGGCCTGCCTCCATGTTTCATCTGCCTCATGTGACCCCTCTGGCCATGTGGTTATCTCCTGGGTTTGAGGCAGGTTTTCTTGGGAGGTTCCTGTCATAGAAAGATAGGATTTGCTGAACCATAAACATCTCGTAACCTCTGTAGCATCTGGGGTGATGGCCATCTGTGTCTGAACAGACTCACTTTTTGAGATGGGCTTGGTATGTAAGAAATATTTACAACACTCTCTAAACGTGTGCAGTAGAGGCTTTAAAATATTGAGATATTTATTAATTAATAATTAATAACTTATTGTTTTTTTTTATCTGTCTTGACTTTAAAATGTCTTAAACTTTTTTAAGTAAACTAGCCCTGAATCAGCTCTGACCAGTGCTGTGTCAGCCCATTCCAACTGAGGCTGTAAAAGAAGAGAAAAATCTGACAGGTCAAGCTGCACCAGAATTCTGACAGACAGACCGACTCCCTGGGAATACTAATGGAGGAAGTTATTACCGGGTAAAACTGGGAACTATACGGTGTAAGAGTTTTCCAGGTAACAGGTCACATACGCAATCATCTCCGTTTTTAGGAGGCTCTGCTTTGAACTGCAAAAGCACCTGCATTCACCTTAACTAACACCGTTCCCTCACAAATCTGTGGAGGCTTAAGCTTCTCTGATAGTGACTATGTTGATGAAACTGTGATCGACAGTCATTCACAACTCTATCGGCCAATGCTGAACAGCGCCAGCTTCCCAGAATGTGCCAACTCAGACCTCCTCTGCTTTACCTGCAGAAGAGCGAAAGTGAGGACCAGCAAGCTTCCTCATTTTCCGTTTACGTAGGATGCTTTCATGTGCTCCTCCTGAATGCAAATGCTGGCTGAGGGAGGCTTCAGCTAGTAGCTTATGCAGCTGTAAGCGGGGCCTCACCTGCCGTAGTTGAAGAGCCGGCTGCCCCAGTGCGAATGCTCTCCTCTGGAACCCGCGTGGAAGAAGCAGGAGTCCGTCCCGTCTAAGCGATTCAGGCCATCCTCTGTGTTGCTGGACGCATGGCTGTGCACGATGTCCAGAAGGACAGTGATGCCCAGAGAGTGGGCCGCGTCCACCAAAGCTTTCAGATCGTCCGGAGTACCAAAACGGCTGGAGAGACACGAGACGTACAAGATTTGGTAAAACCTGTAAACCAGTACGTGAAGCTGCACTGAGAAGCTACACTTTTACTTCCAGGTCTGAAAAGTTTCTGAGGTTAGAAACATTTGCAGTTGTAACAAAGAAGCTGCTGGTGTTCTCAGACTGACCACCTCCAGAACACCACCAAACGTTACATAGATTTAAGAAGCAGAAGATGAAAAGTTCCAGGAGTGAACTTTGGAGATGTGGAAGAACATTGCTTAATATTTTTCTCTCACTCTCTTCTTCTCTTTCTTAATCTTTATTTTTCTTTATGCTTCTCACTGCTTCTCTCTGTTGCTCTTTCTTTCACTGTGTTCCCTTTCGTCCTTCTCTCATCCACATTTTTACTTCTCTCTCTCACTCTTTTACTTCCTTTATGTCTCACCTTCTCTTCATCTCTTTCGCTCTCTTTGTCCATGTCTCTTGTCTTTATCTCTTGTCCCTCTCCTTCCTTTTTTTCTTTTTTCCTTTTATCTCTATCACTGTTTTTTCCTTTGTGTCTTTCTTACCTCCTTTATCTTCCTCCATTTCTCTCTCAGTTCTTTTCTATTTGTTTTTTCAGTTTTTTCTTTTTACTACCGCTCTCCTTTTCTTTCTCTCACTCACTCATTTTCTTCTTTCTTGTTTCTCATTCTTTTCGCTTGTGCCTCTTTTTCCTCTTTTTTCTGCCTTTCCCCTTTTGTCTTTATCTCTGTTTTTTTCCTTTGTGTTTTTCTTTCTTCCTTTCTCTTTTTCCCCTTTTTCCTCTCCTCTTCTTTCTTGTTTCTCATTATTTCTCTTGTCCCTCTCTTTATTTTTCTTCCTTTTTTATTTTTCTTCATGTCTTATGCTCATTTCTTTCTGTTTTTTCTTTTTTCTTCCTTTCTTTCTTGTCTCTGTCTTTCTCTTCCTTAATTTCTCTTTCTCTTTATCTCTTGTCCCTCTTTCTGTCTTTGTTTCTTTCTTTCTCCACTTTTTCTTCCTTTATGTCTCTTATTCTTATTCATTGTCCCTTTCTTTGCTCTTTTCTCTTTATGTATCTTGCTCTTTTTCTCTTCCTCTCTTTTTTTCTTTCTAAATAATAAACAAAATAAATAAAAGATTGTCTCTGACATTTGCAGTATCTCTCTCTGTCTCATCTCTTCTTTCTTTCTACTCTCTCTTTTTCATGTCTCTCGTTCTTCATCTCTGGTCATTCTCTTTCCTTTCTTTTTTTCTCCTTTCTTCTTTTGTCTCTTTTACTCTTTTGTCCTTCATGTCTTTCTCTTCCTCATTTTTCTCTTAATTTTTTTCTTTTTTTGTCTCTGTATTTTTTCTTTTTCTTATTATTACTTTTCTCATTTTCTTTTTCTTGCTTATATTTTTCCCTCTTCTTTCTCATCTTGTTTATCTTTCTTTTGATTCTTTCTTTCTTTTTCTTTGTGTCTCATGCTCATTGTCTCTCTGTCTTTCTTTGGTTTTCTTTTTTTCTCCTCCTTCTATCCTCTCTTTCTCACTCTTCATGCCTCTCATTTCCTTCCTTCCTTTCTTTCTCTTTTCCTTCATGTCTCTTTCTCCTATCTCTTGTCCCTCTTTCCTTCATCACTTTCACTTTTTTCTTCCTCCATGTCACTTACTCTTTATTCTCCTTGCTCTCTTGCTATTTTTCTTTCTTTGATCTTTCCCCTCTCTTCGTTCATTCTTCCTCCTATTTCACTCTTCCTCTTTCTTCATGTCTATACTTTTCCTCATGCTTTCTCTTATTATTCTCTTTCAATCCTTTTTCACATCTCATGCTTTTTTCTCTCATCTTTCCTTTCTTTCTGTCTTTTCTGTTCTCTTGATCTCTCTCCCCTTTATTTTCTCCCTTGCTCTTTATGTTCTCTCTCTCTCTCTCTCTCTCTCTCTCTCTCTCTCTCTCTCTCTCTCTCTCTCTCTCTCTCTCTCTCTCTCCTTTCCTGAGCAGTCAGTTTTAAACGTGTGCGAGTGATCAATCAAGAGTGAAATGACTCTGTATACATTACTCTGTATCTAGCCTCAGCTAGGGTGGCTCGGGGAGCCTCGCACACAAGAAGAAGAAATAAAAATTCCCAATGAGTCTGTCATATTTTATTAGGCTGAGAAGGCCACTCACTACCTTCATCCAAATGCGCCATTTTCTTTCATGAGGGTTTATTTATTTTGGAGGCTCGATTCTATTTTTTTTTCGCTATTGTTATTTATCTGGGCTCTCTTCTATTTGTGGATTAACTGCAAATGTGTTTACTGTAAGATTACTGTCCTTGTCAGACTGGCTCATCCCGATTCAGCGGCTGGCACAGTGCGTCGCGCTCCGCCGCTGTGGCCGAAAAAACACTCCAGCGCGCAGCCGAGTTCGAGCGCAAAATGAAAAGCATTTAGTTATTGTCACACACTCACACTACCAGGCCCTTTAGAAATAACAGCAATAAATAAAATGTCAGCAGGCCACGGCATGGGGGACTAATGTGTTTTGGTGGGGAGAGAGCGATGCATGCAGATGGAATCAGTGTAGCTCTGGGGCCCTGAGGTGAGAATAATTACCTTTAAAGCTACAATCAGTGGGATTTTTAGCGCTAAGCCAAGGTTACCCCACCCCATTTACATATAACAATAGAAACACCTTTACTGGGAGAGAAAAGTAGATCAATATCAATTTATGGATAAATAGCTGCCATTCTATTTGTTCCTTATGAGCATCTGCAATGAGACACAGCAGAGGCTGTCCTATCTACAGGAACCCCAGCAGCTGAAAAATGATCTCCTGGTACAATGTACTGACTGGAAAAAAACATACTTGCTATCAACACATTCATCTCCAACAACTACATTTTGTACGGTACGGAAAGATACCACAGAACGTGCTCTGATTTGTTTAACCCTGACAGACCCTAGTAGACACACCATATTGCTGTACTGATGGGTATCAGTATTGTGCTGATATCAACAGAAAATGCTTGATTGGATATCAGATGGAATGAAAAAAAGAGTGAATCTGATCCGATCCTGTAACAAATCTATCCTGAAACACAGTCTCTTTGTGTGATGTGGTGTTGTAAGCTGTGTATTCCTTCCAGTGGGTTAGTAGAGTGTTTTAGTAGACTGGGCATGATGGACTACTTTTGGATGCTCATTTAAGTTGAAGTGCTTAAATTTTGTCGATTTTAAGTTTTCAACATCATTTGAACCTGTCAATGGTTGTTTACATTGTGTAAAAAATTCACGATGAACGGACCAATAGAAGCCTCCAAAACAGCTTGGAAAAAAATCTGGTTCCATTGACTCATATTAAAAGTAAAGTAGGTTTTTGTTCTCTCCTGTAAGTGGTGATATTTTATATAATGTATAATGTATATTGTTTTTCAGCTGTGCATCACAATTGAGCAAGGGTGTCCTAATGACCAATTAGTCCAATAACATCCTTAACTTGGATTGGTGGCCGTACCAGGAGATTTAGACAGAGGACTGAGAATTGCTGATAATAGGACTATATGCAACATAAGCCTCTATACAAAAATAGACTTTAATACAAACATTTTTATTCTTTAAAAATCATCTGATACACTTGAATTAATGGTGAAATTCTGTTTGTGAATTGCATAAAAATTGCATAAATTGCATGAAAATTGCATGAAATAAAATTCTAAAGTGATCCTAAACTTTTGAGTGGTAGTGTATATATATATAAAATATCATCACTATCCAAAAGAAAACGAGTATTTCTAAAATAGTAGAGACAATAGAGGCCAAAGGCATTCTTTACTGTTTTTAAATTTAACCAATATTTTTAACATTTTAAATTGTTGTATGTTTTATAACAGCAGTCAGACAGATTATTTATATTCTTTACATTTATTCACTTTTTTATGTCATAAAAGTAATTTTTATTATTATTATTATTATTTTTAGTTTGATCTCCCTCTTGAAGTGTTTGAATATTTTCATGCTTCATGTTTATTTTGACGTAGATATTTTTATGTATTTATGCATGAAAAGCTTGTCAGTATTGAGTTATGCTTGTTTTGATTTATTTGCTGCAGTTTTAGGAAACTGTTACAACAGAAGCCCCCCATCTGTTACAATGAAGCTGTATGGAATAGTAAGAAACAATTTTCATCTTCTCATTTTCAGAAAAGATGTCTAGGTTGTTATATATAAATACATTGAATGTATATATAAATGTATTTGTTTCAATGTATTTAATTTGTTTCCATGTATTCAAGTATATATACACTACCACTCAAAAGTTTGGGATCACAGTGAAATGTTCTTGTTTTCAATGGAGTATCTTCCTTCCTTAACACAACAATGGACTGACGGGTCTCTAAAGAAAGTTGTTTCTTTCTGGTCATTTTGAGTCGGTCAGCAAGCCATCAACTGCTGATGCTTCAGATACTAAACTAACCTAGAATGTTGTGCTCCCTTATTAGTAGAATGTTTTTCAGCTGTGCATCACAATTAAGCAAGAGTGTCCTAACAACCAATTAGCCCAATAACATCCTTAACTTGGATTGGCGGCCGTACCAGGAGATTTAGGCAGAGGACTGAGAATTACTGATATAATAATAATTACTGCAAAATAAGCCTCTATACAAAAATAGACTTAAATTAATTGTGAAATGGACAATATTATTTATGAATTGCATGAAAATTGCATGAAATGAAATTCTAAAGTGATCCTAAACTTTTGAGCGGTAGTGTACATATACCTTACATTTACTTTCCATATATATATATATATATATATATATATATATATATATATATATATATATATATATATATATATATATATATATATATATATATATATATTATGAAAGTGTGTATACAAACTCCTCAGACATCTTCAGACAACATATGGAGTGATGGAAATATAATATTTTAAATGTGTACATTACTGGGTTAACACTGCAACACATTTAGCACCAATTAGGTGTTGTTTTAGAAGAACAGCTGGGCCAGAAATGATCGATTGCTGGGAACTACTGTTCTCCACAGGCATTATTAGAGGAGAATGAAGACTATTGTGCATATTCAAACTCCTAAAATTCCACAACTTTCCAGTTTCTGCTGTTTCCATATTAGCAAAGCATCCAGGAACCAAAATCAACTCTTTGCAGCAAATTGCACCCTCATAAATCTACTTAGGGTAGAAAAAGTAATAAAATATATATTAGTTACCTGGAGGCTGCAAAGAAGTTTGTGACTTGGTAGCCAAAGCTTGCGTAGTAAGCATGCTCCATAACTGCCATAAGCTGAATGCAGTTATATCCTGAGGGAGAAAGATGAGGAAGGATTAGTTAAGTTTAAAAACTTTGTTGCTATCTCAACACATCATAACTACAAACAGGACATACATAGGATATTTCAAATCATTTACAGAGAAAACATTCTCCTGGCTTTTTGGAATGAAATCATTTGATGTAGTATTTACACCGATCACCATAACATTACAACCACCTCCTTGCATTTACACACATTGTCCATTTTATCAGCTCCATAGGACCACCACAGAGCAGATTTGGTTTTGGGTGGTGGGTCTTTTTAAGCACTGCAGTGTCATTGACGTTATGGTGTTATGTTAGTGTGTGTTGTGCTGGTACGAGTAGGTCAGACACAGCAGCGTTGCTGGAGTTTTTAAACACTGTGTCCACTCACTGTCCACTCTAACAGACACTCCTACCTTGTGGGTCCACCTTGTAGATGTAAAGTCAGAGACAGCAGCTCATGTGTTACTGCACAGTTTGTGTTGGCTATTCTCTAGACCTTCATCAGTGGACACAGGATGCTGCTCACAAGACACTGTTGGCTGGATGTTGCTGTTTGCTGGACTGTTCTCCGTGCTGAGAATGATTTACTTCGCTAATAGTACCTGCTCTGTGGTGGTCCTGTGGGGGTCTTGACCATTAAAGAACCGGGTGAAATGGGATAAACAATGTATGCAGTGATTTAGAAGAACTACAGTCTATAATTGTTGAACTACAGAGTGGGTAAGAGGAGTAGATAAAACAGACAATGTGTTTAGATATAAACGGTTTTAATGTTATGGCTGATCGGTGTATGAATAATATATAATCCATTATATATCATGAAGTATTTAAACAGTGCAAATGGTTTATGTATAAAAAAAACCTTTTATAATTATTGTTTTTGGGATGTAACAAAACCAAAGCATTCAGACATTGTCTGTTCCGTCTACAGAAATCAATTCATGTTGATGTTTTAAGCATCAGACCGCTTTTTAAATACAGGGCATAAAATTATGAGGAAACAAGCAAGACTGGACAGCAAGACAAAAACATAACAGCACTATAAAAAGGATAATACAATTAGTATGCAGTACTGAATGTAGAGAAAAGAGAAAAAGCAGCCTGTGACTGAACATGAAGCATTGCAGTCAGAAAATAAACATTAAGCTGACTTTATACACTAGTTATGCAGATTGAATGGAATAAAACTATCACTTAATCTTAATCATGTTTGGTAGCTGCTAAGTAACTGCTGCACCGGCTGCACCATATAAGGTGGAATGGACAATTGGAATAAGAGGCTGCTGAGTAAAAGGCAAATCTCAGCGTTTATCTCTCAAAAGGTCATTAAGAGGTGAGGCAGGTCAAGCTGTGAGTGAGCTAGCAACAAAGGTGTCAAAAGTATTCATATTCATTACTCAGGTAGAAGTATACTATAGATACTATGGTTTAAAAATACTTCTGTACAAGTTGAAGTATCAACTCAAGCTTATTACTAAAGTAAAAGTGTAAAAAACTGCTTTCAAAACTACTCAAAGTATAAAAGTTAAAAGTAATGGATTGGAAAAAAATGCCATTAAGGATAAAAGCTTAGGTCGCACCAAAGGGGCCTATAGTGCACTAGCCCACCTCCCCAAAAAACATTCTTCTAAAAGCCATAATGACTATAATGTTATATTAAAATGTTAATGTTGATAAATTTGGGATGTGCTAGGCTTCCTGTTTCAGCCGCATATACGCCCATTGAACATGAATGTAGTTTAATACAATGTAAATATTTAAAGTAGCATATCTGTGTACTACTGAGCATTAACATAAGTTTCATGGAGCAGAAGATATGATGACTAGTTTTCTATAAGTATTGTTATGGAGCAAAAAGTCAAACTTCAAAGTCATGTTATTAATAATCTTAATTGGAATGTAAATGTACAATTATTTTTTATTTTTTTGCAACTTCTTGTGGCGCAGCACATCACGGTGCCACACGAGGTCAGGTACATTTGCACCCGGGCAACGGGAATCAGTAAATGCATGCTCTTAAAAAACAAAACCACCCCAATTCAATACTGGAGCACAAAAAAATCACTGGAGCACAGAAAGCAGTCGAAGGTGATTTACATAGCGCGCCAGGACAACTATCGAATCGAGAATGAACACCAACAATTAACTCTGAAACTGTATTTAGCACCGTCCTCCCCAGTCACAGTATGAAGAGGGACTAAGTGGGATGAAACCCAATTTCGTTACTGTTGTTCTGATGGCTCCCCGGCTCTCCACTTGTAGCCTGTTTGAAGAGTTAAAACTAGCGCTTTAATTGGTCAAAGTCTTCTTTTCCCAACAGGTTGCTGCCCAGTGTGATTACACCCATAGTCTTAGAGTTGCCTAGTGCGCAAATTCACAGACAGTTGATCTCAAAGCCATCAATGACTTTTCTCGTATTTTGAAGTGACGAATCGTAGCAGCGTAGTTTGATGTCTGAATGTGTAAAGGTTGGCAGGTCTGAAATAGGAGTATCAAGGCTATGTTTAAAATGTAAGGAGCAGAAAGTACAGATAATGGTGTGTAAATGTAAAAAGTAAAAGTAAAAATAAAAGTATTAATAACCAAAATCTTAACTTAAGTAAGGTAATAAAGTATTTGTACTTCGTTACTTGACACCTGTGGCTAGCAGCCTTAGCTGAGCTGATGATTAGCGTTCATCTGTAGGTTTCTTTTAAAGTTTAGAGATTGACAGCCTCAACGGTATATATGTAAGATTTCTAAGACCTAATTTGGATTTTGTAGAAGTTTATATTGTACAGTACAGTACAATCAGTTTATTAACTAGCCAGGCAAGGCAAGCAGGGTTTGATAAAAAGCTACATGTTAAGAGTGAGTGAAATACAGCAAGCAGTGAAAACTTGAGCTTCACAAAAACTTAATCTCAGCATTCCTAAGTAAGAAGATTGAACTTTTGTGCAAATTCTGCATTATTACTATTGCAGTGTCAGGGAAGGGTCCGCGTCAAGCATGCCCCCTTTAAAAAAGAAAATCCTGAAAACATAAATGAGGGAAAACAGTTATGTCCACGCAGTTCAGTACTACATACAGTTCTTTACAGTCCTTTCACGTTTGCAGTATTTTTTTCCCCACACGTATAACGTGCTCAGAAACAAATCTCTGAATTTACTTACACTGTGTATAATTTCATTCTCAGAGCTTCCATGAAGCACTACAGTATCTCCGTCTGATATGTGTATATAAATATGTAAGTATGTCTTGAATCGAGTTTTCTTGCAGCTCCTGCTTCTCGTCTCTCAGCAGGGAGGTGTACCGCTGAGCCCCGCAGGGTACCCTCACTGTGCTCTGCTTCGTAGTGCTGCTGGGTGCTTTCTCTACAGAACATTCTCAAAAAAAAGCTCAGTCTCACACGCTAGAGTGTGAGGAAGCCTCAGGAATTACAGCTTTTGACACTGCACTTCGCAAATCACGGCGGCTTAGCTCAGCTCCCGAGCCTCAAACCGAAGTTTGTTTCCAAAGGTTCAAATCAAACATCCTCATGGGCCAACTTTGGCCTACAGGCCGGTAGCCCCATTCTGCATTGTGCTACCCCATTGGCATGGTCCTAAGATTTTTGTCCATCCTCAGTATTCACTCTCCTTCACATTGTTCTTGAATATTCTTAAATATTCACACTGGTTTACTTGTATTATCAGTTCTTGTTCTGGAAGAGTATAATAAATTGTGTACCAGTATCGGTACCAGCATTCAGAGGTAATAGTACTGTACTCCTAAGCAGAAAGTGTGGAGCACCACGGGTAGCACAGTGACAGCAGGATGAAAAACTTAAATATGTAAATAGTTGGGACTGTTAGCTTGAAGATGTCTAGATGTGTTCCATGGGCTATTTCCTACTGGGCTCTGGGGCTGTATAGTGAGATAGTAGTACAGTATTTGTGCCTACTGTTTGGTTCAATAATCTAAAGCGCTGCATCTTCTTACTCTTACCAATACTACAATGGTGTCAGAAGTGGGATCACCCTCTAGCCAACTGCAGGGAAGCAGCGAACTCAGGTGTGAATTGGTGAAAAATACAATAAGAAATGAGCTGCCTGGTTAAGATGGGCAGTGAGGACAGCGGACAGCGGCGACAGAACAAGGCCTGCCAACAAAGCCTTGTTGGAAGACGTGTGCCATGGCTTTAAGCCCAGTTCATATTCAGACAAAAGCTGCAGTCCAGAAAGTAGACAGCAGTTCAGGTTGGCTGCATTTCTAGGTCGTTGTTGCTGGAGTGCTGTTTCAATCAGAAAGGTTGAATACAGCTGAGAAATGGCACCTACATTCTGGCAGTTTTCAAGGATGCTGCCTTGGAACAAAAGCACAGATTATAATTGGGAGATTGGTGCAGGTATTGGGTCATGATCAAGCACAGTCAACAAGCATAGTTTAAAAGAAGTATTCCCTATAAAATACTACTCGTTGCATGTGCCCTGACTTTTATCAGTTTGTAAAGCTGTTTAAACAAATATAACCCAGGACAGAGACTTACGGAATGCACTGTAAGCTTGATGCCCTCAAATTGATTGTGCTAACCAAGTCCAAAACTCTAAAGGGCCACTTTAGCATCCTCTGAAAAGCATCTCACCTTGTCTTGTCAGATTAATGTGAACAGAGCTCTCTTCACTAGCAGTGCAGTGATTATTCTGGCATATGGCCTGACTAATTAAAACGGTTCAGTTCTCAGACTTTGAGCTTATTTTCCAGCTGTGGTGAAACTACTATGTATGGAATGTCGCTGTGAGTATAATATAAATAAGTCTGAACCCGTCGGCAGGAGAGTTTAAGAAGTAAGAGAGTTTAATTCAGTAACAATGTCTGGGCAAGTTTTTGAGGGATGCTCAGGTCATCATCCCATAATACTGAAACTTTAGTTTCATTACAGATTCATGCAACCAGCAGGTTTAAGGCAGATGGCTGTAACAGTGTGAATGGAAGTCGGGGTATCGGGCAGTCAGAATGGAGAAGAATGTTCTCGAACAGTGTAGAAAACGAAGAATAATCTAAGAATCTAGAACAGTGAAAATGAGAAAGTGCTACTGACTGATAGCCTATTTACTGTATTTTGCCACACCCACTTTCAAGCATGTGTTTCTTCCGGCTTGATGTTAGAACTTCCAGTCAGCTAACTAAAATGAATACAGTTACATGGGAGGAGACCAGAGAGACAGTAAGAAGTTCGAATGGGACAACACTGTCTCGTCCAAGGTTAATAACACAGTGGGTGGATTATATGAAAAGGTGGCCTAAGGTTACTTATAGCAACATTTTTAATTATTTTGTACTCTTGGAAGGTGTAGACGGTTCGGCAATGAAAAACTATACAAGTAGTGAAGCGTATCAGTACCATAGTGGGAAGGTCGGCTGTGTGCTCCTACATAAAGACGGATTATATTTCTGAAAGCCGGTTAAACCCAAGTCAAGCCAGCTGCCCGAGCCATTTGCTTCTAACAGCCCAAATAGCCTACCACAGAATGGTAAGAGCAGACATACAGAGATTTGGGTGGATGTTTTAAATTTAGCGCCTTCAGTGCAGGTACTCTTTTGTAGAAGGCGGCCCTGCAACACTTCGATCTTCATCATCTTCCTCTAACTGCACATATTATGCTAGTCATTTTATATGTCTGTTGTAGTTTTGCTTGTAATTAATATCAACTTATCTACGATTGCACCGGAAGTTCTAACACAAAGTAAACAAAGATGACCCCCCCAGTATTGTTATGGAAAACAGCATGAAAAGATGACGAAGGGTAGGTTTAGTTTGCTAGTTAACACTAGATAATATGGTTAACTAACATCACAATGGAAAGACGTTCTGTAGCAAGTTTTCATTCACTGACTACTGGCTAATTAGTTTACTATTTCACAATGTACTGAGCCATTTAAGCTATATAGTTTTGTATAGAATATTAATGCCTATATAATGCCTATATATATCGTCACTGTCCAGTGAAAAACAAGTATCTCCAAAATTGCAACTTTACACGAGAGGCCAAAACCGGCTTTACATTGTAGGTCAATGGAACCAGAATCTTTCCCAAACTATTTTGGAGCTTTTCTATTGGTCCATTCATCATGAAATTTTTACCACATATAAATGGCAGTTGGCACATCTATCTAGTACAAACAGGTTTAAGTCCAAACTACTCTTATACTCAAACACTGCCATAAACACAGGGCCAGTGCTGATACCTAGAAAAAGGACAATGCAATACCTAGCAAGACTGGAACACCTACTGAGAAGATAATAAATACAAGACTACATACAGTACAAGTGCAATACTTAGCCAGAGTTCCTAGAAGATACATTTTTTTTTTTTATTTAGACACTCAAATTAGCCACATGTGATTTTGCACACAGCGGAATTTAACCTCCGCATTTAACCCATGAAACACCCACATATACACACACACACACACTAGTGAACACACTAGGGGGTGGTGAGCACACGTGCCTGGAGCAGTGGGCAGCCCTATCCACGGTGCCCAGCCCTATCCACGGTGCCCGGGGAGCAGTTGGGGTTAGGTGCCTTGCTCAAGGGTACCTCAGTCGTGGCCTGGGGGATCCCAGGGATCGAACCAGCGACCTTCCGGTCACAAGACCGGATCCCTCTCCTTCAGGCCACGACTGCCCCCTCAAATAAAGTGCAATTACAGTGTATACCAATGCTTCAGTAGATTAGTGTTTATAAGTGCTTTACAAAAGAGATAGGTCTTCAGTTCACGTTTGAAGACCATGAGAGAGTTCGCTGTTTGGACAGCCAGTGGAAGTTCATTCCACTATCTGGGTGCCAGAGAAGCATCTTGATTGTTTAAAACCCTTTATCTAAACAATGTGTATTTGCATAGGACAGATGTAAGTAAACATAAATACTATATAAACATAAATATCTTATTGTGAAAGAAGTAGATAATATCTTGAGCTCCAGTTTGAAGTTTTGTTCCAGATTTCTGCTGGACGCCCCAGTGTCACAACTACGGTTCCTTCCAGCACTTCTGATTCCCAGAGTGACATCACACCCACATGTTCACAACACACCAATCACACATCACTCCCTCGTTCTGATTCCCCAGAGTATTAAATACACACACACACACCTGATACTCATTAGACACACTATATAAACATCACTCACACTGTCTGTCATTGCCAAGTTTTGCCAAACCCAGTTTGCAATCCTGAGCGTTCTTTCCTTGCCGTCCTGTTTGATCTCTGGTTCTGACTTCCTTCGATTCTAACTCTCTTTTTCTCGTTTATCCTTACTGGTTCTGTTTGCTTGTATTTTTTTACTTTCCTGGCTCTGACTACTCGTCTGTTCTCTCGACTCCTCTGTTATCTAGTCCTCATGTCTAGTTTGCCTGGCTGACTGATCTTCCGGTTTAGACCTCTGCTTATATCATGGACTATGATCTTGCATTGCCCCTTTGTGTTGTTTTATTGGATTGCTGATTCTGTTAATAAATCCAATCTGACTTTTAGCTCTGTGTGCATCGTGCCAAGTTCTTTGTTTTTGATAAAATAAAAATCAACTTTTTGTTTTTAACCGAAAAAGCTCAAATCTGAGCAAATATGGCAGACTATGAATGGCTTTTATATGACTATAAATAATGAAGAACAACACAAAACAGTGTGATTTATTGTGTTCAAATATTTTTGATCATTTGACAACCCTTGAAATGAGTTTGAAGTATTACCATCTACGATGCGAGCTTCAGCTGAATAAAGCTCGTCCAGCACTGTGGATGTGGGTGGAGCAGGGATATGTAAATTGGATATGTAAATTCCTGTCTAAGCCATCTAGAAATGTCCATCGCAACATGGCAGGGTTTTCTTTCTGGACTTTTATATTAGCATGTTCAATCATAATATTCTAACAGCGTTTATAGATTTCCTGTCTGAATTATGAGTTCACAGCAGTATATAATGACAATTTGGAGCCAACGTTCTGCTTTAGATCTGCATTTTTTCATTTTTTCCTAACAGCCCAGCTGCACCTTTGCGAAATGTATGTGTTTATGTATATGCATCTATTTGCGTGTATGTGTGTCCAGGTGCCAGTCGCGTCTCACTGTTTCTCAGCCACCTACGCCCAGATCCTTTTGTTTGTCAATCAAAGCAGCGGCGCTGCTTTTGTGCCGATGGTAATTAAATCGCAAATCTAAAAAGCTGCTTTCTGAGTCAGTGCGTCCTTTTAGGACAATAATAAATAAATAATTCAATCTGCTATCAAGGGAAGTAAATATCAGGCCTGTGTTTGTCCTACAGCAAGAAATTTCCAAAATAAGGAAAAAAAACTCTGAAATTTAAATATTAAGAGATTTTTTTTGGTCTATCTCAGAAATAGAGATTCATTTTTAGCAGAAATGTGACTCTGTCTTTATTACAGTGGGTTATAATTCTAATATATACAATTATTATGGATGTGCAACTATATTGTTATTCGTTTTTTGCTTTCTGGCAGAACTTCGGCGCGTAACTTGTCCCGTAGTTCTGTTCCAACTCCAGATTGTCTGGTATGAATGTATGATTCAGGCATGTATACATTTTGATCGGATGCACAGATTCTGGATAACAATATTTTTTTCCCATAGAGAATGAATAGAATGGAAAAGTGTACGCCAATCTACTATACTTCTGCTCAACCGACAGACATCGTTTCTCATACACTGACTCAGGGCAGACCCCCAACCATGACTACAGTGTTGGTTTGACCTGCACTCGTCTGTTTGTCCTTCTTTTTTCCTCATAGAGTTCAATTTATTTCCAGTCATTCCCAAACCTCATGGTTTCATTAAACCTACAGGCTTCAAACTGCTTTTACTGACTCAGGGCAAGTCTCCAAGCAATAATCCACAGACATACTGACCTGCACTCATCTGTTTGTTGGTTATTCATCCCTCGTTACTCCCACAGAATCCCATTGTTTTTTGGCCGAACCCAACATTACGGGTTTTTTTTTCAACCAAGCCAAAAAATGAATGCGATGGTGCGGAAGGAATGAGGGATGAATAAACGACAAAAAGACAAGTGCGGGTCAGTGTGTCTGTGGATTAGAGCTTGGTGGTCTGCCTTAAAAGAGTATATGTAGTTTGGAGGCTGTATGTTTAATGAAACCATGCCTTTAAACTGCATGTACTCACTCAGGGCAAGTCCCCAAGCAATAATCCACAGACATACTGACCTGCACTCATCTATTTGTTGGTTATTCATCCCTCGTTCCTCCCATAGAATCCCATTCATTTTTGGCCAAACCCAAACATTACAGTTTCTTTCAACCAAACTGCCTGTACTCACAACCTCCCCAACCTTTAATCCACAGACATACCCACTACCACTCTATTTGTTGTTTATGTACAACCATCCTGTGTTTCCTTCAGAAAGTGATCTTTTCTACTTCTATATGAGACCCCCTAGGAGTCAATGAATCCAAAATCAATAACAATCTTAATTAAAGAAACACGGGGAACCCTCAGGGTCTTCTAGGCCTTCAGAGTTTGGTCTAACTATTATTTTTAAGAAATGTCATTCTTCTTTTTAATATTAAAAATTGCAAAAATGTAAATAAAGAATGTAAACTATCTTTTACTTTAAGTCATTTGTATTTTAGGTGCAGCATAATGTTTGTTATATTAAAACAACCAATCATATTTGATTTTATATGTTCATATTTTTTTTGGGGACCAAGTTATTGTTTAACGGGTATTTACAGCTGAATTAAGCTTTTAAAGTTTATGCAAACAGTTCCTACAGGTCTTCCAACTTGTATTAGGTCCTTACAAACCCAATGTGTGTATAAAAGCAGGGGGGAACAAAATAAGTGGCCATTTCTCAATAGGGATTCAAAACATCGCAGTTGTCTGGCTTGGATGGTGAACATTGCTTTGCTGGACCGGGTCAGTCTCCCTTGAGACAGGCAGGCTTTGCCAGTTCCTCTGCAGTGGCTGGCAGGCTGCAACAAGCACCTGAAGCAAACTTCTGTGAAGGGTTCTAAAGGGTCAGTGCTGGCTTATTGCAGTCTGTAATTCTTCAACTATGCTCACAGGAGAGTTCTCAGTTTTGGGCCAAATTACAAACAAATGCAGCTTGGCTAGGCTTAGTCTTGGTTCTCTTGGAGCTCTTCTTTGTCTGTCTATGTGTCCTGTTATATAATACAAATTTTATAGGTGGAGTTTAAGGCATGGAAGGTAGTAGTTTTCCTAAATAATATGCATCTCTTGTTTTAACTCCACAAAATGATTTTACATACATTATGCCTTCAGAGCATGTATACAGACTGTATAACGACATACTACAAGCATTTCCATGAATATATAACCATTAATATTGGTTTAAAGGGGGGAGTATTTTACTAGAAAACATATAATTATTTGAATATTTTAATTACTCTAACTTCACACAATGGTTACACTGAGCTGATAAATCTCTAACAACTCTATTGACAGGAGAAAAGAAAAAAACTACAAATAAATACGTAATTCAATTTATAATTTCGTTTTTTTAAATATAATGGAAATAATTCTATAGGAGAGCCCTAATGTATGAAATGTGTTTTTTTTTTCGATTTGGATGGTGTTAGAATTTAAACTGGTCAATCTTATGTTATACCCTATGATGAGCTGGTGGGCAGTGTTTCCTGCTTTTCTCACAGTAAGCCCTGGGATAGGTTCAAGCACTGCCCTCTGTGACCCAGAAGGCTAGGTGGTTTAGAAGAAGAATGAGTGGTTTTTAGGGTTTTCTGAGCTACTGAGTTATTTTACATCAACCAACAGTTTTCTAGCCAGAATGACTTTAGAGAAGATGGTGGTGCTTCTGGATTGTGTTCATATGTAGCTCCTTCTTTGTATGATACAGCTTTAACAGCATTTGTGGATCGTGTGTCGGACTGTGTTTACAGTCAGTCATTTCTGGAAGTGTTTCTGAATCCATGCAGTGATCATTCCAGTACAAAGTTTTGCCTGTTTTAATGCAGTGCCTTCAGTATTTACAGTCGACCTTGTCCCTTGCACACAGGGACTTCTCTGGATTTTTTCTGGAACATTTTTCTGATACACTCTAGTTCTAGAGTGCTCTTTTTATATAGCGTCATGTGACTTAGTTGCAAATTGTTCCTTCAGCTCTTTATTAATACCTTTCCAGTGTTTTGTTGCCCGGGTCACAACTTTTTTGAGACTCATTGCTGTCATCAAGTTCTGATGGTAAAAAAATGTTTCACTTTCAACACTTGATATTTGTTGTGTGTTCTAGTGTGAATAAAATAAGGGTACATAAGATTTGCAAATCAGTTTCTAAATGTTTTTGATTTATGTTATTTGGGTTGTTCCTTGTGTTGCAATTTCAGTCTATTAGTCTCCAATTACATTTGAAACAATTTAAAGAGTGAAACAGACAGTGGTTAGCATTGTTGAATCACAGCAAGACAATTTGGGTTGGATTCCTGTTCTCAGCCATTCTATGTATAGTGTGCATGTTCTCCACATGCCTGAGTGGGTTTCCTCTGGGTACTCCGGTTTTCTCCCACAGTCCAAACACATGCATGTTAGGTTGATTGGTCACTCTAACTGCCTGAATTGCCTGTAAGTGTGATTTTGTGCATGAGCGAGTGTTGGTCATGCGATGGAATGGCGACCTGTCCATGGTGTACCCTGCCTTCACCCAATGACGCTGGGATTGGGGCCAACCCCCATCGGGGCCCACGGGACCCAAGTGGAAGATAATGGATGGATAAAGATGGAAACACTCTAGGAGTGAAACAGACAGAATTTAATATTGGGCTTATACATTAGTTTATATCTCTTACAGCAAAGAGCTTATAGCAGGTAGTTTCTGTTCCTCTCTTTCTCTTCAGCCTAGCTCCCTTCTGGATCAGCACCTCAGCTCAGCATTGACAGCTGTAGCAGCACCTCTACCCACTCCATTTCCTATCTTTATACTCAGACTGTCCTTTACTCTGCAGTTATATGTATTTATTACAAGTTCAGGCTATTAATCACAGTTTGTCCCGCTGTTGGCATGTGAACATTTAAACAGCATCACTGCTGCCATCAGATCATAGCTGTCCAAAAAACAACAAGCACTCATATCAGATTTGACTTTCTCATTTGTAATGTATGAAAGGCTTTGGTTGTGCTATGTGCTGTGTCAGTGGCTTAGGATGCAGCTTAATGCTGGTGCAATCAGATAATCTCAGAGTGGGCTATTATGCAACAACAAGAACACAGCACATCTCAAACTCATGTTACTGAGTTCTCCATCCTTGTGTTCTTGCAAGTAACTTATCAAGAATGTTCTACCCAATAGTCCATCCTTTACATTTTTGTTATAAGTAACACCCAGTTACTGCTACTCCCTCTAGTGCAGCATTTGGCCAGTACTGCACTGGACAATGTAGTATTACAATTTTGCTATTGTATTTATAGAAAAAGTCAACTGTTAAATTAAAAACAGAGTGACCAAACGAACAAGTCTTCAGAGGTCTTCAACAACATCTTAAAACTTAAGAGAGGAACTGTAGGTTGGACAGGATGGGTGGCAGTAAGAAAGTAGTTGCTAACAAAAAAAATGTTTCCTGAAACATGCAACATCCCCAGTGTGCTACTGAAAACTGGTAGAAGTTTCTTATGGAATTATGAATCAGAATTTGAAACCTTTGGTCTATCAGGCTGGGTTTTTGTTCACTGCTAAGTAAGCGAATGGATGGTTCTCTCGACGTTTGAAACAAAAAGCTGGCAATTTAAACAATCACTTAGCACCAATAATCTCCCATTGTTTTATGCCTTAATTTCAGAGTGTATTGAGACATTACCGTGCATAAATATCCATAAACATTGAAAAATGGGAGAGTTGGAAAACTTTAGGTAAACACAACCAAGCTAGCTCTCCCACTGGTTAGGAGCTCGGGAGGTGCACTGAATAAACATTACTGGGTAATCACTAAAGTAGTTTAAAGTAAACAGTGGAATGAACCAATCAAACTGATTCCCAACTGATTATTCAAAGAGCTCTTTGGTGAAGGATTTGCTGTAAACCTGCTACAAAATAAAATATTACATTGAAATATATATATACTATCTATATATAACTATATATAGTTACAAATATCCAACAAAAACCTGGAATATCAGTTACAGGCTTCAAATATCTACATTCCGTCTATTACAACCCAAAAGATTGTATTGGCTGTTAATGTAGTGCTAAAATACTACTGGAATCCCATATATGTGTATTAAAGGCACCAGAGAATAATATTGGTATAATTGAATAATAAGATTTTGGACCTTTGAGCTCATCACCTAACCTCAAACATTGTTTTCTCCTCCTTTAAAAATACACATCCTGAATTAAAAAAAAGGGGGGGTTAGAGGGGGGGGCTATTCACAAAATCCTAAAGCATGATGTAAAAGTCTTGGCTCATTAGTATTTACAAACTCAAATTTGGCATAGAATGATAACAGAGCAACAGTAAATGGCAGAAATCTATTGTTCCAGGTTTAAAAGGGCACTTCAAACTGTAAGTGGTACATGTTCCATTCCAGCTTAAATGCTACAGCTTGTGGGGGTGCCAGAATGTAACTGCAGCATCTTTTAGGGTGGAATAGAAAAAGAGCATGCAAAACAAGACAAGATCCTGGAAAACATTCCAAAGCTGGTTCTGCAAATTTCACCTTACACAGTTTTTTAAACCTTGGACGATATCTAGCAGCTTCATTCAGCATTTGATACCGGAGAAACTGAGGAGAGAAGCAGATTCACCTTCATTAGCACCACCAAGTAGTCGCCATGATGTGTGAGTTTATAACTGTTTGCTGGTTGAAGCAAATCATCTTAAACTGAAAGCTGTAATTTACTTTGTGTTGATGTCAAGATTGAAACATTAAGCCACAAGCAAATGCCAACCATAGTTAACTAAATAATCTGATGACCTACCACACTTCCGTTGGGGTTCAGTTCATTTTCCTGACTGTGTCTACTTCAGCATCTTGTTCCGTGTGATCATCATGGTGTCATGCTGTAAAGAGCCACTCAAAGCAGAGCTTATCAAATTATTCATCCGCCCACCAGAAAAAGGGAAAACAGCTCATTTTGTTCTAAGGTCAAGTGAACATGTACAACCACATCTGGGCAAAGCTTCTAGGTAGACATCAGAGAACCATTTAAAATGCAGAATATATGCATTCTATGGTGCCTTTAAGATATGAGAATTATCATAGAGCTTTCATTTCCTCAGTTTTGAGCAGATTTGAACCTTATGTCCAAACTCTAGATCTAATAGTCACCATTACTACCACTTTACAAAAGAAACATAAAAAACTTAAACCAAGCACTTCACGTAATTGGTTGTTTTTAGTCATGTGATTCTGATGACATTCAAAATCCAGATGGAGGGCAGCAAGTGAAAAACAGGATGGATGAGATGAATGTGAGGAGCCTGTGTTGACCTGGTTTAAACAATGTTAGAAGAGAAAGGTACAAACAGCAAATAAACATATCGTTGCTGTTCAATGAAAAACATCCATCCATCGTTTGCCGCTTTATTCTACTAGTCGGGGCACACAGAGGGGCTGGAGTCAATCCTAGCGTCATTGGGCGAAGGGGAGGTACACCATAGACAGTTCGCCAGTCCACTCACTCACACCTACAGGTAATTTAGAGTGACCAATGAACCTATCATGCATGTGTTTGGACGTGTGGCAGGAAACCAGAGTACCCCGAGGAAACCCACACAAGCACGGGGAGAACATGCACACTCCACACAGAACAGCCCGGACCGGGGATTGAACCTGGATCGTCTTGCTGTGAGGCGACAGTGCTAAACACTACACCACCGCCCAATGAAAAACTATATTTCCATTTTTGTTAATTTAGAGTTTTCTACATCATTTGAACACGTCAATGGTCATCTACATTGTATGAGAATTTCATGATGAATGGACCAATAGAAGTGCTCCAAAATAGCTTGGAAAATATTCTGGTTCCATTAACTTACATTAAAAGTAAAGTACGTTTTTGGTCTCTGCTGTAAAATTGCCATTTTGTAGGTTTTTCATTGGACAGTGACAATATACACATGATTCTAATGTTATAAAGAGAAGCGATTTGTACCCAACCTGAAAGATTGGCTGTTGTATATAAGAACTACCAAGAAAACAAACTAAAACATCTAAAAGTATTGGAACATATAAGAGGTATGTTAGCATTTGGGTTGGTCTCGATAGCAGCTCCACACTAAGGCTTTCTTTTACTGTCGTGTGGATTAACCAGCAGCAAACATTCAGCTGTGCAAGGTCTCTCCACTTTAACATTGCAGCTGCTTACTTACTTACTCAACATCTATTTTAAGTCTATCACCAGTGTTCACCCACAGACCAACTGTACAAAATACAGTACTCCCTCCTACCGACTGCTCAAACCAGTTTTGCTGTTGCACCTTAAATGGTGAGGCAGTAAGCCCACGTTCTTGCTCCTGCTGCACTATTTAAGGTGAGATGGGAAAACAAAAATTATTAATATGCTGACTTTACCCTCGTGCTTTCAATAGGAGTGAGTATTGTATAGTGAACACCTGGTCTGTAGGTGCTGTGACTGTTCACTGGTGATAGATTTAAAACCACAACTACAAGAAACTCGAACAAGAAGCTCCTTCAGTCTTGAACCTGCCTGCAGACGAAGGCTCGCAAGTCATTTTTGTTCTGTTTTTAAGGCCTCTTCTTCCATTCTTCTCCCTCATGAACAAAAACCTTTGCTACTTGTTAAAAGGTTTCTCAGTTAAACTAAATTTGGGCGACTGTAAATGACATAAACCGCAGGCGTTTTGAAAGCTTGTGATGGAGCTTGCCATGTGAGAAATCACTTCTTGCCCTCCAGCTGCAGTTCACACCATAGCAATACAGTGACGTGAGGTAGTTTGCAAACAATCGCTTGCATTACAATTAAAATTTCGTTTTTTTCTATTTTGGAGGAAGGGGACGAGCACCGGCGGTATGGCTCCTCCATTAGAGCCGGATCAGCTGAGAGCACAATGGATGAGTGTCCCCACTGTGTGTAAGTGCAGGAGTACTTCTGCTGCTTCCAAGAACACCTGAGGACCGGAGAGAACGCCGCCACAGTTTTTAATCCCCAGGCAGAGAGCCCGCAGCCAGGCTGCTCTCAGCTCGCACGGCCCCCTGACACTTCCGCAGAGGCTGGAGGCTCAGGCTGTCACACAGTGTTACCAGTCCATTCAAAGACTCCATTAAAGGCTGACAAAGCCTTAAAGGTCTTTTTAGGAAAGGAAACGCAGGCTTATTTGCGGCGTATGCAGGCTGACAGATAAATCCAGCACTGTCCCTGCCCAGGATTGAAAGCAAATACAACGGGTTAAACTACAGAATAAAGGTTTTCAATGAGCCATGTCACCTAAAATGAAATACTCTATTGATATAAATCAGATAGACTAATATGTAAACATTGTTAACGTGTCAAAATGTATTGCTCATTCTCCAGTCTGTGCAGCCCACATAGGCAATTAAGCTATTTTTGAATCAATTGTGGTAGTGATCATAGTCACAATAGTCACAATCATGACCATATATACACATGAGCATATCGTCGCTGCCCAATGAAAAACAATAAATCTCCAAAATGGTGACTTTACAGGAAAGGCCAAAAACAGTCTTCACTTTCAATGCAGGTCAATGGAAATAGATTTTTTCCCCAAGTGAATTTGAAGCATTTCTATTGGTCCATTCATCATGAAATGTTTACACAATGTAAACGGCAGCTGTTGTGATCAAATGATGTAGTTTTCACACCTGTAGTTCGTTTCACTGGTATAGATCAGTTAATGAGTTTGTTTACTTGGAGCGTTCCCCCCCTTGGTTAAGTTTGTTTTCACACAGGCAAAAACCGAAACGCACCAAAATGCGCCCCAACAAACCCCGTGATTGGTCAGAGCTATCTGGCGTGCGAGCAAGAAAGTAAACACAGGGAGAAGATCCAGTTTTCCCAAACTATTGCACATTTTCTGTACAGCGTAGCACGGAGCAGCGGCAGAGACAGCATCTGTTCATAGCTGTAATAATAATCTGATAATATACCAAACTACAGTCCATCTGCAGAACACCCAGCTCACTCCAAATATCAAGTAGACAACGTCCCTCACTGCTAGTCCAAGAGAGACCTCGCTTCATTGTCCTCGCCCTGTTAGCTGCTACAGTTCTCCAGTTCTCTGTTTACGTGATCTAGTGCGTCCCATAATGCACAGCACACCTGGCTGCAGGAGATGTTTAGATCAAACCTCCTCTCGAGGGTCTCGGTGTGGTTGTTTTGGTCCGCACCCGAGTGCGATTACTGTTTTCACACATGCCAAAACAAACCGCACCAAGAGTGCGAACGAACCAGAGTGCGTTTTAACCAGACTAACTAGTGCTGGTGTGAAAATGCCCTTATAGTACATGAACATCACAATGGGGGAACACAATGATCTGGCCTCTGACTCCTCTTGGTTGGTGGGGCACTTTGAATTTGGTACCACACATTTTCTCCAGCCTTGGTTGTGCAGCGAATCCAGTCCTAACAGCTTGTTTCATGCATTTCAGACCGGACCGCATTTTGAACAAGGCGCAATACAGAGCAGCTGGACAGAAGTCATTTACATATACAGTGATGTGTATGACCACATTAATTATATAGAACATAGAACAATAGAACATTTATTTGTTCATTCCTTTTCCAAGGTGCTGATCTTGCTGTGTCACAGGGGTTCAAAGGGGTTGGGTGCTCATTGGGTGGAAAACAGGAAACAGCTAGGGCTGCCAGTCCATTGCAGGTGATAGAACATTTTAGAAATGTATTAAAATTGTAAACAAAGGGAAATAAGAAAGATTGTGCAGTTTTGTAGGTCAGTATTCAAATGTTACAGAATTTGTGTCCATCGACATTAACCATGTTAAGACCATAACAAGGCCAACATGTTTGGGTGGATTGGAAGTTCTCATTTGAGGCTTTATCACCAATTCACGTAGGGTGTATGTCAGCTTTTAGACCGCCACTGTATCAGTCCCAAAGGTGCTATGGTGTTGAGACTCTGCCTATTCCTCCAGCACATGGAGGTGCATGGGATCACAGAAGGAGCACAGACTCTTTAGAAATGGGCTATCTCTCCAGTGTGAGGAAGGACGTGCCATATTGGTGGAGAATGCGGGGCTCTGTCCCTTTCCACACCAGGGTCACCAGGAGGGCCCACAACATAATCAGGGACAGTACACACCCCCAGCACACACTCACACTTATACCTTCAGGCAGACGTTACAGGAGTGTGAAGTCCAGGACCACAAGACTGACAAACAGTTTCTACTCACAGGCCATCAGGCTTGTGAACACCTCACGCACTACCTCTCTAACCTCTCCTACCTGAACTGGTTTTAACTGGTCTGATTTTAACTGCACCTTACACTCACTGTACTGCTGTTAACATTTGTTAGTTGCAACTTGCACTTTATGGCTGCTGCTCTTCATACTTGCACATAAAAGCACACATAACTTTTATTTATTTTTTATTCTTTAACTATAAAAATACTTTTATTTACTTCAACCTATATTATTATACTTTGTATATTTTGTATATATTTTTTATTATTTTTTTTATTTGTTATCTTTATCTATTGGTGAATGGAGAAACAGCAAAGTAAGAATTTCATTGTACAGTGTAACTGTCTGTTCTGCTGTGCACATGACAATAAAACTCTTGAATCTTGAATCTTTGGACCCTTCACCACACCCACCCATAACACCCTTCTCTGGTTAAGCCACAGTACAGTAATAAATACAACCTATTTAATACCAAATGATGAAGATAGTCTAAAAACTAGTGTTTATAAGAAAAAACTTCTGGTTGTGGTACATAGAAAGACTTAATATGTTCTAAAAACATAAGCCTTTCATTGCAGAAAATCTTTTAGTCTGATGAAAAGGATCAGATTAGATTAGATTCAACTTTATTGTCATTGTGCAGAGTACAGGTACAAAGCCAATGAAATGCAGTTAGCATCCAACCAGAAGTGCAAAATACATTATTTTTATTTAGATAAAGTGCAAAACAGAAATGACTAACAATTTGAGGTTATTGTACATGTGGTGGTATATAAATAAATATATAGAATGTAGGTGTACACAGAATGTGAGATAAGGGGGTGGGATATAAAATAGAATATAAATTAATATACATGTATACAGTAAGGAGTGAAATGTATAGATTGCACAGAGCAGCACATGTTGAACAAGTTGTAACTGTGTTAGCAATAACTACAGATATAAATAGTGCAATATGAAGAGAATTGTGAATATAAATAGAACTGTACAGGTATGAAATTACAAAGATAGATGTGCAAAAGTAATAGGACAGTGCAGTGCAGTGAGTGCAATAATGAGGCTTAAGTGACGGTGTAGAGTTCAGCACGGTCACAGCCTCAGGGAAGAAGCTCTTCCTGAGTCTGTTGGGACGGGAGCGAAGGCTCTTGTAACGCCTGCCGGATGGAAGGAGGGTAAAAAGTTCATGGTTAGGGTGAGAGAGGTCCTTGATGATGCTTCTCGCCCTGCTCAGGCAGCGCTTCTGATAGACAGACTCAGTGGTGGGTAATTGCGTGCCTGTGATGCGCAGGGCAGTTTTCACCACCCGCTGAAGCGCTTTACGGTCCAATATGGAGCAGCTGCCGTACACACTGAGATGCAGTTTGTGAGTATGATCTCAATGGTACAGCGGTAGACGTCCACCAGTATCCTGGGACACAGGAAAGCTTTCTTGAGGCTCCGTAAGAAGTAAAGACGCTGCTGCACCTTTTTGACCATGGTGGAGGAGCTCATTGACCAGATGAGATCCTCCGAAATGTGGATGCTAAGGAACTTGAAGTTGGACACACATTCTACCTCAGCTCTGCTGATGTGGATTGGAGTGTGTACCTGGTTCCTTGACTTCATAAAATCCACGATGACCTCTTTGGTTTCTGGGTGTTGAGTGCCAGGTTATTGTCATCGCACCACGCAGCCAGGTGCTGCACCTCGTCCCTGTAGGCCGCCTCATCGTCACCTCTGAGAAGACCTATCACCGTGGTGTCATCCGCAAACTTGATTATGGAGTTAGAGCCATAAACAGGAACACAGTCATGGGTGAACAGGGAGTACAGGAGGAGGCTCAGAACGCAGCCTTGTGGCATGCCAGTGTTCAGAGTGATGGTGGAGAAGAAGAGTTTGTCTAACTTAACAGACTGGGGTCTGTCAGTCAGAAAGTCTGTCAGTCAGAAAGTCCAGATCATGCTACAGGCGGTAAATGTAGTAAGTAGCAATGCATGCTATATATTACCAACAGTTTTGAGTTCATTTACAACCTCAATTCCAAACAATATGTGAAATGTAAAAACAACAGTTATTAGTAAATATAGTTTGGCCTGTTTTAAATTGATAATATCACAAACCACAATATTAGTTGTCTTATGATTTTTTGGTGAATATACATTAAAAATGTAATACCTGCAACATGTTCCTCATAAGTTGGGACAGGAGCATGTTCACCACTGTGTTACATCACCTTTTCTTAACAACATTTTGTAAAAGTTTGGGGACTGAAGACATTGTGTTTGATTTCAGTTTGCTTTGTTGTACAAGTTTTCAGATATACAACCTTTTTTCATATTTTGATCTTGATAAGAGTCAAGTCAAGTCAAGACACTTCCGGACTGCACACAGGTCAGTCTGACACCCTTACTCTCTGAGTACACTATAAAGCTTTTCTGATGTCCAGAATGTGGCTCTGTGTTATCTAGTTGAAATGAGGTTGGACCTATATACTGCTCCAAAATGTGTTCGGCATTAAAGGTGTTCGGTGCTTTCACAGATGTCCAGAAGTTACTTTGATGGTCTTTTACTTTTGTGGTCTGGAGAACACAACATCTATTAATTGTTGTTGGTGTCGCCAATTTATTACACATTTATTCTGCACTTTCTTCAAAAAAGTTCATTTAATACACTATATTGTCAAAAGTATTTGATCACCCATCCAAATTCAAGTGTTCCAATCACGTTCATGCCTGCAGGTGTATAAAACCAAGAACCTAGACATGCAGACTATTTCCACACACATTAGTGAAAGAATGGGTCGCTCTCAGGAGCTCAGTGAACTCCAGTGTGGTCTCGTTATAGGATGTCAACTGTGCAACAAGTCCAGTCGTGAAATTTCCTCACGACCACAGTCGACGGTCAGTGGTATTATAACAAAGTGGAAGCGATTGGGAACGACAGCAACTTGGACAAGAAGTGGTAGACCACGTAAAATGACAGAGTGGGGTCAGTGGATGCTTCTGCAGAGTCAATCGCTACAGACCTCCAAACTTCATGTGGCCTTCAGATTAGCTCAAGAACAGAGCATAGAGAGCTTCATGGAATGGTGGCAGCATTTCACTTTGCTATTACATTTAGAAATAATGTGTTGACAGTGTGGTTTCTAAGCATCCCCAAGCCCATGCATTGATATCTGTCACAGAAACACGCTGGTTTCTAATATAATGCTGAGCAGGTATAATAATTGAAGGTCATGAGCATTCTTTGTGATCTTCGGCACAAGATTTCTCCAGGTGATTTCTTCCTGAATCTTTTGATGACCGTATGCATTGTAGGGTGTGAAATACCTGTAATCTCCAGCTGAGGAATATTCTGCTAGATTTCATGCTATTGCAGTTTTGGTAATGTGGCGAGTCTTGACCTTCCTTTCTCATAACCAAGTAGGTTTATAGCTCTTATTACATCCAAGTAAGATTGCCTTTAAGATGTTTAAGATGTTTTGGAACATTTTACAGCATTCCTACATTCTACTTACAATGTTAGGGGTAACTTGTTCAATGGAATTATATATGGAGTTAAATACATTCAGACAAAGTATATGTATAGATCACACAAACATCATGTTGCAGAAACTCGAGCTTTTAAGTTTTTTTTTATTTTCGTTCCAGTGACATAATTGTAATCGTCATAAACTGAAATATAAAAAACTCTTTCTTAAAGAGTTTTCAGAAGTACTTTAACACGTTAGAGTAGAAGTTAGAATTTAAGTTCAGCACTCAACGCACATTCATGGTAAACACACACGGGTGACTAAAATGCAAGGGTGTAGAATTAGCATGGACAGGCTTGATGTGTCCCCACCAATATCCAGCGACTGTTGAATTGTCCCCACCAATAATTTGATCCCCTCAAAAAAAAAAAAACAATCTCTCAACGTCTCACTAGCCTAGGGGGGCTTGGAGTAGATTCAAAGGTCCCCACCATTGTCAAGAGCAAATCTACGTCCTTGCTAAAACATGTGACATTAAATGCATCCAAAGCTACATTTAATCCAGATACAACCTGTGAATGTTTTGTTTGTTTAAATACAACACCTGAAGAGCTAATAAACTCTGTTTTTCTCGTATTGTTTTTTATCTTTGAGTTTGTTCGACTCACTAAAATAAAACACTAAGGTTAATAGCCACTAATTGCAAGAAAATAAGTAAATAAAACTTGATCATTAAGTACAAATAATGTTAGGGATTCCTGTGTAGACTTAATTTGCTCCTGTCCCAACTTTTTTGGAATGTGTTGAAGGCATTGATTTTTGGAATAAGCATATATTAACAAAAAAAACCCTAAAAATAATAAAACAAAACATTTCATGTCTAGTTATTGTAAAATACAGATTAAAATACAAAAAAAAGTTATATATTTATTTTTAATTGTATTACTGTATTACCTGCTTTCTAAATTTCTAAAAGCTACATAAACTGTCACACCTTGCCCTGTTTCTTTTCATGCCTGTCCCTGTCTTTGTTTACTCTTGTGTCATTGTACCATGTGCTTATGTTGGTTTTAGTTGTTTGCTCCTTCTTGTCTCCGCCCCTCACCTCCTCCTTGATTGTGTCTCCTCCCTGTGCCATGTGTTCCCTGTTTCCTGTATACTTGTATCCCTTTCTTTGTGTAGCATTGATAATGCTGTGGTGGTCCTGATGTTGCCCTGTCTCTGTCAAGCTGGTTATTTAGTTTCTTTGTTCCTGTTTTGTACTATGGACCCAAACAAACAATGCCTGAATATGTGTCCCCCTCTACTGCCTGCTACTTCGTTACATGATGGTTTTAGCACTTCAGTTCCCTACTTCAGACTGAAAGCATTTCTATAATAAAAGGCTCATTATTCGAGTCTCTGAAAAACTTGAATAGTATTTTCTTGGGGGTTTAGAATTTAGAACTATTTGCCAGTTGTGTTTGCACACAGAAGAATTTGACCTCCTCTTTTAACCCATCAGTGCAGTGAAACACCCACATACGCACAGTCAAGTGTGAACACACACCAAGGTGCTTTGCTCAAGGGCACTTCAGTCATGTCTTGTCTGGGGATTAAACCGGCGACAATCTGCTCACAAGGCTGGTTCCCTAACCTACTAACCTCACGGCTGCCCCTAATGTCTGCAGATTATAATGTCACTAAGTGTCTACTAAAGCCTTGACAGCTGACTCGCACTCACACCCCAGAGACCTGAGATTCTTATTGGTTTTGTGAACATTTCTGTGCTTCACACAGCGTTTGACACTGAATTTGCTTCTCTTTGCCAGCACTCTCCTTCAAAGCAACTTACCAAAGGAAACTGAACTTCCTTTTATTTCTGTTTGATCATTCTCCACAATTCAAACAAGCACCATTTTACTCTTCACTGTAAAGCCTGTTCAGTTGTTTTGGTGTTTACTGTTTCTCCTCCAAGGTTAAAGAAGCAGATAATGTGAGCCATCAAAACAGAACTGTTATTTAGGCCACCTTTACCTTCAGTCTGAATGCAGCCTAACTTTGATCAGGGCCTAGAACCCCTTTTAGCTGCCGCAACTCAGCTAAGACTTCCTGTTTCTTTATTTCATCTTTATTTATTCAAGTGGAGAGACTGAAAAGTTTTTCCTGTTCAAGGGCATTGATTAGAGCTGCAGAGTCCCAGGAGGCTCAACAATAACGCTCCGAATGAGAACAGGGACCGCAGAACCTTCAGCCTTACTGCACAAGGCTACACCGATGCATGCAGGATGCAGCTGGGATCTACCCAGTGCTCCCAGCTGGCTGACTACTCATCAGTAGACCTAACCACTAAACGATTCAAGCTATAGAACTTTGGTGTTACTCAGCCTGCAAGCCTGACCTTCTTTTTTTCAACATAATACATGTGGATCTCCACTTTTTCATAGCTCACCTGGTACTCTGCAGACTCATGTAGCCTTGACAAGGATTTTCAGTCCATTAACACAATGTGTTTTTTTTACTTCAGGCGTATGATAGTTGTGTTCTACTAAAGAACAACATTTGTGTACCTAAGTATAAAGCAAACTGCTGGAGATCCATGAGTACGTATTTTAAAGAAGCATCCATTTTTCTTGCATCTACTTTTTACTTAATTTTTTTTTTACCAGGGAACCCACAGAAATGTCTAGATTTCTTCATAAACTTGACCTTGAACATAATTATATTTTCATGCAAGTCCTAAACATAGATGAAGAGAACTGATTAATAAAACGAATGAGACAAAAACCCAACATGAACCTCCAGGAGAAGAAGATAACTTGTAACTGAGGGTCTATAGTGGCTAATGTTAATGTCCCACCAGCAAAAGAACACTGATCAACAGCAGTGTGCATGGCAGCGTCAAAAGGAGAAAGCTGCTGCTAAAGATCAGTATGCTAAAGATCACAAGTCCAACCAGAAAGCTTTTGGGAAAATGTTTTGTGGATGGATGAATCTAAAACAGAAGAATAAAGTTATTCAATGGCTTGAATGGTTGATGCTGATCAATATGAATCTGTGAAAGACAGTGGTGGTAGTGTTATGGTTTGAGCCTGTTTTGCTAGACCTGGGCCAGAATGGCTTGACATCACTGATGGAATAACGCTTTCTGAACTATACCAGCAAAAATATCAGGACATCTGTTTATGAATCTCGAGAGAACATGTTGTTCTACCAAAGAATAGTTAATGTAGAATGGAGCTATTGTTTGAATGGTTCATGCTGATCTATATGGAGGAAGGGGCTTCCAAGCAGATGTGTAGGATCATAGAAATCTGTCATAGACCATAGATATCTGTCTGTGAATCTCAAGAGAACAAGAGAATAAGTTGTTTCATCAAAGAATGATTAAAGAGGGAAAAAATATATGACTCTGTAAAACATGGCAATTGGTAATATTATGGGTTGGGCCTGTTTTATTGCATCTGGGTCAAAATGGCCTGACATCACTGATGGAACAATGTTTCTAAACTATACCAGCAAAAATATCAGGACATCTGTTCATGAATCTCAAGAGAACATGCTGTTCCACCAAAGAATAGTTAATGAAGAATGAAGATATTGTTTGAATGGTTGATGCTGATCTATATGGAGGAATGGGCTTCCAAGCAGATGTGCAGGATCATAGAAATGCAGATGTATATTATCAGGATATCTGTCTGTGAATCTCAAGAGAACAAGAGAATAAGTCGTTCCACCAAAGAATGGTTAAAGAGGAATTAAGTTATTGTTTAAATGGTTGATGCTGATCTACATGAATCTGTGAAACCTGGCAATGGTAGTATTATGGTTTGGGCCGGTTTGGCTGCATCTGGGCCAGAACAGTTTGACATCATGGATTGAAACAATGAATTCTGAATTATACCAGCAAATTCTAAGGAGAAATATCAGGACATCTGTCCATGAATCTCAAGAGAACAAGTCATTCCACTAAAGAATAGTCAATGAAGAATGAAGATATTGTTTGAATGGTTGATGCTGATCTATATGGAAGAATGGGCTTCCAGGCAGATGTGCAGTATCATAGAAGCTTCATAGAAATGCAGATGTGCAGGATCACCTGTGCACAAACTTTCAAGCACCTCAGGTTTATGTTTTTTTAGTTATGACAAAATGGTTTGTACTTTACACCCAAGCAAATGTACAGCTGTCAAGCTTTTCTGAATCACGTATACCAGACCAGAGCAGAAACCTTCAAAAAATGAAGTTCTGCAAGTAAGTTCTGCCAACACCAGCAAAGTGCCTGGAACCGTCCGACACTTCGTGTTTACATAGGTTCCCTCTCCGCTCTGTATGGTGCATTGTGTTTCGTCTGGTTTCATCACTCACCCAGGTCTTTAACGCGGGGCAGCACGTCCAGGGTGAAGTTCTTGTAAGAGGCGATCTCCTCGCGGGGCGAGGCGATGCCCACATGAGCCTCGTAGATGCGCGGGCAGCGGGGCCGCAGGGGTCTCTGGTGCTGGTGCTGAGAGCCACAAAGAAGAAAAGACCAGTTAAATCAAGCGCGCATGCTACAGCAGGCTTTGATGAGCCTGTAGCAGTCAACTTCCACACTGATCTCTGCCTGCTGAGCCCGTGATGCAACCCAGCTCAAATATCAACGCGAGATAAGAGAGATAAGAGTTTAATAGTACAGTCAGCCTAAAGGCTGAGACATCTTCTGAGTATCCTAAACCCCTTCATAAACAGGAGCGCTGTTATTTGTGAAAACTAATGACTCAAGCAACACTAAAAATTTCTTTCCAGATAAGAACTGAGATCAGTTATTATTTATTAATTGTTTGCTTGGCCATGAAGTTTCAGCATTGTTAAAACATAATCTTTTCAACAGTCATGTAAAAATTATACAGCATTTCATATTAAAACTGTACGTCACTTGGTTAGCTTAAAAGTTCGAGTTCACTGAACTTCAGAAAAAAATTCTGATGCAATCAAGCAACTTACTTCTTAAAATTTAGTTACATATCGATATTTTTACTTTAATGCAACCAAAGCATTGAGAATATTAGCATATTAAAGGCAGAAGAAGGCACTTTTTGCACTGCTTTGTAATATTTATAAGGTGGTCCAGAAAGTGTTTCTTTCAGCATTTAATATGCTCTCCTCTTCTAACCATTTGAAGCTAAGCAAACCCTTTTAATGTACAACATGACTCAAACTTGACCCGTGTTCATTTCCTATGTTATTTTATGTATTGCTGAATATCTCTTTGGTTTATATATAATTCTTATTTATTTACTTCAAGAATAAAAACTTTTTTTGTAAATATGTTTCTGACTGCAAATGTTTACAAATGTCAATTTTTATTAAATTCCATAGTGAATACATAAGGGTTCATTTTGACCCATGTTGTGCGTTAGAAGGGCAGTGATATAGAAATATGATACATCGTCTTGCTTACGGTATTACAGTTTATTACAATATACACGATCGTGACCTGTGCATCATGATATTTTTATTTAATACTGCAGCAGCTATGTTTTAAAAGCAGACATTACATACATACATACATGCATACATAGCTCACTAGGTTATATAACTATAACCTTATAATGGGCACTATACAGCTTTGTCTGCTATTCTAGAATAATCTACAGCTCTGGTTATATTGCACCCATCAAAATTTAGAGTTTGTAATTATTTGAAGTTGTGTGAATATGTGGAGTACATTAGTAGCATTTCACACATGTCTAAACATTTACAGCACTTGGAAGACGTTCTTATCCAAAGCGACTTGCAGTTAGTAGTTCCAAGGACTGTTATTGGTATGGTGTATAGTGGTTGCCAGGGTGGAGAATTAAACCTCAGTCTGTAACTGAAGGGGGCAGCAGTGTTTTGTTTATTTATTTTTTGTTTAATAATATGAGTTGAAGTAAATATTTTTTATAATTAGAGATAAAAAAAGTTTTTTTCGATTGTTGTGTTCATACTTGCACATAAAAGCACATGTATGAACACAACAATCAAAAAAAAGAAAATAACAATATACTCTATGTATATTCCAAATGTATATAAAAGAAGAAGAAATAAAAATAGATAAGTAAGAAAAAACTAGTAAGTAGTAGAAAGTTTAAAATAAAATGTGTCATTATAATTAAATAACCCCAATACTCCCCTTGAAACTAATTTCCTTAGTCTACCTTGAACTTTCATTTATTTAGTTTAATGTTCAAGGAATCCCATTATACTATACCAACCACCAGTTTAACATTGCTAAAATCACTCTTTCAGTTATTCTGCTTCTAAACTCTGGAACTGTATTCCAATTTTCCTCAGCCAGTCAAGATCATTGCTCACTATTAAACAGTTAAAACATATCTCTTTAACTTAGCGTTTAGTTAAAACTTCAACATCTTAGTACTTATAAATATGAACTTTGTCTTTGGTTTATTAAAACTTTATGTTATTACTGATGGAAAAACGGTCTGTAAAGCACTTTGAGCTGCCACTCTTATACGGGGAGAACATACACACTCCACACAGAACGGCCTGGACTGGGAATCCAATCCGGATCGTCTTGCTGTGAGGCGACAGTGCTAACCACTATACCACCATGCCGCCTTATTAACAGTGCTCTATAAATAAAGACTATAATTACTATGTTATTATCACTGATTCAGAAGGTTTAAATGGTGACAGTGATGTAAACTACCACATTTACAACAGCTTCAGTTACAAAATGAAACATATCAAACTAGAGATGGAATCGGCTATGTATCGGTATCAGCCAATTTTTAATCAAAATGTGTGATCGGCTGATATTTCTTCAATTTAGCCGATCCCGAGAGCCGATTGATGGCGTTAAACAAATGAGCTTAATTTCCAGCTAGCGTTTCATTGAAACCCCCTCCGGTTAGGTTGCAATTCCTATCTGAACCGTTAGGTGGAAATACACACCCTTTCTTTTTCGTCAGACGGACAAAGCGGAACGCCTCGCGAAAACAGTTTGCGTTCACAGCATGTGCTGTCTGTCTGGCAGTTTGTTGCCGTATGTGACACAGACTCATCCAGGACGTTTTGTAAAATACATAAAATCAACGTGTCTCGTTGGGGAACCAAGACAAAGACATTTAACTCTACTAATCTGATACGGCTTTTAAGAGTACACCACGCGGCTGAATACAGTGAGTATCAGCAAACAGCAGAGCTAGCACGCACAGCTAGCACAAAACAAACAACCCAGAACACCATACAGACCAGATCTGACCGGTATGAACAGAACAGCAGAAAAAATTCAAGTCCTACATTTAATGATTGCAGATTGTCGTTTAAAATAACACAGAGTCTGTGTTTAATGACTGCAGTGTTGACTGCATGTAATTTAATGGGCTTTTTTCGTTTTAAATTAAGGGTCTAAATTTAATGATTGCAGTATTTGTGATATTTGTTTAATTTACTTTGTTTAGTTACTTAATTTACTTATTTATTTAATTTTGTTACAAATATTATGCTGTTTCATATGAGCTGGTTAAAAATGGTAATAAACCAGCTTAGCCCATGTTTCATGACTTGCTTGCGCTAATAACTACGTGGCATATAGCCCCGCCCTCGATCGGCCGATCGTGCTGAAGTGTGAATGGCGATCAGCCTCAAAAATGCTGATTGGTCCATCTCCATATCAAACATATGGTCGCTGTCCAAAGCAAAACAAGTGTTTCCAAAACAGCAACTTTATAGGAGAGGACAAAAACCCTATTATTCTTTAAAGTCAATGGAACCAGAATTATTTCCAAGTGATTTTCGAGTGTTTCTATTGGTGCCTTCATCATGAAACTTCCACAGGACGTACAGAGCAGTTGTCTTGTTCTAACGATATAGAAAACTGAAAATCAGCATACATGTTTTTCTCTGGACAGCAACGATATTCAAAACATTTCAGCTTTGATGCAGTGTGCTTAATCACATGATTGGCAACAACTCTGAACGGTGAGGAAACTCAAAGTACATAATAAAACAATCAGTGGCCGGTTAGACGCTCATTTGCAGATTGTGACATTATTGCTGTGAAGGCTGCTGTTGCAGTAAAGATTAGAGAACACTAGAACACCACTCACACACTAACAAACAGCTAAACAAACAAACAAACACACAAACACATGCACAAAAGCACATTAGAAAGCCAAGTAAATCTAAAACTAATGAATAACCCCCTGCCCGCGTCATTCATCTAAAATGCTAATGACTGTCGGCGAATGTGCGCTTGCTCAGTCACCCATACGCGCCGGAGCATAACTGTGGGAACGAGCGCTGTGTTGCGTACAGGCTGGCGCGCGCGGAATGACGGAATGACTCAAAAGCGAGCACAAATGTGGCAGAAAAATGTCACCGCGGAAACATTAATCCATATTAAAGCTACGCGCACTGTAAATGGTTCTTGAGTGAAACGAAAACATCAAGAGGGCAAAACCAACTGTTCAATCTGTGAGGGCTGTTAAACTCGCTACTCGAGTCCCATTACACGCGCCGAACAAGTGTCGTCATTAGCGCAGGCGTGCTCTCGGCATGCTAATGGCTAATAATAAATGTATGAGCTCTAAAGCAGCGCTGTATCTTAAAAGGAGCTCTCAGTAGAGTGCAGCTCAAAACAGCCATGAATCATCAGCCTGTGGGTCACACGGAGGAGGACGCCGACCCGGGACTGTCCACTGGTCCAGCTACCCCAAATCACGACAGGTCACAGCAGGTCCCCGCTCTCCCACTCTGCCTTCTCTGCCTACTTCATAAAGTAGATTTTAATATGTTTACTTAAAAAAAACTGAGAGAAAGAGGGAGAGATAGAGAGAGAGGGAGCATGACCAACAAGAGAGAAAAGAAAAGGAAATAAAGGAAAAGAAAAGAAGGAAGGAAGAGACACTATAAAAGAAAGATTTAGAGAGAGACAAAGTAAGAGTGTCGATAAGGCAACTAAAAAAGCAAAGTGACAGAGAGAAACTAAAAGAAAGGGAAAGCATAAAAAAGGGATTGAGAGAGAGATTAACAAGAAGGACAGGGTGAGAGTGAAAGATAACAAGAGACAGAGAGAGAGAGAAGGAGAAAGTGAGAAAAGAGAAATAAAGAGTAAAGAAAATGGAAGAGAGGGAGAAGAGAGAGATAAGGAGAGGCACAGAAACAAAATGAGAATGAGAGAGTAAGACAGAACAGGGAAAAATAGTAAATGCATAAAAGATGAGAGATGATTGAGAGCGAGATCAAAAAGAAACAGAATGAAAGATAAGGGTAAACAGAGAGAGGAAAAAAGAGGGAGAGGTAGACTAAGGAAATGAGGAGAGAGAAAGAGTGAAAGAGAAGTAAGGGAAAAGAGAAAGGTAAGAGAGGAAAAAATGAGAATGAAAGAGTGACAGAGAACAGATAAAGAATAAGAAAAAGAGAGAGAGAGAGAACGTGAGAAAAAGAAAAGCAAGAAACAGAAGGAGAGGGAAAGCATAGGAGAGAGAAAGAAAGAGGCAAACTAAGAACAAAGAGTAATAGAATAAAGAAAGCGTGATAAACAGATAGAGAAAAGGATAGATAGAGAGAAGGGAGTAGATAGCGAGAAAGAGAAAGAGAGAAATAGAGAGAAAGAAGGGAAAAGAGAAGGATAAAGAGAGACAGAAGAGAAAAAAACGCAAGAAAGAAAGACAAAGATAGAGAGAGAGAGAAAGAGAAGGTGGAAGAGAAAAGACTGTGAGAGAAAGAGAGAAAGAGAGAGAGAGAGAGAGAGAGAGAGAGAGAGAAAGAAAGAGAAAATGTGAGAAAAAGGAAAGCGAGAAACAAAGAGATGGAGAGCATAGGAGAGAAAAAGAAAGGCACACTGAGAATGAAAGACAGTAATAAAGATTGAGAGTGAGAAGAGAGAGAGAAGGGGGAAGAAAGAAGAAAGCATGATAAGCAGCTAGAGAAAGAAAAGGACAGATAGAGAGGGAGAGAGAGAGAGTAGGGGGTAGAAAGGAAGAAAGGGAAGGGGAAAGAAAAAGAAGGATAAAGTGTGAGAGAGACAAAGGAAGAGAAAAACACAAGAAAGAAAGAGACAGACAGACAAAGAGAGAGAGAGAGAAGGTAAAGGAGAAAAGACAGCATGAGAGACAGAGAAAAAGAAGGATAGAGAGAAAGAAGAGGGAAGATAGTCAGAGAGAGGGACAGAAAGAGATGAATAGAGAGAGAGAAAAAGAGAAGTAGGAGAAAGAGTGGAGTGGTCAGTGGTTGATGGCTGGGTGATGGTCGGCTGGTGTTCAGTCAGGCTGAGCGTTTAGCTGAATGTATATATTTGTTATTATCAGTTTTCTATAAAGCTACACTGACCAAGACATGTTTCCACATAACACACGAGTGGGCCGCGACTGGACAGGACCATTCAGGCTGTGAAGCAAACAGGTTTTGTTCTCGTGGTCAAGTAAAAGAAAAACTACTGGCTTTGTCATCTCAACAGAAACCCGGACATTCATTCTGACGACTGAAGATTTATTTAGTGCTTTTATTCCCAGAAGCTTTATAACAGCTCTATATCACGTGTCTAACTTGAAAACAGCATTTCCCAAACAATCAGATGCACCTTCCACAAAACATGTCCTCCGGTTATCTTCAGAAGAGTTGCATGACTTAAAAAACAGGAAGGAGGAAGAAAGCCAGAGGTCTGCGTTGGAATGAAGAACAAGCTGCACCTGAATACTATCTTTAGACGCAAATCACAAAGACGTAGCTGGAAGCTTTTCAGTTTTACACCAGAGAACTAATACAGTGTTCACATCTGCACCCAAACCCCATTAACCTCCATCATAAGCCTGTGGAGAGACTTGTTATTGTAGAAAGAGGCGTCAGCAGTAACTGACAGCATGCTGTTACACACACACACCCACACCCACACACAGGCTTGCACACACACACACACACACGCTAGACAGATTACACACAGAGAACTGGTCAGCTATTCTTCACCTCTGTGTGTGTTATCCATTTGTAAGTATGTGAGCAGTAGCTTTAAAAAATGTGGCCACAGAGGTGTGTTTCACTGTTGTTTTGTGTTGTGCTGCACTGCTTTGATGTGCTGTATTGTGCTGCTGAGTTGTGTTGTGTTGAGCTGTGCTGTATTGCAGTGTTTTGCTCTGCTGTGCTGTGCTGTGCTGTCTTGTGTTGCTGAGTTGTTTTATGCTATGATGTTGTGTTGTGTTGTGCTGTGTTGCACTGTTGTGCGGTGTTGTGCTGGACTGCTCTGCTGAATTGTATTGTGCTGCTGTGTTGTGCTGTGACGTGTTGCACTGTTGAGTTGTGTTGTACTGTGCTGTGTTGTGTTGCGCTGCTGAGTTGTGTTGTGCTGTTGAGTTGTGTTGTACTGTGCTGTGTTGTGTTGCGCTGCTGAGTTGTGTTGTGTTGTGCTGTTGAGCTGTGCTGTGCTGTGCTGTGCTGTGCTGCACTGTTCAGTTGTGTTATGCTGTGTTGTTGTGTTGCACTGCTGAGTTGTGTTGTGTTGCTCTGCTGACTTGTGTTGTGCTGTTGTGTTTTGCTGCGCTGTTCAGTTGTGTTGTGCTGTGTTGCTATGTTGTGTTGTGCTGTGTTGTGTTATGCTGCTCAGTTGTGCTACTGAGTTGTGTTGTGTTGCTCTGCTGAGTTGTGCTGTCTTGTGCTGCTGACTTGTGTTGTGCTGTTGTGTTGTCTGCGCTGTGCTGTTCAGTTGTGCTGCGCTGTTCAGCTGTGTTGTACTGCTGTGTTGCTAAGTTGTGTTGCGCTGCTGAGTTATGTTTTGTCGTGTTGTGCTGCTGAGTTGTGTTGCGCTGCTGAGTTATGTTTTGTCGTGTTGTGCTGCTGAGTTGTGTTGTGTTGCGCTGCTGAGTTATGTTTTGTCGTGTTGTGCTGCTGACTTGTGCTGTGTTGTGTTGTGTTTTGTTGAGCTGTGCTGTAAACATGTATTAGCCAGATCCCTGCTCAAACGCACATCCTACATTTTTCCTCTGGAGTGTTTTGATTGGTGCTGAGAGCCGCTTACACTGTTTGTTTGGGGTTTTTATAGCAAATACAGTCATATTTTATTTTTATGTTCCATTTTTTAATCTTTACACTTCACAGTTATGCAGGCTGTTTTCGCGACCGTGCCTTGAAAACTGATATATGTTAATGATCTCGGTTCTGATTGGCTGCCCTGCATCGCGTCCAATTCTAAATGCAGTCCGGCCTGAAATACTGAATGTGGTTGTAGATGGAAAACTGCTGGAGGCTAAACAGGCGGTTGTATATAAATATTGTGGCGTCCGCCATGAGCTCCGCTGCGTGGGGAGCTTAGAGAGTGTGGCCATGCAAAGAGGCTCTCAGCGTGTGCCGTTAAAAGGGCCTGTTGCTGTCGTTGTATGTGTAGCTGTTGTTTATTGAGTCGTGTCTGAGGAGGTTTGACTTTAATGAAAATAAAACAGCATATCCTGTTTCCGCCCAAAACTGCTTGAACACAAATTAAACCGTGCTCATGACCTCCAAAGCCATAAGTACAAACTTCAGAGGAGGACTTCTGAGGCAGCATTACTCCCTCTAGCATTACTTTCTGTTGGGGGAGTGCTGGGGTGGGCATTTCCTGTTTTGCTTAAAATGATTGTTTAAAAATGAACACAGCATTTGCTTATACACTACTGCTCAAAAGTTTGGGATCACAGTGAAATGTTCTTGTTTTCAATGGAGTATCTTCCTTCCTTAACACAACAATGGACTGACGGGTCTCTAAAGAAAGTTGTTTCTTTCTGGTCATTTTGAGTCGGTCAGCAAGTCATCAACTGCTGATGCTTCAGATACTAAACTAACCTAGAATGTTGTTCTCTCTTTTATGTTCACTTATTAGTAGAATGTTTTTCAGCTGTGCATCACAATTGAGCAAGAGTGTCCTAACAACCAATTAGCCCAATAACATCCTTAACTTGGATTGGTGGTCGTACCAGGAGATTTAGGCAGGGGACTAAAATAAGCCTCTGTACAAAAATAGGCTTTAATACAAACATTTTTATTCTTTAAAAATCATCTGATACACTTACATTAATTGTGAAATGGACAATATTGTTTGTGAATTGGATGAATTGCATGAAAATAAATTGCATGAAATGAAATTCTAAAGTGATCCTAAACTTTTGAGCGGTAGTGTACGTGCAATGACCTCTGGTCCTTCTTCTGCACAGACACTACAAACACACTACAGTTCTGGCTGGTGTTTTGTTATTTTCATAGATGAACTGTATAGACTGGGCTCTGCTAACTAGCTAAAGCTATTTTTGTGTATAGATTAAGTGGTTAGATTAACCCTCCTATTATGTTAAGGGTCAATTTGACCCGTTTCCACTTTGAGTTGTCTGCAATACTGGTTACCTTCTCTGAAGAAGAGTTTATTAAATAGTTTTAAAAATTTTATATATATATAAAAATATATATATATGGTATATACACTATATACATGTATATATGGTATATACACATATACATGTTTCAAATTCCATCTTAATTAGAAATTCATGAAGTTTTACTGAAGGTTCATGAAGGTTTTGACTCTTTTCTTGTTTTTGAGTGTATGTATACTGTGCAGGTTAGTTTAACCCATAACATTATAAATGTAATTTTCTAATATGAGGGTTAAGTTAAATGATTCGATTACATTATATGCACTTTCCTCCATTGTTGTTTTCAGCAATGGTACTGTTAAAAATCGAGTCTAGGTGAAAAGCTTTTATCAACAGAAAACAAACTACATTGATACATTTGATGGGCTCACATCAGACGATGTAGACTAAGACTACCTTGCAGAATAAATAAATAAATAAATAAATAAATAAATAAATAAATAAATAAATAAATAAATGCGATGTCTATATAACACAGCTACAAACTAGGCAGGGTATCACCCTCTCATGCCCCCTTGTGGCACCAGCATGGCTTAATTACTGACCGGGCCAGTGGGGCCAGTGCCCAAAACATTTTGCGATGCCCATCAACATTTATGATACAATATATTTTTATTTCCGAGGGCCCTCCATTTTAAGGATCCTCTGACTTTTAGGGACTTTGACCCCGGGGCGTCTTAGGGGCTCTAGCCATGCTTTTGGGGCCCCTAGCCATGCTTTTGGGGCTCCTAGCCATGCTTTTGGGGGCCTTAGCCATGCTTTTGGGCCCCTACAAAAATGGATGAGGCATTGTGGCACTGCTCTGACTTCGACTTCTGGCTATTAGGGGTAATAGGAAAGAGGGGGACAGAATTTTAGAGGGCCCTGGTTATGACAGCCCTTACGAGAGAGCCGCTATGAGAGCCCCTACCAGGAAAGGCATAATTTTAGAGGGCCCTGGTTATGAGAGCCCCTACGAGAAAGCCCCTATGATAGCCCCTACCAGGGTCTCTGGGGGGCTGTAGCCATGCTTTTGGGGCTCCTAGCCATGCTTTTGGGGACCCTAGCCATGCTTTTGGGTCCCTTATGAAAATGGACGAGGCGTTGTGGGACTGCTCTGACTTCGACTTCTGGCTATTAGGGGTAACAGTAAAGGCGTAAGTTTAGAGGGCCCTGGTTATGCGAGCCCCTACCAGGGGGCCCTAGAGAAGAGCAGGGCATACCATTAGAGGGCCCTTGATCACGAGGGGCGCGGGTTGAGGGGTGGTTATCCCTGGGCAACTCTTTGCCTAGGGGCCCAGACTATCTTACCAGGTTTACCCCAAACAATGTTAGATCACATTAATTAAATTTGCTAGTCATACGCTCACAATAGGACATCTTGGGTTTAGCTAGTGTGAAGCAGTGCAGTTCTCAGCCTTGCAAAGTTTTCTATTCTGAGCAGTCACAACACACCTATTGTTTATAAAAAGCTGTTCAATCCAGTTTCCCCGTGCTCCAACCACAGTCCACTACAGGCAGGAAACACGCGCTGGCCGCTCTGTTTTCAGACACCTCCCCAGAAATATGAGCTTGATGTTTAAGTAAACAGCTGGCTTTCTCAACAGATAACCAACACACCTCTATGTGAGCCCTGTGTTTGACACTCACCTCATAAGGACGTGGAGGGTCCCAGTGAGTCCAGTCATAAGTGACCGAGTCCAATGTCTTAGTGACATACTTTGCCCAGGGGGAGATCCGAAACAAATATTCTCCATCTTCAGTCAGGATCACAAGCTGCACACAGAGAGCAAACAGACGCTGCAGGTGTAAAGGCATTATGGAATGATAATCAATGTATAAAATGAGGAAATATGTTGATCCTCTGCAGTGTTATGGGTTAAAAATAAATGACTAGGAAGCAGAAAGTTTTATAGAAGAAAGAAATACAGTAAATATACACAATTCTTTTGTATAGCAGAAATGGTGACAGCTAAAACACCCCCAATATAACTTACATCATAAAACCACAAAACAACTTACATTATAAAAAACATACATTAGTGTCATATCCTTCTGAGACCCAGAACAAGTAAAGTTTGAGAATCTCAGTGATTTTAACCTAAAATAAGTCTACTAGATGAAAAAAACGTCCCCGTGTTTTTTTTTTTCAAAAACAATTTAAATATTGTTTTAATTTTTGATGACATCTTGTTTTTTGTTCTGCATCTGTCCAAAAACCCTTCTACAACATCAGCACCAACTCAATCATAGAAAATAATGTAAATGAAAACTGAGTAAACCTTTTTTTTTATACCATTTCTACTTTTGGCAGTACAAGAAATATTTTACATGCACTGTATATGAACATAAACAGGAACCCATTCTAAAGGTTACCATTACTTTGATTAAAATAAAAAAAAAATCCAGGTTTAAAGAGTTTTTAGGCACATAAGCTAAACCTGTGTTAATCACCCCAAACCTTGAGCGAAAGGTTCACAATTTTCACATGTAGTACCCAACTTCTCTTACAGTCCATTTCATTTTAAAGTTTTAAAATGTACAAATAAAATAAAATTAGTAATCAATTATGTTCAATCACATGTTTACAGAGCTTACATGGTGGAAAATGATCTCTGCCTCAGTCAAATTCCTGTCACCTGTGACAAAATTAATTTCATATAAAACCAGATTTAGCCCCAATGTCCACTACAAAGACCATCAAAAAGTATGCTGTTAGGTAGTTAAACATTTGTGCATATCAATAAAAATTGTTTTGAGAACTAGATACAACAGTTTTATCCCTAAAACATATCAATTATAGGCTTTAGAAACATAATAAATGCATATTACGTTTTTTTTTATGTATCTCTCTTGCTCCCATTAAATGTGGTTATTAAGAGGCAGCCATTTTTAAAAAGGTTAACTTCTGTTGTGAATGACACACCCCAACACATTATACATCACTGGAAAGACCATCACTGGAAAGACTCTACATGGTACCTTATTCAGTTTTTAAATATATTTGGAAGACTCCAGAGGATAAAATGAATTACCAGGTCTTTTTTCTTGGCCTGTTTAATTCTAATTCTGTGCTGACAACTGCTCTTTATAACCTGTGATTTTTTTAATGAATGGACAAATAGAAATGACTTCAAAATCCAAAATCACTTGGTGATATGACATTAACTTAATGCTACTATCTATCTATCTATCTATCTATCTATCTATCTATCTATCTATCTATCTATCTATCCATCCATCCATCCATCCATCCATCCATCCATCCATCCATCCATCCATCCCTCCATCTATCCACACACAACCCATAACATACACCAATACACACGCACAAACATACAAGCACTTATCAACATTCTGCTCCACTCTTTCCCTCCGAGTCTGTCCTCCTGACCTCCAGCTTCTCTATAGGCTAGTCTGTTTCTCCATAGCATGAGGACTGAAGGTACAGCCCAAGCTGAAACAGCAAACCCCAAAACACAGCACAACACTGCACACATACACACACTGAGCTGACAGACACAGGAGGACTACAGTAATGTAAGTGTGTGTGTCTGTGGGGGTTTGTGTTTTTATAAATCTCCAAGACAAACGCCTCTGAAAAAAAGGAACTCCAACATGATCCAGATTAGATCTTTATATAAAAAAATATATAAAAATAAGATGTTTAAACGCTATTAAAACTTTAGAAAATGGCAAAACCATTTCTATTTTGTTTTAAATTAAATTAACTATTAATTCATCTAATCAGTTCTAAATTAAAATCTTAAATTTAGCATCTCATTCAAAATTTTACTTAGTACTGTTGGACCTTCTGGTTGAGTGTTACAGATGCCATCAGTTGCCCAATTTTGCAGTGGTTTGGTGGAGAGAGTGAATCACTCCTCATTTCTCAGACAGGAGACTAAAGAGAAGACGAGCAAGATCTCAACTAATATGTGGAAGAGCACATTATATAACTAGAAAATAGCTTTTTCCAGAAGTGATAACCCAAACACCGAGCTGGCTTTAAAGCTGGTATCAGCACCGCTGTGACAAGTGGGTTAGCAGCCAGCCAGCATGTGCACACTGCTTATGACGGTCAATGAACTGATAAGTGTGTTTACTACTATAAAGAAAAGACACAACAAATAGTCCTCGTGCCTCCATCTCATTAAACATCTCTTAATTAAGCAACTGCTTCACCATTCTACGTTCATCCATTGTGCAGCAGCATTGTGAATAGAGATGAAGAGGCAGGATGCGAGCGCGAGTCCTTGTCTTTATTATAATCCATGACAAAAGAGTCCACAAAGTAAGCAAAACAAAGACTCAAGATCAAAATACTAAAAGAGAAAAAGAACAAAAGAGAGAGGGGCACGAAGAAGACTGGAAAATAAACAAAAAACAGGGCCTGGCAAACCAAAACACCAAGCAAACACAAAGCACACAAACAGAAACGTGAGTACACCTGAGGCTAAATTGAGCTTAATGAGAGGGCGGGGCTACAAACCACACATAGGTGAGACAGATAATGAAGCTCATGACAAGACACACAAGTTTTTGTGTGTCAAATTCTGGTCAAATGATATGTTTGTGTGATTAATTTACAAAGAAGTTTCTGTTTACAGGTTGAAGTCCAGGTGGCAAGTTGCGCAACAGATGGTGCAGCGCTGTAGCTGTCATAACCTTGCACCAACAACAAAACATCAGGATAAAACATTGTCTGTAGTATTTAAAATAATTTTTAAGCTGTGTGAATCTTTATCAGGTGCATTTGTGTACCCTTGACTTGTGACTGGAAAATTTCCAATCAGGAGAGCTGAATGCAGTATGGAAACTTTAGCTAGAGTTTCATTTAATAACTGACATAAGTGGAAGATTTTGATTGTGGTTAACTTTGCTGTATTTTTGTGGACTGTAAATACAGTGCAAGGACTCTTATTTGTATAGGGTACCACATAACATTACATCCATGACAATAAGGATCTTCTCTAACTTTAAATAATACTGGGTGCCGGATATGCTTTCTGTATGAACTGCTGTGACTTATTTACAATGAAGAGGGAGACAAGTTCAGAGTATTTGTTATATTCTTAAAGATACTGCAGTACACACATGGTCTGAGAAGGTCTGAGCAAATATCTAAGAATGGTCTGAATTTGACTGGCAACTACATAGTCTTATAAGCCTGCCTTTGTGTTTCATCTGGCCCATGTGACCCATCTGGCCAAGCCGTTACCTCTGGGGTATGGAGCAGATTTCCTTGGGATGTCATAAAATGACAAGACTTTCTGAACCATAAACTTCTTGTAACCTCTGTATCATTTTGTGTGATGGCCACCTGTGTCTGAACAGACTCCCTTTACCAGACGGGATGAGTATGTAAGAAATATTAACAACAGAACTTAAAGTGAATCATTCGGAGTGCAATATATTAGGTTTAACCTTAAAACTAACCCCAGGATCCCAGAACATAGATAATACTAATATTAGAATATGTTTGTTTAAAGGGTGACATGTAGACACTGTAGACACCATGTCTCCTGAAAGGATGCATAATGATTTAGTTGGGACACCATAAGGTAGAGCAGACCTTAATTCTAAATATAGACAAATGAAAAATATATAATATTTTAATAAAACACCCAAAGTAAACTTTTTTCTTCAAGATCCTAAAATGAATTCAGACATTCTCATTAAAAGTATTATTCAGGGAATGTGTGGCTTGTTTAGATCATGTTTTCTGTACAAATGGCTTGTCGCCTGTATTGAGGTAGATATTATGCCAGAGGGATGTTCTATTAGTATAGAACAGAAAAATAACCTCTCATGCTTGTTCCCACCTACTTTCAGATTCTAAAAGAACAAAGATTGGACAGCTACATATGTTTTTAGATGTTTCTTAGGGATCTCTGGAATGGACAATGTTAGCTTAAAGATGGGCCCATGGGCAAAGACGCATTAGTCCTTCAAAGTCTTGAAAGGTCTAATTTGAAATGCCAAATAGTAGAATTAAATTAGAAGAGATAATCTTTCATTGCATTTTAGATGTTGTATATTGTCGCTGTCCAATGAAAAACATGTATCTCAATGCAAGTGGTACTTTACATTTGGTGTGTCTCAAAACCTAGTGAGCTCCTACATAGACAGCATTTTATGTCATAGTATGCACTCCTGACATGTAGACTGTCCCAATTCTTACATACCTTAATCATGCTGTCTACTGAAGAACCTTATTTTGACCTGATTTTAAGGAAGCATCAGACGCTTCCTCAACCACTAAGATAATCTAATGATGCAACTCTGGCAAATCTACGAGCAGTGAAGTGGTTTTAAAATGTAAGTTATTTTGATTCTCTCTGGTGTTTTAATGTGTTTCTTGTCATATAATCACACAAAACAGTATTTTATTTACAACTTTGTAACGAGTCATTGACCATTTTGCAGTGTTATACTTGAGCCATTAGCATTTATGCTAGCGTTTTTTAAGCCTATTGTTTTGGACACCGCCCGGTAGCTTAGCAACCAGCTAAACCACCGGTCGCGCGCTGCAGTGGGCGGAAACAAGCCGTGACGCAGTCTCTCTCTAACTAGAGCGTCTCAGTAATCTGTTTTATGAGGAGATGTCAGACAGAACGCTGCTACTTAGAACAGCTGCCTACATAGACAGCCTACTTAGACACTCACTAGGTTTTGAGACACACCCAAATTTCATAATAATGGACCAATAAAAGTGCTCCAAGATAGCTTGGAAATAATTCTGGTTCCATTGACTTACATTGAAAGTAAGTATGTTTTTGGTCTATCATGCAATTTTGGAGATACTCAATCTTCACTGGACAGCGCCGATATGTTGAATTCAGATACTCTTATTGTTCCATACAAAGGTATATTTCTTAAAAAATATATATTGCTACCCTACCGTGTAGATCTAGACATATTGAGGATCACCTGCTGAAATAATTTTTAATCCTGTCTAAAGAGATGTTGCTATAACTGTGCTGCCTAGGTAGGTGAAGTGCTTGGTTATTGGAATTGGCTGGGAATAATATTAATCTTTTATTAATATTAATCTTTTAATAATAATTTATTCCAGTTAATTTTGGAGTCAGAATGAGAGAAGAACGAGAATTATTCTTACAAAAATAATTACTGGTACATTGTATGAACAAAAGTATTGGGACACCCACACTACATCTACAGGAGCATTTAAGTGACATCCCATTCTAAATCCATAGGCATTAATATGGGATTGACTTTCTACAAGATTTTGGAGTGTGTCTGTGGGAATCTGTGGCAATTCAACCAGAGGTGTCTTTGTGAGATCAGACACTGATGTGAGATTTTGTGGGGTGTCCTCATACATATAATAGGAAATATTGATGAGTTTAATCGCACTGCTTGAGCCAGTGGTTCTATAGACAAATTGAACAAATATGGTGAAAGAAAGAGCACTCGTGGCGTGCGCCTGTGCCGAGTCTGAATGATGGAGATTGCAGGGAGCCAGTAAGTACACGAGTTGAGGAGTTGCAATAGCCCCACTGCCGTTTTCAAGAAGTAGGACCCAAAACTGACCATAGATAGTACTATTTGATTCAATCAAAATCTGTTTCTGCCTCAAAAGAAAGAACTGCAGCAGAAGATGCATAGGACACAGACCAATTGATAATATGAGGCATATCTTTAGTCAAAGTTGATCAGATCTCCAGAAAACATTGATCAAGTCTAGAACCAAGTACAATTGAGAGTCAGTAGATATCAGTCTAATTGGTCGGTAGCTGGAGTGATGAAATGAAAAGATTCTTTCTTTCTTTATTTAAAGTGTTATCAATGCAGTGTTTTAAGCATTCGTTTGATAACATAATTAAGAGAATTTAAACAAAGGGGCCAATAAAGTCCCAAAGGGTGCATAAGAGGGAATGCCATCCAAACCTGGGGCCTTGATCATTTGCATGAAGTCTAATGCCATTTAGAATTCTAACATTGTCAGGATACAGTCTAAAAAGTCACACCTATTATTTTGGGGTTGTAGTGTGTCTACGAAACGTTGATATTCACTGTGATTTGCCTGAAGTTCTGAGGTGTCATTAGCAAAATATCTCAAAGGCTCTATTCACCTCATTAGGCTGAGTATACAATACACCCTCTTCTCTAACTGCATCTACATTAGCTCTCTGTTCATTAACTTTTAATCGTAAAGCTAAGAGTTTACTGGGCCAATTACCATTGAAGTAGTAGGACTGTTTAGTTCGCTGCATGATGAATTCTGCTTTTTTTTTTAATGCATACCTTTTAACTCTGATTTAAGAGCATTCAGCTATTTGGTTAAACAGTAATGGCCCTTCAGCCCTGGCTCCAGCATATTAATTGAGTTCTCTAGTTCTGCTATAGATCCACATCTAAGTTTACTGTGATAAGAGCTATAAAGCTATACTGTCTTTCCCTAATGTAACGTTTAGTGGTCTTTTACAAAGATTGGGGGTCACATGCTAATTTAGTGTTGAGATTCATTTGGGATTCTGAATTAAGACGACCTCTGGCAATTAGGCTTATGTAGTATAGGGGTGCAGATAATAGAGAATGATCTGACAAGAAAATAGAATACAATGGTTACATAAACTAAAACAATATGCATTTTAGGAAGAAATGTAGGGTCTTTGTCATTTGGAGCATATACTGACACCGCATGATTCACTCAAAAGTCAAAAGTTTGGACACACCTACCCAGGTTTTTCTCATTTTTATAGTAATAATAGTAATAGTATTAGTAAATAATTATGAAGAGATCAAAACTATAGAACAGGGGTATTTTATTAGAATACAGTAAGGTCCAATTAGATGAGATTTTCTCAGCCCAAGGTCTGGACTGTCATCATTTCTAACATGTGTTATGATTCAATGCTATAACCTGTATATTTAAGGTACCTAGTATCAGCATCTTATACCATCAGCAACTGAAAGATAAACTTATTACACATACCGTTCAGTATGTTTCAGTATATTTACTGTTTAAATGCTGAATTGAAACAAGGGCTACATTTAAAAAAAATAGAATGCTTTTGAAAAAAGTGTTTATTTATAAAGAAAGAAAATAAAGCGTGCGTTTTCTTGTTAGCTCAGCACAGATTCACATGTTGGTTTTACAAAACTAGACTAGCAAGTCCATTCCAGAACCGTTCCTGGTTAAACAGTTAGTTTTCTCTGTTGACTTCTCTGTTTTTAGAGCTCGTTATTCTTTCTGACTCGCTTTAGTCTCCGGCTGCTGCTCCTCGCTTCGTACCTCGCCTGTGTGTGGGCGCCGCACGCCCCAATGTGCACTGATCTGATTGGCCGAGGAGCCTTCGGTGATCTTACAGCGCACGTGATTGGTCTCTGAGTACACTGCGCCATAAAGCCCGTATACTGTATAGATGAGAAAAGCTCCACCTCTTTAAATAAAGACAGCAAAAATTAAATCATTCACAATAGTTTATCGGTTTGGGTCCGCATTGGACAACGTCTGGGTCCGGATCTGAACCGCAGTACGCCTGTTAGTGATCTCTGCTATAGAACAACAGTTATGGAAGCATCTCATTGTGGTTTAAAGAATGTTTCGAGTTTTTCTTTTTAGAGATTAGCTTCATTTGCTCTGAAGCAGTTTTACATAATTTTAGTATCCTCAGCCACATGATACTCGAAGATGAGGCTACCATCCTAAAACGTCTATTTTGAAATCGGTGTACATTCATTAATTTTAAATGGGATTTAAATGGGAGTGACTGGTGCCGCATTATATGTTAAACAATCTAAACATTTAGTCTGTTTAACAGCACAGTCTAGTACATTAACATTCCAAGATATTACCTTAATAGACATGAAGCAGCCTCATCCAACAGGAAAGTTATAACAATAACGTCTTTCCACTGACCATACACTCAGATCAAAGGAAATAATCTTATTTAATTTATGTGGGCAATCCTGGGCATAAAAAAATCATAATAATAAAAATAAAAAAATAATATGAACACGAATTTGTTATTATGTAGCCGAAGCGGCATTGGTTCCACTCCTACGGACAGTCATTCAGAATATCCATCTACTAATCGATCCTGCCATCACCTATTGCATCGGCGTTCAGAGGAGAAGATGAAGCATGCTCAGTTGCAAACTGTTCATTTTCTGCAGGGGTCTCAGGAAGAGAAATCTTCCCTTTATGAATGACTTTGACCAACACAGGGTAAAGCATGAACAAGGACACACCAATCAGCATTAGCTTTTTCCTGGCTTGGGTCATCACTCTACTGTTATTTGCAGTAAATGTGTTGTAGTCTGAGAAAAAAAAACTGGAGCTGTTAACCTTTTCGTAGTATTGGCCGCCTTACTGTGAGTTTCTTCGAGGATGGCGTTCCGGTCCTCTTATCAAAGCAATTAAAATCATCTCCCTCTTTACCCTCTTTGGAGCCACCAATGCGGATACTCAGTTGATGGGTTTTTATCTTCTAGTGACGGCATCTTCATTTGGAGAACCTTTGCAGCACATCGTACCTATTGAGATTCCTTTCTAGCATTTCGATTCACCAACTGCATGTTTCCAAAGTTATTGCTTATGATCCTCTTTGAGACAGGACTGAATTCTTTCTTAAACATTTCTCAAACGTTATAGAGATCCAGCCGTAACCCATCTGATGCAACAGCGAGCACCTTCTTTCAGACAGTGGGCTCTTTGGGAAGTTTCTTCTTTAGAGATGATATCAGTTGGCGTTTGGCCATTACCAAGAGTATGTATTAACATGGTATGGTTTCTTAGTAGGACTGGGCTTCCATTAAATTCCATGATCTTCTTGGATTACTCTTTTTGAGATACTGTCCTGACACTGCTGATGACAAAAGCTCCTTTCTCTAAAATGGCAATTTTCCAGCAGAAGAAAAACATACAAGAAATTAAGCTCCATTTTACTCCATTTCATTTTAGACTACTTCTATTGGTCTGTTAATCATGAAATGTTCACAAACTGTAAAGAAGGAATTGGCTCCATGAGGTGGATATGATGGTGTTAATACACTACCAGTCAAAGGTTTGCACGCACCTAACTGAATATGTATATGCTTATAATTATAGAGATATTTCCATCTTGATGTGTTGAAATGTAAGTTTAAATAATGAGATTTGTGCCTGGATACAAAAAAATGGACAATGCATATTGTTTATAACATCTATAAAACCCCCAAACTGTTTAACAATTAGTGGTCTCCCACAAAAATTGGGGGTCACATGCTGATCCAGTGTTGAATTGTATAAATTCTATGAGTGAGTTGCATAATGATCTGACAAGAGAATGGATACAATGGTTACCTAAACTTAAACTTAAACAAGACCCCATGTCCTGAAAGGGGATAAAAACAAGCTTGCAATTGTGTGTGTGTGTGTATGTGTGTGTATTTTTGGGGGATTGAGGGTAAAAAAAAACAATGCACTTTAAGCAAGTCTCTTGTTGCTTTCCGTCAATCAGGGGCAGCTGCAAGACGGTCATGGATCGATAGCAGCTCGAGAGACGCTCCGGGTCAGGGCGGAGGAGCCTTCACCTGGTCTCGGCGAGCACGCTCTTGCAGTCACACACAGAGCGGCCCGCTGAGATGGCCATTACACGGCACTGGACGGAGCAGAAACAAACAGGCGGAATGAGCAGCAGTACAAGCAGAGATTGAGAGAGCCTGTGTGTGCACCAGTGTGTGGACTGATCGCTCTAGCATGCAGCGATGGGGCCTGCAGTCTGACAGGTGAATTTGGCCGCTGTTTAAAGTGGGCCAGACAGGGTTTTTTGTGGATTAGCTGGAGTTTAATTTAGAAAGGGGGGGGTGGGGGGGGTGTGTGTGATCCCTTTCCCATTTAGCACAAGAATAGAGTTCAGCCGGGCATTTTTCAGTGTCAGTGCAGCGTCAAAACTCTAATTAGATTTTACTTCCATCAAAGCTCTCCCGCCCCCTTCCCTAAGAGGCGGGCAGACGCAGCTGTGTGCAGCATGGCAAACATGTGGCTGCTTGCAATTAGGGTTGACGCTTTCCCATTTTTTCACACTTTCAAAATATATTACTAAATAATATTATTAAATATTTTTATTTGGTGTTAACAGGAAAGGCAGGGGTGGTAATGTTTCTCCCATCAACATCAACAACAACACAAAAAAAACACTGATTCCGTGTGTCTGGAGTTTTCAATTTGAAAATATTTGCTGAAGATTATGTAACATTACAAGCCAGGAAAAGGGGGAAGTGTTTTATCATTAGATCTGATTGCTGTTTATGTTTTAGTCTTACACCCGCCAGTCAACCTATCAGATCAGGGTCAAAACACACTGAGCAGAAAAAGGATCTGATCAGTATAGTATAGTATAGTACAGTGTAGTATAGTATAGTATAGTATAGACAGTTGTGTCACTAACCTGACTCCTCAAAATCACTTCATCTGGTCATGCCTGACTTTCTGTTCATTGGGTGGAAATAATGGCACTGACAACCACATTTCAGTGTTTCTGTGACACTATCATGAGTAGCTGTTTATAAAATAGATAAAATAAACAAATATAAAATATAAAGTAGATAAAATAAAAAAGGAGATAAAATAAAATAAATAAAATATAAAATAGATAAAATAAACAAATATAAAGTAGATAAAATAAAATAGTAGATAAAATAAAATAAATAGAATATAAAGTAGATAAAATAAACACTCTCAGTAACATCAGTGATGTAGCTGCAGTGGAGCATCTGAATACATTTAGTAGATTATCAAGAGACTTTGAGTTAACTGTGTAAATAAGATTTGTTTACAGGCTTTGAGTTTAAGTTAAAGTAGGGGATAGGATTAGGGTCAAAGTAAGGGGAGAGATTGCATTTAGGGTTAAGGATAGGATTAGGATTAGTCCCAGGGTGAGGGTTAGGATTAAGTTTTGCATTAAGGTGAAGGTTATGTTTAGGATTAAGGTCAAGGTGAGGGTTAGGTTTTAGGTTAGGGTTATAATTAAGGTCTGATTGATTGCGTTTTGGTTTGAAGTGCAGGTTGGGTTAAGATTAGTTCCAGGGTGAGGGTTAGCATTAGGTTTTGGCTTGAGGTGCAGGCTGGGTTAAGTTTAGGGTTAGTTTCAGGATTATGGGCAAGGTAGGGGTTAGGAGAAGGTTTGGGTTGAGGTTAAGTTTATGATTAGTATAAGGTTGGAGTGCAGGTTGGGTTAAGATTAGGTTGAGGGTTAGGTTTTGGGTAAGGGTTAAAATTTAGGTCAGGGTGAGTTTGGGGTTCAGGGTTTTGAACTAAGGTGCAGGTTAGGTTAAGATTAGACCCAGTTGTCGGTTAGGATTAGGTTCTGGGTTGTGCTCAAATGAAGTGTTAGGATTAGGCTCAGATTAGTGGTTAGTGTAAGGGCTAGGATTAGGGTTAGGTTTTGGGTATGCCTGGGTTGGGCTGGGTTGTCCTTATTAGCATTAGATCTAGTTCATGCAACATAAAAACAATACATCTACTGAATGTAAGTGATGTAACTCCAATTTTTTGCTGACCTAGTCTGGACACGGGACAACATAAAACAAATTAGAAGAACCTTTAATTAAACACAACGAAGTTCATGTTAAAGACATGCAGAAGGTATCTGTTTTATCTACCCTTTTCACTGAGATGCCTTATTTTATTGATTTAGTTTTGATGTGCTGTCAGCTTTGTGGTATATGGACTGGGGGAGTTGATGGACTGGCGATTGGCGGGGGAGGGATATGGGGCGTTCTTGTTTCGTTTTTAAGGGGTTTGTAACTGTATTGTTTGATTAATAGAAAAAACAAATAAAAAATGATAAAGATATATAAAAAAAGATACATAGCAGGTCACCTTACAAATTTTCATTCTGTCATTACAAGCACATTGCTGGACAGTGTTTTCATGGCTATGGTGGGAAGTGAGATCTTTCCTCCTTCTCTGATAGAAACAGACACACAGACACACAAATGTGCTCGGTGCACTCTTCCTCTTCCCCTTGCACACATATTCAGCAGCCTCAAATTCCTCTAAACTCCACTTTCCCCGACTCTGCTCCAAGCTCTGTTTGTACCAGTATTTTGATTTCCCTTGAGAACGTGACTATATCCCACCTGTCTGCAGCTCCTGTACCCTTCAACAGAGAGAGAACGAGAAAGAGCGAAAGAGAGAGAAAACACAGAATAAAACATGGCCTTTCTGGAGACTCAAATCCGCCGGGGCTCCTTATTGATCACATTCTATCGGCTGCTAAAACGCTCTGAGCATCATGAGTTCCCTCTCTCTCTCTCTCTCTCTCTCTCTCTCTCTCTCTCTCTCTGTGAGTATAGGTGTGTTTTCTTGTTTTCTTTCCTTTTCCTGCACTTTTCAAAGACTCGTTGAATATCAATATCACTGCACAGGTAATAAAAATGTAATTAATGAATAAATTAGATTTGGGGGCTTACTGAGAGAATACAGAAGTGGTTCAAACTCCCACAAACAGCAGCTTTCTCATTCCTTTAGAGCTGCGCGGGGTGCCACGAGTGGGGAAATTCATTAGGCTTCATTGATTTGGCCCCTACCGGAGGGCAGCTCATAAAAGATTGCGAGTAGGCTTTTGCCCTGGCACGTGTGTGAAATGGAAGTGAGTGGAAGGCCCAGCTGGACTGGCTTTCGCTGACTTGTCCTGCACTCCACACCGGAACACCACGACACAGGAACTCCATAACACCACTGGGCTGTATATCAACTGTTTATTAATGGTTCCAGTCATAATAATCTCTCTGAAATGGTAACTTCACAGGAGAACAAAAAAAAAAAACCATGTCCTTTAATGTTGTTTAGCCATGTCCTTTAATTAATAAAAAAAATAATTATATATATATATATATATATATATATATATATATATATATATATATATATACTCCCAAACAGTACATCAACACTTCATTACAAGTTCACACCTTAAATCATTCATTAAACATCTTTACTATCTAGCTGTGAATGTGTGTTGAAAATCTCAGTGATGCTTAGTTTATAGTTCATGATATTATTAAGAATATTTTAAAATAGACGTACTTTATTTTCAGGGAACAAATGCAATTACTACACTGCATTCATCATCACGCCGAACCACATTCCAAAAGCATTCATGACTGATACAAAAACAAATTAATGACATTTCACATTTCCTATCACTAATGCATGAGCCACAGGCAGCCCCCATGACTGCAGAGTCTAAACACTAAAATGTTATACTAGGCCTAATTCCTTTTCAGAGAACAGATACAATTCCTATGTACCGTTCATCGCTGATCAACTTCATAACATTTCAATAACAAACGCATTTCTGACTGAGACAAAAACAGTGTTTTTGTTTTGCATTAGATTTTGTATCAGTCAATGAACTGCCATTACTAATGCATGAACCACAGGCAGCCCCCCTGACTGCAGAGCCAAATGTCTAAAGCCAAAACTGGAGGGATTATAACAAATATTCATATTCAATATCTGTACAGTAGCAAATACTTAACACACTGCTGATGTTCATAATTCTCTTTGTAGTTCCAATTCCAATTTTGCTTTATGAACTGGTGCATGAGTTTCATTACATATTCACCAACATCATCCTAAACACATCCTGAAAATATGCCAGTGCAATTTACTGTAATATTACTGTAAAGTTAATGAATGCTACACTATTAATCAAAACCTTTGAAAACATCTACCCAGGTTTTTCTTATTTGTACTATTTTAATAAATGTGAATAATTGTAAGGAGATCAAAACTATTAAATAACATAATAGAAATAAGCCTTATTTCCTCTGATGCAGTTTTATATACTTTTAACATTCTGGCCAGCAGCCTAATGAGAAGCCACTGAAGAAGATCTTGTGGTTTCTGATAAACAGGTTTGGGGGTGTTATAGGTGTTGTAAACAATATACATTGTCATTGTTGTATTGAAATGTAAAATGTTTGTTTTCAAAAATATTTCATCACTATTCAAACTTGACTTTCAAGGCATTACGATCTGAATGTCTTAAAATTATATATATATATATATATATATATATATATATATATATATATAATTATTATTTATTTATTTATTTATTTTTTGTATCCGTCATTGAACTTTCATTAATAATGCGGGACCCAGAGGCAGCCCCCCGGCTGTAGAGCCAAACGTCCAAAGCCAAAAGCAAATATGCAGTATCTGTACTGTAGTAAATACTTAACACACTGCTGATCTTCATAATTCCAAAAAAAGCCAGGACTGTATGTGAAATGATAACAAAACAGAAAGCAGTAATTAATAAATGAACAAATTAGTTTGACCGGAATTAAATTGAAAATAATACAAAAACAGAATTGTATATTTTGCTTTATGAGCTTCATTGTTGGAACTATATTTCAAAGGTGATGCCTGCAACATGTTCCAAAAACGTTGGGACAGAAGCATGTTCAATTTTGAAACAAAAAAAGGATAACACATGACATCTATTATTTCTATACAAGAAGAAAGGTTGACTTGTAAGACCACAACACACATTTCCACTTTGAATTTTAGTGTATTTGAGATCAGCTTGAGCCAGAGAAGCTGGCAGTATATCTAGAAGCTGCTGACATACAATATATTGCCAAAAGTATTCAGATGTTCCAATAAAACGCAATGCAAAGCATCGGAAGCAGTGGTGTAAAGCACACTGCCACTGGACTCTAGAGTAGTGGAGACGTGTCCTTTGGAGTGACCAATCACGCTTCTCCATCTGCTGAGCCGATAAACGTGTCTGGGTTTGGTGGTTGCCAGGAGAACGATACTGCATTGTGCTGAGTGTAAAGTTTGGTGAAGGGGTGTTGTGGTGTGGGGTTGTTTTTCAGAAGTTGGCCTCAGTCGCCTTTAATGTCAACTTTTTATCATTTTTATTGCATTTGACCCATGTTTTTGAACTTGGGGTAGTATGTTTGCATCCAAAGTTTGCTTCTCTAGTTAAGAACTGAGATATGAGGCTAGCATTGCTACCATCACAGTAAGCAAGTCAAAGATCACTCAAACCTTTTCCATAAATCAACCTTCGGCTTCTCAGTCTGCTCAAACCATGTACTTCAGGTTGCAAAATTCAGGTTATGCAGACAAACACAAAGTACTGCTCCACTGGGGGCAGAAAGGGCAGCTATTCAGGATGACCAGAATCACTTCTTTCCTGAGAACAGCTTAATGTCATTCAGTGCAACATAACTAGAGCTGGGGCTAAGGGACTCCCAACTGGGGCTACGGGGCACACTGTTGCTGTGACAGGTCAAGAAGCTGAGTGCATTTAGAAAATCAACACAATGTCCGATCATGAAGCGTAGGATTACATTATCTACAGAAATAGAGGCTCGACAGTGTATGTCTGAGCCTGAATATACAATACTGTGCAAGGGTTTTAGTCACTTGGAGACTGGAAAGCTATATTTAAAAAGCTGTTTGTCTGGAGAGGAAGGTTTAATTTTCTCTGCACATTCTTTATGTTAAATAATTATATAGTACTAATACAGTAAGAGGTGGCTTTCTATTTGTTTTGTTTCTGTTTATTTAACTGTTCCAAGCTTTTCCTTGTGGAAACAGCCCAGTATTATTTACTATTCTTATCTAATACCTGCTTTGACTGCTTAGTACTTCATTAAGCTAAATAAGATTGCTGTTGAAGGTATTGCTGAACTGTATACATTAATATCTTAGAACTAAACTTCTTTCTTCAAACTGCCACACAAAATATTATCTATTTCTTTCACAATAAGATATTTATGCTACTTTGTATTGTGTTTATGTTTATTTACATCTGTTCTAATGATATCTGGTATTCATAAAGGTACAAATACATTTATTGATAAGATAAAGGATTTAAAAAATTGCCTTTTAAAAGGGAAATGCATCAGTTCAGCAGTTACTTGCCTAGAGCTTCAGTAAACGTTGCATTTACTCTTTCTTGCAGTGGCTGCCTGTTCTTGAATTACCTATTCAAGAGCAGCACCTTCAACACGATTAGCAGGAGGTTGGAATACACTGTTGGAACAACGCAACTTCTTCATCCTCTCATGTTGGATCAATTTAACTCGATACTACTGTGACTCACTATCACCTCCTGAGATACAATTTGGTATTGCAAGACAGGACCGGCAGGAGGTAGCTGGTTAGCTTGCTATCTTCAGTAACTTCTGCAGCACATTAAACATATGTCTTTGACATACTATCAAAACTGTTATTTCTTCAGATTCTGTGGATAATTTTAGTTCATTAAGAAATATTTAGAACTAAGAATCGTGCATTTTTAAAAGCTAGAAAATGTTAGAAACCTATGTCAGATGAAGTTTTGATTTAAAAGTTTGACTTCATTTGTAATTGTGACTAAAAGAGTCAAGATAACAGTGTGTGCACAGTTTCTCAATTTAGTTTTAATTTATTAGGCTTTAATTTGTTAAAAATAAAAATAAAAAATACAAATGGCCTTAAGTATAAACTGTATACAATTTGAATAACAAAATTAAATTTTAAGATACCAACACACATTTTTAGGCCTGTGTATTGGCAAAAGCCTGACAATACAATGTATCTATTATGATACAGGGGTTCAATATATTGTGATCTATATCAATATTTTAAGAATTTTTAAAATATAATTTTATGAAAAAACTATTGTTTTATTAAAAAACAGACCAACACATGAATAGGTTTACTAATGCTAATGGTAGCAGTGCACTACTTGTTTATGTTGGAGCGGTATAGTCTGGCTGAAGATAGATAGCACTGCTGTAATCTAGTGCTCAGGGGTTTAAACACAACACAAAATGAAGCACTGTCCCCCACCAATCTTTCTATAACTTATTTATGACAAATTTATGCTGTGTTTTTAAGAATTGATACAGTATCACAATATATAATATTGATAATATTGTTAACACCCCTAACAGACACTGTATAATACATGGTGCTGAACTGGCATGCATATATCATCACAGGTGTAAGCAACTTTCAAAAGTTTTTAAACTTGGGACACCGTGACTGCAAATGTCTTAAATTACATTTGAGGTGGTCTGAAAAGTGGCATGAGAAAAATATGAAATTTAACTTGAGGATGCCTGCAGACATGCTGAATAGTCTTTTGAGATTGAGCATTACTATTAGCACCACTGGCCATGTATGTTTTATTCATGTGAGTACATACCGCGTGCTGCAATAAAAGTTGCTGGCAATGCTTCGAGATGATTCGCATGTGAATTACACGCTAGACTGTTGCCCAGTTGGAGAAGGACTGCATGGAAATTCAAGTACGTGAAGCAAGGTGATGTTATGGAGCCGTATTGGTTAATGTAAGCTAATCCTGTGGATGAGCTGTAGGTATGCTTTGTTTATTGACAGAGCAGCTCAATTTGACCTGCCTTGAGGTACATATATGTACTGCCTAGAAACTGTTAAAGCTGGTATGATGTTTTTTAACATATATTATGAATCAGAAGCTTCACAAATACACAGCTTTGAGCCAAGAAAACCACATGCAATATTTACTGTAAATCTGCTAAATTTTGATTTTTGGAATAAGGAGAAACTATAATAAAGTAGTCTCTGAACACTTCAGTGTAGAAAGACTCTATAATAAAATGTGCTTTTAAAGCCTTAACAAGACAGTAGCTGGTAATTAATTGGCTGCTCATTTCCACTTAATTAAGCCATAACTAGAGTGAATTAAGCAATTTTCTTCAATCACTTTATCTTGTGTATTACGTATATTTTTTTTTCTTATGTTAGGTGTCCATATTAAACATTGTGAAGCTAGTAGATGAAGTATCAAACCAATAGTTGCTAATAACTGACTGCTTATTACTACTTCATTACGCAGTAATTGTGGTAAATTAAGCATTTTCCAGACTACTATCTTTTATGTATTATATATAATGTGTTGTAGTCCTTACAAGATTACTCGTGGTCTGGAAAATGCTTGATAACTATTACAGAAGAACGACTTTTGGTTCCTTAAAGAACTTTTCAGTGCATCATCGCTGTCCAATGAAAATCTCCATTTTTGTTGATTTCAAGTTTTCTACATCAATTTAACATGCCAATGGCTGTTTACACTGTGTGACAATTTCATGATGAATAGACCAATTGAAGTGCTACAAAGCAGCTCGGAAAACATTCTGGTTCCATTGACTTACATTAAAAGTAAAGTGGGTTTTTGGTCTCTCCTGTAATTTTGGAGATACTTGTTTTTCATTGGACAAAGATGATATACAGGGTGAGTCAAAAGACTCAGGACACTCCATTTATTTCAGAAACGAAAGCGATAATTACATTAAATTAAATTTTACTATGTCCCGAACATGGTCGCCATCTTGAAAGCTGCTGTATTGGATTAAGGGCAGGTTTTTCCAATGGGAAGGTGGTCATGTAGCAGATCAAAGAAGACCAGAATTGTCTTAGAAATCTATGATTTTTAATATCTCTTGTGGTTCAAATGTTATCAACACAGAAAGTTGGAACATCAACCACACTGAACATGTTAAGTATGCTGTCCCTGGTGCTGAACTGTGCCTGTTGTTAAATATGTGTTGTTCAATGTGGTTGATGTTGCAACCTTCTGTTTCCTGAGACTTAGACTTTTGACTCACCATATATATATATATATATATATATATATATATATATATATATATATATATATATATATATATATATATATATATAAAGAAGAACCTTACTTAAAGAACATAATGTGGATACAGAAATGATGCTGTGTGGGTGATGAAGTGCCCTTAAGTGCCAAATGCAAAGACAGAATGTGGGGTAATGTTAGGGTTTAGCAGAACATACCAATATATGAGTCAATTTTTTATGTATGATTTTTTTTCTTTTAGCTATTAATTAAAAGTATATTAGCCCCCACCTCTTTTGGTTTCACATAGTTATTGTTAGTGAGTTTGAACTGTCAGCGGAATGTCAGCCAATTTTTCACAATCTACAAACTATTTACAAAGTAGTTTACCAAGAGCGGCCACTAGTAATAATAATAATAATAATAATAATAATAATAATAATAATAAAAATAACAATAATAATATTAATAATAGACTAGCAAGACCTAATATGCTTTCCCCATTTGAGATGAAGAGAACTGAATAGAGGTGTTAAATGGATCTAGACTCATTTGTTGTTCAGCACAGCGAGTCTCTAATAGGTTGTGCAATCAGTGCTCTCCACTCATAGGAAACAAGAGCACATGTCATGCTGTTCCAACCAGCCCGAAGAGCATGAACAGCAGTGTGTCTATTGTTAGTAACCAGATGACCTGCTGGTAGCTTTTCAGCAAAGCACAAAAGGAACCAATACTAGATTACATGCTACTGCTTCACAGAGAGAGAGAGAGAGAGAGAGAGAGAGAGAGAGAAAGAGAGAGAGAGAGAGAGAGAGAGAGAGAGAGAGAGAGAGAGAGAGAATAAAACAGTGAGAAAGAAAGAATGAAAGAATAAAACTGCGCAAGAAAGAAAGAGCAAAAAAGCAAAAGAAAGACTGAAAGAAAGAGTGAACGAGAGAAAGAACAAAAAAGTGAAAGACAGGGTGAAAGAGCAAAAGAAAGAGAGAAAGAAAAAGCGAAAGTAAAAAGAACAAAAAAGAAAGCGAAATAGAGAGTGAAAGAGCAAAAGACAGAAAGAAAGAGTGAAAGAAAGCCAGAAAAAAGAGCAAAAGATAGAAAGAAAGAGCAAAAGAAAGAAAGAGTAAAAGGGCAAAAGAAAGAAAGAGCAAAAGACAGAAAGAAACAGCAAAAGATAGAAAGAGAAAAAGGGCAAAAGAAAGAAAGCAAAAGAAAGAAAGAGTAAAAAAGCAAAAGAAAGAAAGAGCAAAAGAAAGAAACAGTAAAAGGGCAAAAGAAAGAGAGTGAAAGACAGAAAGAAAGACCAAAAAAAGAAAGTGTGAAAGAAAGAGCGAGAGTGAAAGAGCAAAAGAAAGAAAGAGTGAAACAAGAAAGAGCGAGAGAGTGCGGAAGCAAAAGAGCAAAAGAAAGAAAAAGTAAAAGGGCAAAAGAAAGAAAGAGTGAAAAAGAGTAAAAGAGCAAAAAGAGTGAAAGTGCAAAAGAGCTAGAGTGAAAGTGCAAAAGAAAGAAAGAAAGAGTGAAAGAAAGAGCGAGAATGAAAAAGCAAAAGAAAGAAAGAGAAACGGCAGATGGAAATGAAGTCTCCAGTGTGAACAGCACAGAGGGCTCCTGGCTAAAACTCAGCACTCCCATTACGCAGGTCTTAAGCCTTTGGCACTTAAGGACATTTAAATGGCCTCTTGGACCCACATGTGAAAGCATGAGAAGTGGTGTGTGACAGCCAATGGCACTTAAAAACACAGCAGTCTGGATGCAGAACTTTGTCCAGCTGTCAGTCACCCAGAGCAACAGAGAGAAATGAAACATCAGAACTTCAACAACTGACCATCAACACATGACACACACACACCGTCTCACAGTAGGTGTGTAATCTGTCACACGTATGTTTCATCTGGAATTTTTATCCAAACCTAACATGAACTGATGCTGGGGTTTGGTCATCAGTGGTCAGACATACTTGATGTTTGTAAGCCCATATGACTCCTACATAAGCTTATCATGTCATAACCCTACATTAATGTTTATACATGCTTATTAAAAGGCTACTTTAGTTGGTAAATGTGACCGTTATAGCCTATTACAATAAGCTTGTATTAACATACAGGAAAGGCTTAGTCCTTTATGAGCAAAGATGAGTCAGGGCTCACCACTCCTCCAAAACTGCAGTAAAGAAATCTGCAGTTAAAAAGAAACCTTTTATTTTTGGCTCTACTGGAATCGATTTACATGCTTAATTTCCAAAATTTAATATTCTTCTCATACTGCACACCTCTATTCGCCCTCTCTCTAAGCTCCTGCATCTTTAAATCCCTTCTTCTGATGAGTCCAGTGTGCTCTGATCAGCTAACTAACCCTGTTCTGATTGGTCAATAGCCATTGGTCAATAGCCATGTTCCGCCCCTGTCTTGCAGTCTGCAGATACACCCTTCTCTCCTGAGCAGCTGTAAACACCACTGTGGCTATTCTTATGACATCAATTGCACAACATTTCTGAATTTGAGAGATTTGGATATGTATTCATCATGTATAGTCTTTAAGTGACGATGTAAATTGTTGAGTATCAATAGCTTCATTTGAAAACACCCCTGAGCAAGAACTGAGTAGGCGAACGTTGCTAGTGTGTCTGAATACTCAGTAGTGATTAAGCAGTATGTGAATGTTACTTGGATGACCTCCTAAATCAGAGGCCATTTTTAAATAGGTGAACACTGCACGGCAGAAAGCGGCATGTTGGCTGGATGTACGTAGCTACTGCTGGTGAAGTACTGCTACGAAAGTTAGAGCTATGTCTGAAGTAAAACATGATTAAGTTCCTCCTGATTCGTTTTCTCTGAGTTACAGCTCAACACCGTCTGAGTACATAGTCAGACAAAAACTATGTCAGTAAATGGGGCTTTTAAAGGAATAGCAGGACTTTTACAGTGGTGGTCACGGGTCAGTGGTAGGATGGCGGAAGCAGTACGCACCTACAGTTACTCGTTCTCAGTTCTCACACACTTGAAGCGCAGCACTATTCACTCCCTGCTGTATTGCCTTGTTTCAGTTATGCTTAAAGTAATGATATAAACATTGTTCTTGCTAAATCAGTAATATTTTAGATTATGGTTGGTTAAATATTTAGATTGACACTCATTTTTGCATTAAAGAAACTGCAGCTCCAGTCCAGTCCTCAAGCCCACAAGTTAAAAACCGCTGCTGTTTCAGTAAAATATTTGCTGCCAGTTAATCATATAATTGATTTTTTCACGATGACCTAATTCAGTATTATTTGTTTGTTAATGCTCACTTGTTTCTAAAATACAAACATCTCATGAGGGCAATTTAGAATGGATTCTGATGAACTTTTAGAGAAGGAATGACAGAAAATAGCCATATCACTGTTTCAATACAAAGTAAGAATTTAATACCAATAGTCGTAACACTAAGACTGTAATACTGGTCTCTGCTTACAGTCTTGATTTGGTCTCGGCCTTGACTTGGACTCGACTACTAAAAGTCTGGACTCAGACCTATTACATCACAGTCACAGTCTTGACTAAGATTTGGCTCTAGCAAGAGGTTGCTATACTGGCCTGCCTGCTGTCCAGAACTGCCTACTATTTAAAACATCTGGCTTCAGCTAAACATGTGACAGAAGTATGTTTGCACAACTGAACACTTTCATAAAAGAAGAAATGACACTTTCAAAACTGGATAATTAGTGTCATCAAAATTATTACATGGTGTTAAAAGACATCCCAGCTTTTTGGAATGTGTTGCAGGCATGAGCTTTCATACTTATTGACAAACATTACTTATTTATTTTAATAAATAAATTAAATCATGCATCAGGAAGGTGTTGTTGGAATCAAATGAAACTTTATGTTTTATGTGAATGTAATGATGACATATGTGATTGCAATATTACAGTAGTAGGTCATTGAATAAAACTGTAGAATTGAATGGAGGCACTAGAACCCTTTTGGGCCACATCTAGTCTGGATACTTGATGAGATTGCGGTTGAGCCTTGGAGGCATACAGGTACCATACAGCATCCTGCAGGACATTTGCCCGCCGATGTTACAGCTGGGCCTGTAGATCCTGCACACTCGTATTTTACTAAAGCTGGCATCCCAGGTGGTCCCATAAATGCAAGAAATTGCAATAAATCTGGCAAGCGGGCAGCCAAGGAAGTGTTGTGATCTGGTGGAGACATTCCTGGGAAACCCTTGCTGTGTAGCGTTATCCTACTGAAGAATGCCAGTTGAAATTCCTGCCATGACAGGCAACACATATGTCCACAGGATGTCCTGCAAATATCACTGAGCTGTTAGTGACCCTGGTGTCACTATTATAGGGGTCAAATGTCATGCACTATAAATCCCCAGATTATCACACCAGCAGTTGAGGCAGTGTGCCACTCCACAGCAAAGAAAGAATTGAAGTGTTCACCATGAGGCCTCCTTAATGGGATTCCAAACAGACCCAAAGTCGAATCCCAAGTAGAACTTGGGTTCATCACTAAAGACGATATGTTTCTAGTATGAGTTGCTTGAGTGTGTCTATGGATTATACGATCTACTCTACTGGTGGACTGTCTGGGTTGGGTCTGTTTATCCATTGTATGTGCGCCTTCATGTAACCACTGCTCCCAACACCTCCTAACTTCTTGGTCAGAACGATCTAGATGGCGAGCGATTTGTAGAAGTGACCATCCTGCTTCTCTCAGTCCAATGATAATCCCCAACTTGAAGTCTGTCAACTGGGCTGAACGTCTTTGAGTGCGTCGTAGAGACAGCATGTTTAGCAGTCAATGATCTCTCACCGAGAGGTGCACCATCCAAAAGTAGTCTCTGAGAGCCCAGATTGGAAGCAATCCCAGATTTCTATCTGGGTGTGTTATCTTTTGTTTTTGTCAGTGAGAGCGTTTACCAAAAAAATAATAAAAAATTAATAACATGAAACAATGGCTTCTGTACAACTGAACACAGATTCAACAGAATTTACTAATCAATGCTCTATGTGGCATTTCACATACAGTCTTTTTTTTCAAATGTGGTTTGTTGGATTTGGACAAGCTTTTGTAGGGCAACAGTTGGGGTTTGTTTCAAAACGTCCTGCTGTGGGTTGGGTCAGACATCCTGGTTACAGAAAAAAAAGTGTTATTTGGCTATATTCAGGTTTGGCTCAAAATTGTATGCCTAACCTCCTCTCACAACAGTACCAAGCCCATTTTTTGAAGAGCAGATCCATTTTATAGCGCAGGAAATTGAGGGTGGTATCACTCACAGTGTCAGCATGAACATCAAGTCTATAAATGAGTGCTTCCAGAAACAAGCCATCTGCTGCCCCATTCACCAAACTGCTCTGAATTCAGGGGAAAAAAGGTCAAACGACTGCTGCTTACAGTAATGCGCACGGCGGGAGAGCACACAAACTAGCTGTTCCCCTTCTTTCTCTCACCTGGCCATGAATTTTGAGGCAGCACTGAACTTTACAATGACTGATTGGTTCATGGGGTTCGATCCCCAGCTGAGAGCTGCTGCCATTGCGCCCTTGAGGAAGCCACTTAGCCCTTAGTTGCTCCAGAAGGAAGCATCCCCGCAGTTGGCTAAGAACGCGTCAGCTAAAACATCTAAATTTAAACGCAATTTAAACATGACAGCAGTGTTCTTGTGCAGCTGCGTTTCACCATCAATCAACACCCCCTGACAGAATGAGGTTCTGCAAAGAGTTGTGCAGAAAAAGGGAAAGCGGGGATCGGGGAGCGCGCTACAGAGGATGTAAATCAGCAGGTGTGAGCTCGTGCCTGAGTGTGTTTTTGCGGAGCGTGTGGCAGCAGAGACGGCACAGCTGATGCAGCACTAATACAATTAGAGCAGCCTCCGGCGTCCAGGGGAGCAACAATGCTGGGCTCAAGCGCGACGCTACGGCAAGCTGGGTAGGACACATCGAGTTAAGCCAACTGCAGCAAATGGAGACCTGTTGGGCACTCATGTTCCCATCTGTCTCAATCCCTCCATCAACCCCAAATTAACCCTCACCGCCAAGTCAAGCTGCTCCACCACCCAAAATGGCCACCCAGGCCAGCCAATGGCCCGTGGCAGTCAGAGAGAGGAGAGAGGGGAGAGAGAGAGTCCATTCTGCTAACAGCCTTTTATCGAACCACGGAAACCAACCATTTGATCCACTTAAAGTCCGTCCCACAGGTGTTTGACACTTCTTCCGATTGGTCAAGCTGATTTTTATGAATTAGGCTTACTATAATTATAACGGAAACCATCACAGGTTCCTTACAATAAACACGGACCACCGAAAAAAGCAACTAAAGGTCATCCAATAGCATGTGATGTAGTTTGCTTCACATCATGTCAGATAAGGGACTGCACAAAGTGCAGCTATTCCTAGGGTGACCCTGTGTCCTCTCTTCCCAGGACAAAAATCGCAGGAATCCCAATTTGCCAAAAAGGTCTATAGAATTTGGCTTTGCTTTCATGTTGACATTAGGTTTCTACAGCTTGCCCCATGCCATCCTTCCGCCCCCCCAGTGTCTACCAAAATATGGTCACCCTAGCTCAGGGGGCCAAATGTCCAAATGTCAAGAAGAGCCACTTTGCCTGGTTTCAACAAAGACCTCCTTGGGAGCCACAGCATTCTGTCTATTTTATTGGTGTGAGATTTTTAACATACTGACTGGCTCAAGATGTGCTAATGTCCTAGTATAGGTTAATACTAACACAGACTCACTTTGCTGTTACTCTGCAAAATGTCTTTAGTAGTTGACAGTTTCTGGTCAGAGATAAAACATGTCAGGTAATCAGCTGCAATGCATATCTCCATGCTGTATTTTTCTCTTCTGTTCTATTTTGTTTGCTACTAGCTAGATAAGCTTGTCTTGTCTACATTGCTGTGCCTTGCAGTCTTCATGGCAATATTCAGGGTTAAAAGGTCAGTGAATTAGCAGTTATGCATTTACTCTAGAATTTAAGTCCATTGCTAACGCTGTTTTCGAATGCTCAGCAAAGCTTTATTTTGATGCAAGGTAATACTTTATTTATTTTATTTCTACCCATAAATCTAATTGTGGAGCCTCAGGGGGGCAAAAAACAGAGTTGCATGGTCCCTGCCCCAGCTATTACATGTAGTTTGAATAGTTTAAACATCCACACATCCTTCCATCCATCCATCCATCCATTCATTATCTTCTGCTTTATCCCAGGGTCACGGGGGGGCTGGAGCCAATCTCTGTGTTATTGGGTGAAGGCTGGGTACACCATGGACAGGTCGTCAGTCCATTGCATGGCCAACATTCACTCACATCTACGGGCGATTTAGAGAGAGCGATCAACCTAACAACAATACCTTTGGACTGTGGGAGGAAACCAGTTCTACAATTAGAGACTGTAGACCATCTGTTTCTCTACATATTTTGTTACCCTGTTAGTCCTCAGTGGTCAGGTATTATTTGGGTGCTGGACAGCCCCAGTTCTGAAGTGCTTTGCTTGTGGGGGGCAGTAAAACTTAATGCATGGACATGTTGATAGTCATATCCAGAAAAATATTCACTGCTTGATTTGTGCATGAATGACGACAGCAGATCTAATGATACTGGCATAAATTAATATATGAGGTAAATAAATACAAATGTTGCATTTGCTTTCAAACCTAAACTTAAAACCTAATGATTGAAGAGTACACTTTGCTTAAGTAAATTAAAAAAAGAGGATCTAATTGTGATTAATTTAATAACCCCTCCTTAATTAATTTAGCATTACACTGATAGAAGTCTGTTTCATGAAAAGCTACAGTACAACTTTAAATCAAAGCTGACAAAAGTAAATAGACACAGGCTGAGACTATAATACTCAAAAGTGGAAATTTGTAATAAGAGAGAATACCAATATGATTAGGACATTACAATATAAGCCAATCAGAAATAAGCAAGGACATATCTTCTCATTGCACAGCAAGATGCCTTTTTGTAATTGGTTCAGAGAAAATAGCTGTTGCTTGCATTGAGACTGGAGGGCAGAAATTTAGAGAGAGTGATCAACCTAACATGCATGTGTTTGGACTGTGGGAGGAAACCGGAGTACCTGGAGGAAACCCACTCAAGCACGGAACAACCGAGACCAGGAATCGAACGTGGATCGTCTTGCTGTGAGGCAACAGTGCTTGGTTTAAACACAATTTAGTAAATTTATCACATTTTCTAGTGTCATGAGCTGGAGGTTGTGAAATCAGAAGGTCCCCGGTTCAATCTACTGAACCAACAGGACATGACTTAGGTCCCTTTGAACAAAGCACCTAACCCCCAACTGCTCCCAAGGCGCTGCGGATAAGGCTGCCCACCGCTCGAGGCAAATGTTCTTACTGCCCAGTACTGTGTGTGTTTACTAGTGAATGGGTGTTTCACTGCACAGCGGGGTTAAAGGCAGAGGTCAAACTTCTCTGTGTGCACACACACACTAATGTTCAAAGTAAAAAAAGAATAGAGTACAGAAAAAAGAAAGAACAGCTAACTCAAAACATTACCATGAGGTGAAGTAACAGCATTTGTCTGTTTATCATAAGTCCTGTTCAAGGCTGGATTAGTATTACATGGGGAGGGTGTTTGATGTGTGTAGACTCCTGGATGAAAAAAGGTATGTAGGCCAAGCCAAAAATGGCCCAAAACTGTTAAACAAACAGATCAACTGCCTTGGTATGGGAAACTTTTGCCTTTCATTTCTTTAAATACTGAAGTTTTGTAGATAAACTTGCTGACACTCTTTTACTGAATGAAGAGACAATGTTCACTCAGCACTGACAGTTGCAAACAGTTGAAAATCACTGCCAAGTTGGTTGATGTTTAATGTGAGACAAAATATTCCCTATAGGCCTTCAAACTGGAGTCTGACCAGCCAAAACAATCAGTAAACTCCACTTCACTTTGAGCTTAGTGTACGAATAGTATGAACCTACGAAGTCTGCTAAGTAATAATCAGAAACAATTACCTTCTGTAATTTGCAGAGCTCTCTCCGTCCACGTTCATTGGAAACAAGCTGTTGAACTTTTGGGCACTGTGCAGCGTGTCTGGTGTGGCTACTATAAACCTGATAATCCTAATCCAAATTATACTATCTATGTACCTCTTATACTTGACCTACTTATGCTCTCAGGTTGGGCAACTTATATTTGACTTCAATGTATATTATTATTTCAAACTCTTGGGGTAGATCAGCTTGTGTAATCAACCAATTGTCAACATGGTGACATCATTTATTGTTTCCAACCTGCCTGGTTTTGACTAGCTGCAACAAAAGTGTCTAGCTGGGCTTTAACTGGGAAGCCCAACGTTCAAAAAACGAATCTCTGGGTTGAGCTTGTGGAATACGTGAAATATGAGTTGGGAAATTCAAAAATAAGCGCCCTGAACAGTTAACAGTTAAACTTTTGTGCTGAATGGACAAATAGCAATGCTTCAGGATTCTGTATAACATTGTTATATTAAAAGTTAAGAAACTTTTTGGACAGTGATTTGTGTATTTGCACAAACATGGATCCGAATGTAGTAGCAAACTTTTTAAATACTTCAGACGTCATTCTCAATAGCTGCACATAAAAGATGCTTTCAGTTTTGATATGAAAGAACAATTTTGCTTATAGGATTATTTGCTTGAGTGCACAAGTACGTCCGCGGCAGACGACTCTGCATAAAGATTTGCATTGGCTTGTCTTGCCAAATGGATTCTATATGAACAGCGAGAATGAGATGTGTTTTGCGTAATGCGCTAGTGTGATGGGGTTGGCATGAGTGCCCTGAAAATGTAGCCAATTCTGATCAAAGTGAGCGACCAGGAAATCATCCCAAATTGTGGATTTAAGGGCCTGATGTGAAGGGTGGAGGGTGGAGACTAGTTGCAGAGATGAAAGTACCTTTAGCTTGCTCAGGTGTTGGATGGCCGGAGAGCCGTCTGGCTTGGGAGGCAGGGACAGCTCCCATTTTCCAAATGCTTTCGGGGTGAAGGGGTGAGACAGCTTCTCCCATGCATCTGATGGACACAAGAGACAAGTTGTACTTATGAGATGGCATATGCTTATAAAGAAATGCATCAGTGTACCTTGATGTATCGCTCTGAAGGTACTAATTCAACTGAGAGTGACTTCCCTTCCACTGGATCATTTGAAATATGAGGTTGTTCAGCAGTCAAAGTGCAATTAATGCTACATACATGTTACAAGGGATGTTCATCAGCCAGTATATATTATCATCTCTATGACAGATTTGTATGTATGTATCCACAATAATAATAATAATAATAATAATAAATGGATAAAGGCTAATCATTCTGTGTGATGTTATCATATATATATATATATATATATATATATATATATATATATATATATATATATATATATATATATATATATATATATATATATACTGATCAGCCATAACATTAAAATAAAGGAGCACTTTGTGGTTCTACAATTACACACTAGAGTCTATCTGTTTCTCTGTATACTTTGTTACCCTGTTACCCTTCAATGGTCAAGTATTATTTGGGTGCTGGACAGCCCTGGTTCTGGACTGATTAGCTTGGTGGGGGCAGTAAAACTTAATGCGTGGGCATTTTGATAGATTTTTAAAGCCCGAAATATATTCACGGCTTGATTTGTGCATGAATGACAACAGCAGATCTAATGATACTGGTTTACTTAATATATATATATGGTAAAGAATTAAAATGTTGCATGCGCCTTCAAACTTAAACTTAAAACCTAATGACTGAAGGGTACACTTTGCTTAAGTAAATTAATAAAAGAGGATCTAATTGTGATTAATTTATTCCAATAACACCCCTTAATTAATTTAGCATTGGACTGATAGTCCAAGTCTGTTTGGTGACAAGCTTTAATACAACTTTAAATCAAGACTGACAAAAGTAAACTCAGAAGTAATACTCAGAAGTGGAAATTTGTAATAAGAGAGAATACTATGATTAGGACAATATATATGCCAATCAGAAATAAGCAAGGACATATCCTCACACTGCACAGCCTTTTTGTGATTGGTTCAGAGATTGGTTCAATGAAAAAGCTGTTGCTTGCATTGCGACTAAGGGGGGAAAAGACAAAATATGGGGGAGAAATGCCCCCCTTAGACCCCCCCAGTAAATAATAGAACAGAATCCAGTTAGGTTAGGGATATAAAAGGTACGTGCAAGGAAACATGCTCAGGTAAAATGAAAAAAGTGTAGTAGTTATAATAATGTTTATTTATTGGAACAAATGGAAGTATGAACTCAAGTTGTCTGTACTCGCCTCATCAGCCACAGTATATTTCCTATATAAAATATTACATTTTCCCTTAAAGAAGGGTGAAAAAAAACATCTGCTAGTTTTTTACTATGCATTTTCTGTGCCATGCAAACAGAGCCTTGACTTCAATATAACAGGCAGAAGAATATATTATACAGTGTCTCTAGCAGACTGACTCACAGCTGACTCATCTACTGCCTGGAAAATACAAAAGGCACTGTGTGACCCCATCTTTAAGCCAAAGCAGAGCGACACGAGTTTGTCACGGATCATTTTCCACGTTCTGCTCTCCGTGCCTCCGCGGCTTTGCCTTTGCATTACACGACGAGACGAGAGAGGAAAGAGGAAACAGAGAGAAATGCATTAATAAGGGAGCGGAGTTCAGTGCATTATGCTTTCCAAGCGACAACTCATTGACAAAAGGATCTTCCTTCCTCTCTCTCTCTCTCTCTCGTTCTCCTTCTCTTTCGAGTTTGTGTTCCTTCTCTCTCTCTCTCTCTCTCTCTCTCTGTCTCTCTCCCTCTCTCTGAAATTGAAACCGAATAATATGAGCCGTGTCAAAACGCAATCTCGCGCCGAATTGGAAATTGGGATTTCCTTTGGCACAGCCTCTGGCTCTTGGAGGAAGATAATTAAAAAAAGGGAGAGGGGATAAATAGAAAAAGGGGAGGAAGCAGCAACGGGGTGGAGGGGAGGGGGGTGCAGGGTGGGGAAAGGGCCAGCTGGTAATAAGGATGTAAGGGCTTCAGTGCTCAGCTCGGCTCAGAGAGTTGTTCAGCTGGAGTAGCAGCACATAGAAATAAATAAATAAATAAACACTAACACACAATATTTCCTTTCCCAACAGACCCATTTGCCCTTTTCACCTGACTATGTGATGTCACATACATAAAGGAAGCATATATGAACACTCTCACAATGCACTAGCACCCCTCTACCACTCTATCTCCTGCTTTCTCTCTTTCACACACACACATACATCTATGTGCTAGCTGAGTCAGAGATGAGAACTCAAGTCAGCAGCTCCACATTGACTGAGTCACTTGGACTCTTGGACTCGTCATAACAGATTAATGTAGAACCTACAGTGTTAATAAAGGCAGAATCTAGAACTGTTTGCCAATTATGTTTGCACACAGAAGAATTTCAGCTTCACACTTTACCCATCCGTGCTGTAGAACACCCACCTACACACACGCTAGTGAACACACATACCCAGAGTGGTGGGCAGCCCTATCCACAGCGCCTGTGAAGCAGTTGGAGGTTGAATGTTATGCTCAAAGACACATGAGTAGTGTCCTGTCGGTTCCAGGGATCGAACCAGTGACTTTACATCACAAGACTAGTTCCCTAACGTCCAGTCCACGACTCCTCACAGGTAAATGAGATAAACGATTGAAACTTTTAGCTCACAGTGACATTAGCTTTAGTATGGTATCAAATGATGACCCTTCCACTAAAGTAAAACCTTCAGTCTGATGGGCAGAGCAAAGTGGTACATGTGGTACATGTGCTTAGTGGTGGAAAATTAGTAAAACATGTTTAAAAGTGCAAGATTTTTAGTTTAAAATGCTTCAAAATGAACTAAACCTATTAAAAGAATGTAAAAATGGCAAAGGGCAAAACCATCTGTGTATTGTGTTGTAGAGTTACATGCTGAAGCAAGTATGCTAACCAGCTAGTCCCAACTTGTCCTGTCATATAATACCAGTTTGTTCCACAAGAGGCACTAGTGAGGAACAAAAAAGAAAAGAATCTATTTATCTATCTACTACCAATCTAAACAGTTATAAAACGTTTGACTGGTAGTGATTTAAAATGTTTGACTGGTAGTGATTTAAAACGTTTGGCTGGTAGTGTACTAAAACGGTTGGCTGGTAGTGATCTAAAACGTTTGGCTGGTAGTACACTAAAACGGTTGGCTGGTAGTGATCTAAAACGTTTGGCTGGTAGTGCACTAAAACGTTTGGCTGGTAGTGCACTAAAACGTTTGGCTGGTAGTGTACTAAAACGTTTGGCTGGTAGTGTACTAAAACGTTTGGCTGGTAGTGTACTAAAACGTTTGGCTGGTAGTGTACTAAAACGTTTGACTGGTAGTGATTTAAAACGTTTGGCTGGTAGTGATCTAAAACGCTTGACTGGTAGTAATTTAAAACGTTTGGCTGGTAGTGTATCTAAAACGTTTGGCTGGTAGTGATCTAAAACGTTTGGCTGGTAGTGAACTAAAACGTTTGACTGGTAGTGATCTAAAACGTTTGACTGGTAGTGTACTAAAACATTTGACTGGTAGTGTACTAAAACGTTTGGCTGGTAGTGATCTAAAACGTTTGGCTGGTAGTGTACTAAAACGTTTGGCTGGGCTGGTAGTGTACTAAAACGTTTGGCTGGTAGTGTACTAAAACGTTTGACTGGTAGTGTACGAAAACGTTTGACTGGTAGTGATTTAAAACGTTTGGCTGGTAGTGATCTAAAACGTTTGGCTGGTAGTGCACTAAAACGTTTGGCTGGTAGTGTACTAAAACGTTTGGCTGGTAGTGTACTAAAACGTTTGGCTGGTAGTGTACTAAAACGTTTGACTGGTAGTGATTTAAAACGTTTGGCTGGTAGTGATCTAAAACGTTTGGCTGGTAGTGCACTAAAACGTTTGACTGGTAGTGTACTAAAACGTTTGGCTGGTAGTGTACTAAAACGTTTGACTGGTAGTGATTTAAAACGTTTGTCTGGTAGTGATCTAAAACGTTTGACTGGTAGTGCACTAAAACGTTTGGCTGGTAGTGTACTAAAACGTTTAGCTGGTAGTGATCTAAAACGTTTGGCTGGTAGTGTACTAAAACGTTTGACTGGTAGTGTACTAAAACGTTTGACTGGTAGTGTACTAAAACGTTTGGCTGGTAGTGATTTAAAACGTTTGGCTGGTAGTGATCTAAAACGTTTGGCTGGTAGTGTACTAAAACGTTTGACTGGTAGTGTACTAAAACGTTTGACTGGTAGTGTACTAAAACGTTTGGCTGGTAGTGTACTAAAACGTTTGGCTGGTAGTGTACTAAAACGTTTGACTGGTAGTGATTTAAAACAATTGGCTGGTAGTGTACTAAAACGTTTGGCTGGTAGTGTACTAAAACGTTTGACTGGTAGTGTACTAAAACGTTTGTCTGGTAGTGTACTAAAACGTTTGACTGGTAGTGTACTAAAACGTTTGGCTGGTAGTGTAATAAAACGTTTGGCTGGTAGTGTATTAAAATGTTTGGCTGGTAGTGTACTAAAATGTTTGACAGGTAGTCATTTATTTAGGCATTTATTTATTTTGCTGATATGGTTCTGTGTAGCACAACAGCAGGAACAATTCAATGTTTCTATCTTTCTTTACAGTCCTCTTAGGCACAGTTCAGATTTCCAGCACAAATCCAGATTGTATCCCAATTGGTTTTTGGACAGTCTGAACAGCAAAAAAAGTACATTGCATTTTTTTTTAGGAAACTGGATCCAAATCACATTTGGAGATGGTTTGAATTGTAATTCCAATCTTCATATTTGACAATAGTACATATATAAAAGTGTTGGCACACCACATAAAACTCATTCATTAAAAAAAAATAAATAAATAAAAATTCATGTTTCCATGACATGGACTCAGGTTTCTCTCTTTCCCTCCTTGTCTTCCCCTCATTGTGTTCATGTCCCTCTCTCGTCCACTCCTGCTCTCTATCACTCTCTCGCTGGGTGCTGCTGTGGTCGTGGCTCATGCCGGGTCTCAGCGAACTCTCAATTAGCTCACAGAGGAGCGCTAAAGCTGGCCAGCGGCACGCTGCTCTTTCAGAGTGGACCCAGGCTAATCATCTGGCTTTATACCAGCTCCCTGAAGGATTCACACAAACGCAGCCTGGGAAAGAACAGCTTTCTCACACAGAGCCGAGACGGAGGGCTGTGGAGGGGGCACTGCTGCTACAGGCAGCTTTAAACCTCTGGGACCCAGACAGCTGGGAGGTAGCAGTTCCACTGCCGCGGGAATGTATGGGAGAGGGAGCGTTTGATGGGTATTGTCCTCTCTGAAGATCATGGCCCAGAATGGCAAGGCAGAATGTATTGTGGTAAGTCCACCACTGTCAGATGAATGTATGGAGCTCAAGAGAATCTGCAGGAGCTCATGGGGCAGTAACAAATCTAGATCAGTGGTCCGCACAACAGTCTACAGAGATTTTTCACTTTAACTGACCTCTCTATGCTCTGCACTTGTTGATTTGTAGATACTTTTAGAACAAGTTGGGACAAAAAAATTCATTTAACGTAATAAGAAATTGCGTAAAAAGAAATTGCAACAAGCTATTCAGTCCTGTAAAAATTGTGAATGTTAATGTAATAAATTAACATAATAAATGATCACCACTTCGCCAATGCATTAGTTGGACCTTCTGAACCACCAAGTTCCAGGCTAACTGCTCGGGTGCTGTAGTAATAACTTAAAGTTACACTTCACAGCTACTTAACATTGACATAAACATGCCATAGCATATTGTAACATTCTTCCACTGGCTTACGCGCCCATGCACAGGAAGACTTTAATGCTCTGGGAGACACCACAGCAGCAGTGGGAAAGACGTTAATGCTGTAAATAAGTTAAAGTTGAGTAATGGTGTGTATATATGTTTGTAGTGTAGCTGTAGTACATCTGAGATAAACCGCCATGAGATCTACCAACATTATGAAATCTGCCATCACCATTATTGATAATGCTAACATGACACTGTTGTAGTAATGGACGTAACCTTAAGCATATGTCTTTCTGATATGTCATTTCTGACATAGTTATGTTAATGTTATGTAGCAATTATGAAGTGTTACCGCTCTTGATTGTAGCTCAATTAAGTACAACTTTCCTACACACAAATATATCTTCTCATTGGATAGACGCATTGCGTTTGCCGGATTCATTTGCCTAAAGTTCGTCTCGGCTAAACTTTTCGTCGCATCGCAGCCCGGAACTCGACGCGCCGGACCCATGATGCACTGCGCGGCTGCGTCTGACGCAACCAATGCTCCCCATTTAAAATGAATAGGATACATCGCAGCGCGTCAACGCGACAGACCACTGTAAATGCAGTGTAAGGGTGACGAGACAAGCAATATAACAGCATAGTTATATTGCTTGTCTCATGGTAATGAGCGTGACTGGTGTTACCATGAATTATCTAAACGAACACTCTGGCCCAAATGAAAATTTGTCATGTCTACCCTATCTCTTGTTTTTCTGTCTGTCTGTCTTTGTTTACACTCCCTTGTCTGTCCCATGTGCTTGTGTTTACATTCCAAACCATGGGGATCTGTTTTGTCATGTGATCCTTGTCGATGCCCTTTGTCTCCGCCCCCCACCTGCTTCGTGTTGTCTCCCCCTTGTTAGCCCCAGGTGTTCATTGTTAGTTCCTGTATTTATCCCCGGTTGTCTGGTTAGTCTGTGTTTTGTTTGGCTTTGTGTCTCTGTGAGCCTTGTTACTTGTTGACTGATTATTGGATTTATGTTAACCTTGTCTTTGTATTCTTTGTGTTTGTATTTTTATTTGTAAGTCAATATTCTAGTTTCTTGTTTTTCTTTGTTTTCTTGGTTTGGTTTAGGTTTTGTTTTTGTTTCTAATTAAACTTCTATCCTGTTATGTACTTGCATCCTGTCTCCTTGTCTTCCCGGCGTTACAAAATTAAATTCATCGCTATATCTGTTTCAAACATACTTGTATCCTACAGCAGTGCAATAGCAATTTCTAAAATAGTTTTTTTTTCCCATTTAAAGCTCAAGTAATTGAAAACATGTTAAGTCATCTTATCTAGAGAACTAGTACTTATTAGCTTATGAACCAGAGGCTAGGATGGCAGTTAGGATTGGTTGTTAACAGTTTCCCATTTGTTATTTGTGTAATGCAAGCTGGTTATTGAGATGTGAGAGAACCAACAAAAAGAAAATGATATAAAGCCGAAAGTTAGAGATATAATGCTGCGCTCCGGAATACTACACAACATGATAATCAACAAATTCTACTCGCATTTTAGGCCAAAATGCTCTTGTAAAAAAGCTGGAATGCTGGTCTAAAGGTAAGTATGCTACCTTATCAGCCTCAGCATAATGGAGAGCTTATGCCTGGCCCACACTACATAATTTTAACTATCCTAACCAATATTGAGAACATATTTCTTAGCAAACATGGCAGATGACAGTGGGTTATTGCTGTGTTAGTGGTGTGTGTGTGTGTAAAGGGTTAAACGTGTAAATACAATAGCACTGCAATTCATTCGCTCTTTGGGACAAAAAGACTGTTATATAAACAAAGACAGAAAAAAAGATTAAAATGTATTTTTTTCTTGTATCTTCATTGCTTTAAATTTTTCTTATGTATTGTAGCTAGTTTTAAAAGTTAAAAATGTTAAAAAGGTATTGGATTAAAAAACAAGTTATTGTTTTGTACAGTGAGAACTTCATCGTTTTTATCTGTTTTCTGCTGGTAGTGGCTTATGTACTGGATTGAAAGGATTATCGATTGCTCATGCCTGTTTCAACCTGAAAGGGGCGCTCTCGCTGCGTCTTCGTTCATTCAACATAAACCTGTAGAAGAAACGAGATGCTGGAGTGTTTATCATTTCATTGTTCCCCTTTTTACAGGTAAAAACACATAAAACACGAATGTTTCTTTTGAAAAACAGAGCAATCCAGGATAGAACCTTATCTAAACAGTATTTTGTTACTGAAAAACTGTTTAAATGAAGTTAAATGAGTCTGTGGTGGCAAGCAGGAGGTAGCTATGCTCCATAGCTAACAAGTCACCACAAGGCACTCACGCTGTTACCAATTGAAAATATTGCGTGTGGTTAGTTGTCACGACGCATATAAGTTAAAAACTGATTTTTTTTTTGCCACATGAGAATGTTAAAATGTTAGGTTAAAAATAAATTATGTTGTTACTGTGATTTGTGAGCTTTTGAATTAGAATGTGAATATGCAAACCGTGGATAGAATATACTGAGGTTGATGTGGAGATTTTGGTAAAAAAGAGACATTTATGTAATGTGTACTTCGTTCATTCGACATAAAGACATAGAAGAAATGAGACGTTTCTTTCATTGTTCTTCTTTTTACAGGGTTCTACATGTGCTTTTTGCCAACAAGGATTGTACATACTGGAACACAAGTTTGAGGTATGCATATGCAGAACTGTATAAAGTTTGAAACACTTGGAGACATCATTTACTTTAAAAATCTTGTTTTTCAGACAGGAAGTTTTGCTCAGCACTTCATTTTTTTTACTATTCAAATAATATTAATACAGTAAGTACTGTACACAGTGACAAGTTGTGTCCAGCTCAGCTCTCATTGGTTGGAGCTCTTTCAGGCATCCACATCATGCCAGAGAATTGGCATTCGCCACACACTGCAGGTATACTGAATCATGAGTACTGAACATGTTTCCTTTTTATGATTCCCAATCAGGGTGGCTCTGGCTGGACTGGGAGTAGTATGGGATAAGATGGGATTTTAGACACCCAGGATAATCTGGAAGGATCATTTAACATCAGGAGGAGCAAAACAGTCTTAAAATCGGCCCCATTTTCCTGTTGATGGTCAGGCATTACATACAGAGGCGTGTAACGTTTGTCATGGCAACTCCGGTTACGTTTAAGACTGAAAATGTTATTGAAAATATCTTTTATACACATATGATGCTAAAACAGTGAATGAAGATTTCACAGGAATAATGAGCATATGCACCAAATTGTCCAGAGGACCTACACATGAACACGGCTTCGGCCTGGCTGAAAGTTCTGGGCCTTCATTGAAATTCAGTGCCTGTATTGTACCTGTAGCAACAGGTATCAATGGATATCATGTAAACAGGGTAAACACAAGAGGAGAAGAGAAACACTTGCAGCAAGAGAGGAACAATGAAATATTAAATAGAATAAAAAAAAAAACCTGAGGATTCAAACGAAAGGCTAGCAGGATCCCCGCCAGAGCAGAATCCATGTTGTATACTGTTTGGAAAGAAGCTTGAGGTAAGAACAGGAGATTGGAGTATCATGCTTTTTTATCCATCTCACCCCCCCCCCCCGCCCCCCTCTTCTATCTCTCCTTCTCCCTCCCTCTTGCTAAGGCAGGACTGCAGGGCTCCTTGAAGGAGAAGCTCAGGAAAGTTTGTGAACGTCATTAGATCAAAGCTGGCCTGCATAATGCTGCTCTGTGCTTCATATCCACCCACATGCATGCGCACATGTACTCCTACACTCAGACACTGGAACATATGGAGGATCGAATGTACAGTAAAGCGCCAGGATCAACCATGCGTGGTGGACCAAGGTCATTTCAGGACATTCAATGACTACTCCATATGTAAAGGCAGTGCTGTCAGGAGATCTCAAGTTCCTCAAGTTCTCAAGAGTCCTATAGAGCATAATTGGCCTCGTGGTCTATATTAGCCAACACTGAAATCTGATGTAACCGACTTAGCAGTGTGATGGATTGGCTGGAGCCAATCCTAGCGTCATTGAGCAAAGGCAGGGTACACCATAGACAGTTCACCAGTCCATTGCATGACCAACACTCACGCACGCACTCAAAACAGCACAAAATGTGTTTTTAGAAGAAAGACTAGAAACATTTTCTCCACTACAGCAGACAGAACTAGAAAAACTTATCTCTTCTTCAAATTCTGCTACATGCACACTCGATATGATACCAACAAGCCTATTGAAACAAGTATTACCAGCTATTATTAAACCCATCTCAACTATCATCAACTCTTCTCTTAGTCTGGGTCATGTACCTAAGTCTTTTAAACTAGCTGTGATAAAACCCTTGATAAAGAAGCCAAATCTTGACCCCAGAGAACTGTCCGGGTATAGACCCATTTCCAATTTACCTTTTATCTCTAAGATTTTAGAAAAGGCTGTAGCTCGACAACTCTGTTCTCATCTACATAAGAACAACATATATGAAAAAATTCCAATCTGGTTTTAGGCCACATCACAGCACAGAGACAGCTTTAGTTAAGATAACAAATGATCTTCTTCTTGCCTCTGATCAGGGCCACGTATCTCTACTGGTGTTACTCGATCTAAGTGCAGCTTTTGACACTATAGATCACACTATTCTCTTGGACAGGCTAGAAAATATAGTTGGAATAACAGGAACAGTGTTATCCTGGTTCACATCTTACCTTAGTGATCGCTTTCAGTTTGTAAAGATAAATAATGTATCGTCTAACACTATAAAAGTGAAATATGGAGTTCCACAAGGTTCTGTTTTAGGTCCTCTGTTATTTACACTATATATGCTACCATTAGGCTCAGTTATAAATAGACATGGAATTAGTTTCCACTGTTATGCCGATGATGCACAACTGTACATATCAGCCAAACCAGATGATAAATCCAGATTAAATAAGATAGAAGATTGTGTAAGAGATATTAGACTTTGGATGCTGCAGAACTTCCTTCTTTTGAACCCAGATAAAACGGAAGTTCTCCTCCTCGGCCCAAAGGCTGCTCGGACTAAATGTTCAGATTTAATGTTAAATCTTGCTGACTTCTCTGTAGTTCCTGGTTCAGTAGCCAAAAATCTTGGTGTAACAATTGACTCAGATCTGACATTTAATCAACGCATAGGTAATATTACAAGAACAGCGTTTAGTAGATTACTGTAATGCATTATTGTTAGGATGCTCCAGCAGGAACCTGAATAAACTTCAGTTGGTTCAGAACGCTGCAGCTAGAGTACTAACTAAAACCAGGAAATTCAATCACAGCAGTCCAGTTTTATCAGCGCTACACTGGCTTCCTGTTAAATTCCGTATCGACTATAAAATTATTTTACTGACGTATAAAGCCCTGCACGGTCTCGCACCGGAGTACCTACAAGATCTTATTTCCTATTATGAACCGCCACGTTCACTCAGATCACAGGATGCTGGTTTTCTAATAGTTCCTAAAATTCAGAAGACTACAATGAGGGGAAGAGCTTTTCCCAAAATTGTGGAATAATCTCCCAGTTAATGTTCGGGACTCTGACACAGTCTCAATATTTAAGTCTAGACTGAAAACATACTTGTTTAGTGTAGCTTTTGGTAATTAATCTTCTCTTTTAGATAAAGGCAGGAGATCTGGGGGTTCTTGGACACAGAGGTTTATGGTAAACTGAGATGTTGGCGCTGTTGTTCCACCACTTCACGCGATCACACATGTTTGTTGATGGTGGAGTGGGGGGACCCCAGTGTCTCAGGGTACTCTCATGTCCATGTTACCTTCTGGTTCTCTCCTTTTAGTTTAGGCTGTTATAGTTAGATCTGCCGGAGTCGCCAGCCGCACTCTAAAATTCTGAAAATTCATATTCTCTACAGTCTTACTCCCGAGCCCAACTAACTCTCTCTCTTTACTCTTCCTGAGGTAATGACTGTCCTCCCGTCTGTTGAACGCTGTTGAAGGACTGATCATCGGGCCATCACTCCACCATCACCAGCCAGCTCACCTGTCCATTACTACTACACCCTCAGTTACATCACTGTGCCATCCAGATGCACCAGCATTGAGATAGGATGGGACTGTTTCAGCTCACGCCCACTTTACATAAAGACTCAGTCAGAGACTGCCTCAGTCATACACTGCCTCTATCTGTGCAGCTTCTATAGCTTTGCTATCCAGATTTCAAATAGAGGCTCCTTTCTTTGGTATTTAGTTCAAACTGTAAATACTGTTTGACCAGAGGAGGATGGGTCTCCCCTTGTGAGTCTGGTTTCTCCCAAGGTTTCTTCCTCCAGTTGAGGGAGTTTTTCCTTGCCACTGTTGCCTCTGGCTTGCTCACTGGGGGATATATTTTATAACTGTTTTCAAAACTCTGTAAAGCTGCTTTGAGACAACATCGTTGTAAAAAGCGCTATATAAATAAAATTGACTTGACTTGACTCACACCTACGGGCAGTTTAGAGTGACCAATCAACCTATCATACATGTGTTAGGACTGTGGGAGGAAACCGGAGTACCCGGAGGAAACCCACTCAAGCACAGGGAGAACATACACACTTCACACAGAACGGCCCAGACCGGGAATCCAACCCAGATCATCTTGCTGTTAGGCGACAGTGCTAACCACTACACCACCATACTGACCACTACACCACCGTGCCGCCTCATGTGGGGGACACGACTCCCAAAAAAAAATCCAAATCCCGTTTACTTCACTGAACAAAATGAAAAAACTGAAATCCTGATAAAGCGTTCTGCTTAACGCTGTTGATGCTGCCAGTTGTGGTAACAAACATGTACATCGTGACTCCACTGCAATGATAATTATGAATAATAAATACAGTATTCAAGTTGAACAATTCGCAATGTGGCCAATATAACTTCAGGTTACTATACCAACATATATGGCTGGTGAACAGGCAAGCCAGCTTGCAAATATTAAAGCATTAGGCTAATGTTACTATTGTTGAATAGTTTCCCAAGCTTGGCAAGTTGACGTTAAATTAACTAATTTCAACTTTCTACATCCACTGCAGCCCATTAACATTTGCAAAGGAGTTAACAGCCCTGTCCTCCCCTGTGAAACCAGCCAGGTAGAGACAGGTGGGTGAACAAAGGGGATAAAACATATTTTGTGTTGGTGGCAATATTATGGTCTGAGAAATGTTTTCGTAGCATTCTCTGGACCCACTCATCCATGTGGAAGATGCTCTCAACCGATTTGGGGATGAATCCATCCCTGTAGATCACCTACTGGTTGTCTTTCCTGGGGCGGATGGGCAATGTGACACATCAGATGGCTCAAAATGTCCTACAATGGTTGGAAGAGCTTATGAAGCTCTTAATTTCCCAGACTTTAACCCAATTGAGCATTTGTGGGACCGTCCCAAACTTCATATTTACTCTTTTGATCCTCACCTACATGCCCTGAAGCAGCTGTGGGATGCTCTACAGTCAGCATGGCTCCAGATACCAGTGACAACCTACCAGGACCTTATTGAGTCTCCCAGTCTGTCTAGCTGCTGCCTGTGCTGCTCATAGCAGTTGCTTTGGATATTAGCTGGTGGTCATAATTATGTAACTTGAGTGTGTAAGAAAGTCACAGCACTTATATATGGTTAGACTTAGCCAACGTGAGGTTTGATGACAGGATGATATTCACAGGTGCTAAAAGGTCCAGTGAATAGAGTATTGGCCTTCTACACTTTTCTACACACACTCTCTATTTTTTACCCTCTCCACAAGGCAGCACCACACAAGGCCCTGTAAATGATCAATTTGGATACGACACATATGGGACTGTGCATCATTAAGGCTCAATATATCAAACTCAGCCTTCTCTCAGCAGCAGACGCAGAACACATCAGAAAGGTTAGCAGCCTAAAAGGAGAGGCGGTTTCCGTGGTAACAATAAATGACATGCTCTTTGAGTCACAGATTTCTCACTAAATGAACATAGCAAGGAAAAAAAAGACCACGCACACTAGTATATTCAAAAAGTATGCAGGCCCCTACTCAACCCTAACATTTCTTAAGAGTCAAGAGTATGAAAGGGGCCATAGAATGCCTCAACACTTTAAAGTGTTCTGTGGTGTCTACGTAGAAGTTATGTGACTTAGGTCAGTGTTAAAAATGCCAAGATGTGGTTTTACATGCCCATATATAACCCTATGATTTGAACCTAGAATGAAATATACCATTTTTTTGGGAGCTCATGAATAATTTGATAAGGTCTGCTTTGATTGGCTGGTTTAACAACGAAACGCCACAATGCTCACACAGAAGCAATACGTTGAAATAGACACAGGCAGGTAAACAAAGGTCATTTTGAAGAGCCTTCCAGAATCTGCTCTGGTGTAAATAAGCTAGGACGTCAGAATATTGGGTTAATTATACTAGCTTGTTCCATGCAGCGTGTCTAATGTTACCTATACTAGCTACATGCTTTCAGTCTCCACATCACCAAAAAGTGAATTAAAGTCGTTTCCCACTGTGAAACTTTCAGTTAAAGATGATCAAAAATCACACAGCAAGGCTGCTACTGCTACTACAACAGGTTGCTGTTGTGATCCTATTAAAGGTGGAACTGCTCTTCTCTTCAGTCTCTTCAGTGACCAATGCTGAGCTACTCGATGTTGTCCAAGGTTTGAAAAACTGAAGTAAAAATGTGCTGAGCAAACTAACCACTTTGTATTAAAGCCGTCTCAGATCTGAAGTTCCTATTCGCCAGCTTTTTTTGCAATTTTTACACTTTTAAAGATGTACATCCACCATGGCTGTTTCTGGGAAATCGTATGGAAAGCGCCAACATCCCTGTCACTACCCTAAACAGTAGATTTCTGCACTGTCATGCCTACTGTCCTGGACTCCTTAAATTCACTTTCACCCGCTGGTTCCCTGGAGTCCCTAGATGAACTTGGGACCTTTATTTGCCATGAACCAGTAGGAGATCACATGACTCCCAGCCTCGACCAATAGACTTTCATATCCTCATTCATCCTCACCTGAATTCTAGTTACACAGCTGTCTGTTATTATCTGATTATTCAGAGGATATTTACAAACGTATTTTGAGCATTCGCTATATTCTTGTGTGTTGACTCTATTTCTGTTTACTGGTTTTCTCTTCTCGTCTGCGCCCTCTGGTACTGGCTAGTTTGTTTCTTCCGGTTTTGACTTTGGACTGTTTTGTGACCTCCCTTTTGGATTGTGCCTGTTTGTTTATTCTCATTCCCAATTAAATTTGTCATACATCTGCAAGCGCCTGACTGGTCTAAACGCTTGACATGCACCACCATTTGCTGGTGCTCTGTTGTCGTCTATGTACATTTTGGGGTTGTAAATATCAATGAGTGTATTGAAACTGGCCATTTTGCAAATACAGGATTTGTTTTTGGAGGAGAGACAACAGAGTTTGAGGGACACAATATATCAGTCCTGTGACAGTAGTTTTCAATAGTTTTTATTCCAGAGTACCTTTAATAAGAAGCTAGCCCTTGCTTTCCTCACAACAAGCAGCCTTTATTCTTATAGGAGGACTTCCCCTAGATGTTGAATTTTGCAGGTAAGACTAGATATCACTGAGGCACAAGAGCATTAGTGAGGTCAGGTTCTGACTGTGATCAGTTGGGTCTGGGTGACAAATCATGTTTTAAATCACTGTCCAATCCCCAAAATAATAACTTTACAGGAGAAGCCAAAAACATTCTTTACATTCAATATAAGTCTATGTAAAGAGATTTTATTCATAGTGAGTTTAGGGCTTTTCTGTTGGTCCATTGATGATATAAAGAGCAATTGTCACATATAAATGATGTGGAAAGATGCTTTTCTTAGGACAGCGACGATATGCAACTGATCATCTGGGGCAGCAATGACTGTGCCTTAAATATCCCGTTCCACTGATTCCTAAGAAAATCTCGACATTCTTTACCTGTCAGTTGTCAATTTAGGCCCACCTGCCTTGTACCTCCATTCATTGGCCATTTTACAGGAAACGCTCAATAAATAGGTACACTTTTCAGATTTACCATTCAACTTATCAGCCACTTTCTACCTTGTTTACCACAGAACCATCACTGGCCATATTTAATTTGAGTGGTGGGCAGAGATAGACACCAGCTATGGAGTTGCAGCTAACAAGCAGGTCTCACGTTTTGACAGCCAAGTTCCAATTCAAGACTCAAGTCAGCCTAATCCTGAGTCAGGAAAAGTGACACATGACAACGACTCTAGCTGAACATACGCTAAAAATAACCACTAGTTTGAAACATGTCCACTTCACTTGAAAAGTAAGTGATTTGGCGGAGAGTCCCACCTGCAGTCAGACATCTTTCCAAGTTTCTTCTAAGTCATTGGTGTTTAAATTGAGTCCAAGTCTCAAGTGCACACTTCTGGTGGCGGGTCATTGTCATCACAGTGGTGATATCAACATAGAAAGAGAAGTGGAAGTGTGTGTTGTGCAGGTCCAAGTCCAGCATGGGATCTCATGCCTATGCTGGATTGAGGACAGTGGATGCTCTTGCATTCTAGGACAGTCATGGACTGGAGGATAGGGAACCGGCCTACTGAGCGGAAGGTTGTCAGTCCCCTGAACACAACTACAGTGCCCTTGCCCTACAGGCACCTAACCCCCACCTGCTCCATGGGTACCGTGGACAGGCAAACATGCTCACTGCCCCTTAATTGCTGTCGAGTCACTTGAACTATGCATGCTTCCATAACGTTGATGACATATTTGTTTCAATATACAGAGTTAGAACGTTTTCACACCAGCACTAGTTAGTCTGGTTAAAACAGACTCTGGTTTGTTTGCACTCTTGGTGCGGTTCGTTTTGGCTGGTGTGAAAACAGTAATCGCACTCGGGTGTGGACCAAAACAACCGCACCAAGACCCTCAAGAGGAGGCGGTCTTGGTTTGGTTCCAAACGAACTCCGGAGTGGTTCGTTTGTGGTGAGAACATGATCCGACCTCGATCCGCCCCAAGTGTTAGGTGTACTCCATACGTTTGATCTAAACATCTCCTGCAGCCAGGTGTGCTTTACATTAAGGGATGCGGCAGATCTCATAAACAGAGAACTGGAGTGCTCCGTGCTACACTGTACAAGAAATGTGCAATTGTTTGGGAAAACCAGATCTTCTCCCTGTGTTTACTTTCTTGCTCGCATGCCAGGTAGCTCTGACCAATCAGAGGAGACAACATGCTCACGTGGTTTGTTGGGGCGTGGTTTGTTTGGTACGTTTTAGTTTTTACCTGTGTAAAAATAAACCTAACCGAGGCGGGAAACGATCCAAGTAAACAAACTCATTAACTGATCTGGACCAGTAAAAACGAACTACAGGTGTGAAAACGCCCTTAGTCTTTTTGGTTGAGCCAGCAAGCCAGCAGTGGCAATTTTTTTTTATCATGACAGCTGCAGCTGTGCTGTCCATTTTACCTGGCCACATTTGTGGAGAGGTGTGAATTGTTTTTACAAAACTCACTTCTACCCTTTCACCCCTCATTACTTATTACCAGCTTAACACAGAGATGCAACACAGTCCTAGTTAAAAAATATTTGATGTGTTTAATTCAAAATATTCATGTTGATTTCTGTTCCGCTGATGGAGTGGCCACTAGGGGGCCTGCAGATAGGGTTTAAAACTGATTGTTTAAACCACTCCTGAAACATATTTGGCTAGATGGTATATAGGGGTGAATGAATTCCGCACCAAGTTACATTCAACAACCAAAACCCTTTGTGGTCATATAGTCCAACTCCTGATGTGAGTTTAATTTGATAACCTACTTTATAGGCTTTGGGTCAAGCTAGTTAACTTTGATAAAGCACAAGTCTGGCTAACCTTTATTATGACAAGTCTTGTTTCACTACTATATACAATACCACTCAAAAGTTTAGGGTCACTTTCAAATGTTTGATGCAATTCACAAACAATATTGTCCATTTCACAATTAATGTAAGTGTATCAGATGATTTTTAAAGAATAAAAATGTTTGTATTAAAGCCTATTGTTGTATAGAGGCTTATTTTGCATACAGTCTTATTATCAGCAATTCTCAGTCCTCTGCCTAAATCTCCTGGTACGTTTGCCAATCCAAGTTAAGGATGTTATTGGGCTAATTGGTTGTTAGGACACTCTTGCTCAATTGTGATGCACAGCTGAAAAACATTCTACTAATAAGTGAGCATAAAAGGGAGCACAACATTCTAGGTTAGTTTAGTATCTGAAGCATCAGCAGTTGATGGCTTGCTGACCGACTCAAAATGACCAGAAAGAAACAACTTTCTTTAGAGACCCATCAGTACATTGTTGTGTTAAGGCAGGAAGGCTACTCCATTGAAAACAAGAAAATTTCACTGTGATCCCAAACTTTTGAGAGGTAGTGTATGCTTTTTAGAACCCAGCAAAGACTAGCTTAAATTTTCATCTGAATTTAATCGGACTGTTCAGGGATGTATTGGATGAGTATAACTGTGTGTGTTAAAATCTTTTTAGGTTACAATCCAGATATGAGTCACATAAAATGACCAGGCGTGAACAGATACAAACACAGTGGAAGCAGCTCTCGAGGAAGGACTGCCTAAGAATTATTGGTACTTACTAAAATCCCCAGTCAGAAAGACAGCGTGTGCACCAGGAGCCCACTCCCTAAAGAGCAGGCCACCACCAGGCTGCCTCTGCACCCCATATGTCTGGTAGCTCCGTGTGAACTGATCAAAGCCTCCCTCATCCTCCTCCAACTGAGCAAGACGCTCTTCAAACAGCCTGTACCTGGAGAGAAAGTGAGAGAAAGTGAGACACGGAGTTCAACTCTCTTTCTGCCAGTATTCCACACAGCTGTGCTGGGGGTGGACGAGGGGTGGGGGCTACAGGAAAAAGCTCCTTGCATAAAGTATTCTCAGTTCCTCCTACAGAAGTCCAAACAGAGCTTGCACAGATCCCAGAACTTTCCAGCAGGAGAACGCCAAGCGTCAAAGTGGAAGGTTTGGCAAAAACATTCAAACTAATACAAAACCGTTGAGGTATACATTCAGTTTTAACTGGTATGCAACTAATAGTATCTGGTGCACACCTGAACATATCTGATGCACCTATGTCCCTGCTTTGTATACAATTCTTATGTACACTCATTAAAAAATAATATGTAGCCAGATAGAAATGTTGAATTGCTTCCCCCTTTGACCTATCAAAATGAAGCTACTTTTGGGTTATGTACCTCTTGGTGAAAGATTGTTGACCACTAGACATGCCCACCATCTAGGCTGTTCTGATGTTAGGTGGTGTTTGAAGCAGTGGTTACGTGAGGGCATGCGCACAGGCTCTGGACTGCCTGGACAAACCAGCAGTAGAGAGGATCGCTTGATCCATCAACAAGTCAGAGCATCTCCCACTGTTTCCTGACCACTACGGAGTGAAGAATCCAGGTTCTCTTTGATCTCTGACAATGGTCAGGAGGCCTCATGGTGAGCGCTTCAATCCTACCTTTGCTGTGGCGCCTCTGAGTACCCCCAAATGCTGGTGTGAAGATCTGGAGAACCAATGCATATGACATTTGGTCACGCTTAGTAGTGATGCGAGGTACACTAAAAGCTCAGTGATATGTGAGGAACATCTTGTGACCACTTGTTGGCTCTCATGGTAGAGCTCCCAACTGGAATTCTTCAGGAGAATAATACTCCACACAGAGCAAGGGTTTCCCAGGAATATCTTTGCCAGACTGTTACACTTTCTTGGGCATCTGGTCGCCAGATTCATCACCAATTGAACATTGGAACCAGCTGAAATGCCGACCTACGAGTGTGCAGGATCTACAGGCACAGCTGCAATGTCTGTGGGCAAATATGGCACAGGATGCCGTACGGTAACTGTATTCTTTCAATGACCAACCATATCTAGATGTGGCCCAGCTGGGTACAGTTTGCCAGTTTTGCCCAATAAACTTCTCCTTTCACTGTAATTTTGTAAGCATTTACATAAACCCTTATTATATTCACACAAATAAACTCCTTTTGGGACATTATTTGTGTAATTTGAGGGAAAAAAAGATCCATAGTGGTGTCTGCTGTAATTTCACATTAGGATGGAACATTGTTGCTTCTCCAGCTTTTCATAAAGAACGTCTGTGGGTGGAATATGAATATGGATCGATCAAGTAAGCAAATATTTAATGTAATGTAAACATCAGCACCACATGATTACCAACCCCAGTACCAGAGGCTCCATGATTTAATAGGGCTAAAGTTAATGCACAGTTCAACACCATTTTAAACAAACTAAACAGCTTCCAAGCACATTTGACAGTAACCCGTCATAGAAATGCTAAAAAGAGCGATGCGGTTTTATGCTGACAACAGCAGGTAAAGTAATGATGTGGATGTCGCTTGGTACAAGATTTCATGGTGGGCAGAAAAGGACACAACATTTCAATGGCAGCCTCCATCAAACTAGTGAAACTGATGAAGTCTGTTGTTCACTTAAGCTTTCTGATACAATTCTGTTAGCTCCTACTTCAAACCAGTCTTATTTTGCATTCGGAGGATGGGGGGGGTTGGAGGGGGAGAAGGAAAAAAAACACTCCTAATGAAATCTCACTTGTGGCGTGACATTTGCGAAGTATCTTTGCTGTGAAACACTGTCTCTTCATCTTGTTGCTCGTTCAGCTGAAAAATGAGCAGCACCGCGTCTCCTCCTGCGTGCGGTTAATTGAAGTGTCTGTCTGTAATGGACTAATATCAGAACTCATTCTGTCATACGCTCCCTCTGCACTAACACTAGAGACTTCACGCTCTGATTGTAGTATTACCACACCACGCCCACAGAGAGAGAGAGAGAGAGAGAGAGTAACGTAGACAATTAAAGAGTAAGAAAAAGAGTGGAAGGCAGTATGTTATATATATATATATATATATATATATATATATATATATATATATATATATATATATATATATATATATATAATGAAATAATATATATATATATATATATATATATATATATACATATATATATATATATATATATATATATATAATGAAATATGTATATAAGGGAAAAACAGAAAGAAGACTGAAAAAGAGGGAAAGAGGAATGCATATACAGTTAGAAGAATAGAGGTAAAAAAAGACAGAGACTGAAATAAACTGAGAGAAAGAAAGAGAGAAAGGGGGCTTAGCGAAAGAAAGACTAAAAAATTCAATAAAAAAGTGAGTGAAAGAGTGAGAGAGTAACAGAGAGAAAGGAATCCAAGGAAAAAATGATGAAATGAAAAAAAACCCAGAAATGTATAAAGAAATGATAGAAAAACAGAATGAGTGTGGGGCTTAGAGAAAGAGTAAGTGAATGAAAATAAGACAGAAAGAAAAACAGAGAGTAAGAAAATGAGAGTAGAGGGTGGAGAAAAAGACTGAGAGAATGAAGAAAGGCAAAAAAAGGAAAAACTAAAAGGATAAAAGACAGACAGAGAAATGAGGGAAATATAAAGAGAGCCTGAAATGTATAGAGCAAGGGCAAGAATAAAAAAGAAGTAGCAAGAGAAGCAGTGAAAATAAAAGAGAAAAACAAGAGAGAGTAAAAGAGAAAAAAGAGAACAAGATAGATAGGCTAGACAAAGCAAGGGGCTAGAAAAATAGAGAAATAAAGAGAACTGAATAGCTAAAAAGTAAGAGAGAACTGAAACCAAAGGAAAAAGTGATAAAAACGATTGAATAAGAAAGACAGAAATGTATGAAAAGTTATAGAAAGATGAGTGTGGGGCTAAGACAGAGAAAGAGGTTAAGTGAATGAAGGAAAACAGAGACAAAGAATAAGAAAAAGGGAGCAGAAGGTGGAGAAAAGATTGACAGAATGAAGAAAAGCAAAAAGAAAAACAAAAAGATAAAAGATAGACAGTGAGAAAGATAAAGAGGGTGTAATGTGTATAGAGACAGAGAAAGAGAGGAGACAACAAGGGCAAGAAGAAAACTGAGGACAGTAACTGAGAATAAAAGGGGAGAGAAACAATAAGAGAAGATAAAAGAGAGAAAATTAAGAGAATATGAGCAACATATATAAGGATAGAGAGCAAGAGAGAGAGAAAGAAGGAGAGAAAGAGAGCAATACAGAGAGAGAGAGTGAGTTGTTCAAACTAAAAAGGGATAAAATATTATATTTGACATTTCTTTATAATTTAAGGGCTCAATTATTATTCTAGCACTTTCCTTGTGAGGAGAAAGAGGAGAGGAGAAATGGCTGCAGTTTTCTTCCTAATGAAGAAAAACGAAGGTGCCGCTAGGCTCTAATGCTAGCTGGCAAGCTATGCTAACATCTGCACCTACTGGCAAAACCGGCTCTTTGTGGATACTCTTTATATAAACGATAACTTTTATAGAGTGGTTCTCGCTCTGAAGCCACATCTTAACTTTCTGGCTGGTAGCTGTTTTATGTGCTACCTTAACTAGCTAGCTAGCTAGCCTCAACTCTGCCTTAGCAAGAAATCTGTCCATCTTCACCAGCCCTTGTTTGACCAACAACCCTGACAACCGAAACATGAAGAAAAACCCATCATTTATATCAAGAGTATCCACAAAGAGGCGTTTTTGACTTTCCTCAGTGGGTGTTGATGTTAGCCAGCTAGCTAATATGAGAGCCCACTGGCAACAAACTTTGTTTTTCCTCATTTGTTCAAGAATTGTAACTCACCTTATCAATTACAGCCATTTGCTCTTTTTATTCTCATCATAAGAAACATTATTCTACCCCTGCGGATGCATGTTTGAGCAAAGATAGACAGATATCTTTAAAGAAGTACAAGAGAAACCAAGATCTCCCTAAAGAAGTGGCTTTACTGAAGATTTCAGGTTCATTCACATCTGTTGTTCTTGGCTTTGATTCTTTCCCCTCATTCTTTTACATGTGAAACTGCAAACACACACCAAATGTATTTTGACAACATGTACATACGGGAAACAAACATTTATCTTCAAGCAAGAATCAACCATATAAATAGTTCATTGCATTGCTCTTATATATAGTCTCTGTCCAATAAAAAACATATATCTCCAGTTTTGCTAATTTCTATTTTTTTTTTTACATTAATTTAATACAGCAGCTGCCATTTTGTGGGAATTGTGGGAAAATGTCATGAGGAATGGACCAATGGAAATGCTCTAAAATAGTTTGGGGAAAAAATCTGGTTCCATTGACTTGTAAGGTTTTTGTCCTCTTCTGCAAAGCCATTTTGGAGATACTTGATTTTCATTGGACAGCAACAGTATATTCACGGATGCATATAAACTTATTTTATCCAGTTATATTGCATAAGTAACATAAACAACAGTCAAACTACATGGTCACTGAAATGCAAGACCTTAACCAATATTAGGTGTAGCAAGCCTGGACCAGCTAGCGAACACACAGATCCAGCAAGAAATGAATTAACAAAATATTAACAGCAAATGCTGATTTGTATGCCTCTTCAAACGATTACCATCTTTTTAGTTTCAATACTTCATTAACTGATTTTCCCAGGCTCAAACCTAAAGGGGGAATGAGAAACACCATGCACACAGCAACCTGACTGAACAACAACTGGAAACACAATGGAGACTCACAAGCTGATACACAAGTTAAAAGCCTGCAGCACCCAAAAAATGGATTGAGGGGTTAAAATAAACATGCTAGAGTGATAAATGAGTAGTTTTATGGACTATTCAATGAGAGCCTTGGCCAGTGCTGTAGAGGCTTAGAGGTCAATACATGTATATAGATTTATATTAAATAACATCTGTAACCCCAAACCATTCATCATCTTTCGCTTTATCCGGTCATGGGAGCTGGAACCAATCCCAGCGTCATCAAGCGAAGGTGGGGTACAGCCTGGACCGGTCATCAGTCCATCACAAGGCCACACACTCATGCAGACCTACGGGCAATTTAGAGGGACCGTTTAACCTAACATGCATGTCTTTGGACTGTGGGAGGAAACCCAGAGGAAACCCCCTCAGGCATAGGGAGAACAAGTAATCTTTACACAGAACGACCTGGACCAGGAACCAACCCATACACCACCGTGCTGCCTTAACCCCAAATCATAACCCCAAACCATGACCCCATTAAAGCTTCAATTATTCGCTCATGATTGGTGCCAAATCTCTGGAGCCCAAAAACCAGTATTCAGCCCAGCCCTAATTTAAGGTGATGTTAGTCTACATCAGAAGTCTGATCAAATGTCCTCCTTCCTAAAGATTTCACTTTATTTCACTATTCAATTTTACTATTCGAAGCAGACTTCAAGATGGGGCGGTTCTGGAAGCCACTTGGTTTAAAATAGAACGAGGGGTAGCTTGCCAGTAAGAAACTGGGATAACCAGCAACCACCGGGATAAGAATATTGAAGACAAGGTTAAGCTCTCGAGCTATCTCTCGTTCACCCACATACTCAACTACTCTTTCTCTACCAATCCCCTTCTTATTGTCTCTCCTTTGTCTTAGCCAAACAGCAAATTGACACAGTCTTTCAGGCAGATTCAGATGTTGTCTTGACAAAGTGCAGAGTCTGCCAACGCCGCCAAGCTCATTCATCTGTTTCACGCAGAGCAGATAATTGGGCTAAAAGAGTGGCGTATGGAATGAGCACATACGACTGTCATTGTTTAAATGTATATAGAAACGTACAGCGCACCCACTTGCTGCATGGCATGGCGCTGAATATAAATTCAGAGCGCTCTCTGTGGCAGTGATAAGAGTAATTACAGAAGGGAGCAGCTCATTGGGGCTCGGCTGAGAGCTTAAAGAGCTCATTAAAGCCTGAACAACAGGGCGAGATGGGCGCCGTCAAGTGCCCTCTCAAAAACGCTGTTCTTAATCAAAAGATGTGCCAATGACAGGGAGAGAGAGCGAGAGAGAGAGAGCGAGGAAGAGAGAGAGAGAGAGAGCAACACAACACAAACATAACAAGTATCCCAACACAGACAGCTCATCCAATTTAACCATCCAACAATTTGCACATTCACACATGTCTTTTTATATTAATGCTAAAGCAAGAGGGAAAAAAAAGTTGGAACGTATCAACCTGTCAGAGAATAACAAGAAACGACACCCAACGAAAAAAGAAAGGAAAAAAAAGAAAAGATTTAAATCAAAACAAGAGGTTATTCCGGAGCACCAAGTGTTTTCCACAAAACCTCACAAGATCCAGGGTTTCTTCCACACAGCTCTGAGTCAGCAGAGCAGGGCTTCAGGAGAGGGAACGCGACCCCCGCGGCGCCGGGACGGCTTAATCAAGCTCAGAGCGGACCGCAGCTCAGTCCGACACTCTAGTTGTCCTTGCTTTTAGTGAAGAAACAGAGGCTTGTCAGTGCACCCCCCCTGCTGAGGACCACACAGGGAGGAGAGTGAAGCTCTGGCAAACAGCACAGTCAGTCAGCATCAACACAAAATAACAACCTCCACACATATACTGTATATGTGTGGAGCACCGAGCAAAGGTCCGAGACCCCGTTTCCAGTCTAGTGAATAATTTAAAACAGTGTAAAATTATGCCCCAAAAATCAACTGTAGTATTTAGTCTGTCCTCTATTAGAGCTCCTGGACACTTTTAGTAAATAAATCTGTGGGAATATTTTTATACACATCCAAAGTTCAGTGTTAGAAGTTGGTTCTGCTTTTCACCATCCAAATAATTCCACTTAATGTTAGTTCTGAAAACAGCAGTAGCTTCATTGTTTATTTTTTTTCTGCAATGGTACATGACCAGATCAGATTGGATTTGTATGTCCAGACATCTGCATGGATTGCTAGGGTGGCTCTCTTTCTCCTCTCTCAATTTTTCGTTTGATTGGATGAAGTTAACTCAGGTCATTTTTTCAGTAATGGTACATGAACATTTTGCCTCGTTGCATTTTAATCAGGCAAATGTACGCTAGTCTTTGGTTTTGTTGGAGCAAATCGGATTTCTCAAATCAGATCCTGGGAGACGATTATCCTTACAGCTATTTGCAGGTGATCAGATGGGATTTGTGTGTCCAGACACCCATTTGCATGGATTGATGGGGTGGCTCTCTTTTTCCTATCTCAGTCTATGACGATTAATATAATAATAAGAACAATTGATGGGATTTACACAGAACTGTTCACAGTGAAAGATTTGGAGGGAAGGTCTTTGATAGGATGAAGTGTACTAGAGTTGAGCGGGAAGGCAAACTTTATGGGCAACATATGAGGCTTGTATGTTCCTTCCTTGGGCAGCTAGCTTGCTTACTAGTGATACTGATCGAGCCAAAGTTCTAGTTTGTGGATGACAGACGCAATGTGAAAAGTATAAAGCGTGTAAAGTATAAATGTATATGTATGTATGTCAGTCTCATGGTAGATATCTGTGTAGGTTGGTTGGTGCTCCAGATATGCTCAGTGTGGTTCCTTCATTTCCATATAGAAATTACCACCAGCGGTGAACAGAGAGATCTGGCACAGCACACCATGGTGAGAAAAAGTGCTGGTGAATATATACTATAAGGATTTGACAGCGACACATCCTTTGTGTTGAGCTGTCTTCTTATGGTGGAAGGTTGGGCAGAAACACTAGAGGTTTTTGTCAGATCTTGAGCAAGTGGAGAAGAACTTGATCTCGTCCTATCTCTCAAACATGAAAGCTTTAAGCTTTATCTGATGGTGAATTTGGATGGTCTACCAGGACTTACATGGTTGGAATCCCATTTTCTCTGTTTCTGTAAAGGATTGAATAATTTTGTTGTACTCAAGATTTTTTCCTCCTGATTTGTTCCTCATGCAAGTTGTTCATTATGTCCCATCTCCTCAAAAACAGCTTCCGAAGAATGAACAACTTAATGGCCAATTTGACTGGCATATAAATAAATGAACGGTAGCTTTTAACATTTGCACATAACTGTATGATTTTGGCCTGTACATGATATAGTGTTATATTATATTGCTGGGCATTTTCTATCAAACAAGTAATTTATCAAACCATTTCTAGACATGACCATCAAGTCATTTGAAACACTTGATTTGCCAACACAATATATTTAAGAACCTGATTTAAAATGTTACATTGGTTTGCAATAAAGTACGCCTTATCTAATATCGAGTATCTTTTTTTCTTAGAAGTGTAACAAGGCCGGTTAATTAACAATGTTATCAAAGGCATCAGTTTACTGAGAAGGATCCTCAGTAAACTGCTGACCATCAAGGAAAATGTTGACCACCTTCTGTACAGTGGCATCATCAGACAGAGGAGCTCATTCAGCGTCAGACTGCTGTCCCTGTCCTGCTTCACAGACTGATTCAGGAAGCCTTTTGTCCCTCAGGCCATCAGACTGTTTAATTCATCCCAGCACAGCAAAACATAATCCTGTAACACTGTTATACTCCGGACCCCTGTATCAGCTATCAGACACTGTTATACTCCAGACCCCTATATCAGCTATCAGACACTGTTATACTCCGTACTTCTATATCAGCTATCAGACACTGTTATACTCCAGACCCCTATATCAGCTATCAGACACTGTTATACTCCGTACCTCTATATCAGCTATCAGACACTGTTATACTCCAGACCCCTATATCAGCTATCAGACACTGTTATACTCCGTACTTCTATATCAGCTATCAGACACTGTTATACTCCAGACCCCTATATCAGCTATCAGACACTGTTATACTCTGGACCCCTATATCAGCTATCAGACACTGTTATACTCTGGACCCCTATATCAGCTATCAGACACTGTTATACTCCAGACCTCTATATCAGCTATCAGACACTGTTATACTCTGGACCTCTATATCAGTTATCAGACACTGTTATACTCTGGAGCCCTATATCAGCTATCAGACACTGATATACTTCAGACCCCTACATCAGCTATCAGACACTGTTATACTCCGGACCCCTATATTAGTCATCAGACTCTGTTATACTCCAGACCTCTATATCAGTTATCTGACACTGTTATTCTCCAGACCTCTATATCAGTTATCTGACACTGTTATACTCCGGACCTCAGTATCAGTCATCAGACACTGTTATAATCCAGACCTCTGTATCAGTCATCAGACACTGTTATACTCCGGACCACTGTATCAGTTATCAGACTGTATTGTATTATTTATTTATTTCAGATTTAAATATGCTACAAATATTTAAGTATAGTATATATAAATATACAATAAACTATATATAATAATGACTATCCATCCATCCATCCATCCATCCATCCATCCATCCATCCATCCATCCATCCATCCATCCATCCATCCATCCATCCATCCATCCATCCATCCATCCATCCATCCATCCATCCATCCATCCATCCATCCATCCATCCATCCATCCATCCATCCATCCATCCATCTATTTGGGTCAAAATATGATCAGAATACAGAATCATGACCCTAGTGTCGAAAATCAAATCTCGAGCTGCTTGTATCCTACTTATTACATTAATGGATTATATTAGGTTATACTAGGAAAGTGTTTATTGATAGCAGCTCCATTACATTGATCAGTTGTTCATTATTTACACACTCCAAATTTAACAGCTGGTTCAGTTTCTCAAATCATCAGCAGCTTCTGAATGAGAGAATCAGGTGGATATGATTAGAGCTGCAATAAAACTCTGCAGGAGAGTCACCCGGAGCAAAACAAATTAAGAATCAGTGAGATATTCACTACTGCTGCTGATGTTTAGTCTGAATCATTAGTCTAATCACAGTGATGTTTGTTATCTTAGGTTTTGCATATCTTTGCTGTCCAAGATATTTTTCTATATCATTCGAACACAATTTTATATGCTGTAATAGAAATGCTCCAAGATCACTTTGAATAACACCTTTTACATTAACTTACACTGAAATTTAAGAATGTTCTTGGTCTCTCCTGTAAATTTACTAATTTAGATATACTTATTTTTTCTTTGGACTGCGATGATGTACAGATAATATAGATTATGTAAATGCAGATTTTTCCACTAGGAGCAAAAGAAGGGAACACATCACCCCATTCTTAAATCTTTCGATGGATACCAGTATGTTACAGAATAGACTTCAAGGTCCTGTTACTGCTCTATAAGTGTCTAAATGGCATAGGACAGCGATATAGTGATTTGAGCCAAGCAAAACTCTTAGATCACTAAGAAGTAGTCAGCTAGTCCTTACTAAAGTAAAGACTAAGACTAAGTAAAGACTGGGCAAGCAGTGTTTAGTTACTGTTCTGCTGTTAAATGGAATCAGTTGAGTGAGAGCGTTTGAAGAGCCTTAACACTAGACACCTTTAAATCCAGACTGAAACCATTCCTGTTTAAACAGGCTTTCAGCTTTTAAACCTCATTCTTCATTTTTATGTTTAATTGTCCTGTATTTTTTATTTCTTTTTTCTTTTAAATAATTTATTTTAATGTTTTAATGTTTTTTAATTAAAAATACATTTATTTAATGTTTTAATGACTTTTAAATGGTTTTTTTTGTATTTATTTGTTTTTATATCTTTATTTATGTAAAGCACTTTGAGTTGCCACTGTGTATGAAAGGTGCTCAGCAAATAAACTTGCCTTGCCTAATATATAGCTTTTTTGCTTGAGGATTAAAATCTGAGTCTTCCCACCAGTAACATCATATACTGTTGAGGATCATAACTTACTTAATTACTTAAATGTCTAGTAGTGTCATCTATTAAAACGTTCCTCTGGGAAAAACACATCACTCCAAAACTCTCTTCTTGGTTAAAAGTGTTTATTAAATGTCAACCATTCGTTTTATAGTGAAGATAATTATGGCCTTATGGCAGTACCTAAAGAAACTTTTTACCATAAAGTTTACCATACAGTTTTTACCAGAAAGTTACTTTTTACCATAATCCCCATATAATCTATATACTTCAAGAGTTCTTTAGTAAAGGCAGTGACTTTATGACTCTCTAGTGACTCTTCCTGGTTCTTTGCATGGTGAAAATGGTTCCTCAGATGGACAATCTGATGTACGTGGCTTGATATGAAGTCTTTTAAAAATAGGATATAGTACCAGATTATACTGTTACCAGGTTAACCAAAAAGGTTCTATATAGTACCACATTCATCACATTCTCCATTGATCTGATGGTACTCTTGGTTCTAAATTGAAGTACTGCCTTAACTAAAGAGTCCTTGAAGAAGCATCTCTTTAAATGGGCTACAATTGTTCAACTTGCCTGTTTACACCAATCAAAAACTGAAAACATCAAGTAATAATTATAATCAAAACCCACAAGTATGGATTTATTGAAGGTTTTAGAAATACCAAGGGGGTTCGGAGTCAAACTACTACCACTACTAAACTGCTAATAAAGCAGAACAGCTATGTTAGACTGATCTTCCCACTCTGATACGTTCATGACTAACTGGACCGTGTACGTTTTTTGTCATTTAATGATGAAAAGACATTCATTTTTACTGCTGTGTTCAATGAACAAACATACCTTCATAAGTAGCCTTCATTTTATCTTCTATAAAAATGCTAATAGCTCTTATGTTAACACCAAGCTATTATAATGCATTCTCTGGATTTCAAATGACACTTAGTGGCTCTAACAGCTTTTAAAGCAGAAAAACAGCAAAAACCTGTTCTTGTGTATATGTGTTATGGCTTGCTGGCTTGATGGGAATGAGAGGAACTATTTTGCTCTAAAAGTCCCATTGTCTTAGCCTGTAGCTCCCAGTTACTTAAGTGTGCTTTTTCAATTAATTAGAATCACACTTACACATAGTGGAGCTCCAAAGCATGTCAGCATTTATTTGTGGTTTCACATCAAACTTAGGAGGACTAGAGAGTCGTGAGGTCTGCCAACATGGTGGATAAATTTCTTGCGTATCTTATTGCCTGTTAAGGACAATTGTGGAGAAACCCTGTGGTGCTCGATTGTAGGTAGGTAGGTAACATAATATTTCTTATATTTAAAGTGAACAAAATCCAGTAGTAAAAATATAGTTATCTGTATCTAGTGATGCCAAAGTCACATCTGATGCCCAACATTCTCCTCCACACCACCAGATGTCACTGTCTTGTATATTCCAGCCCAGTTTTCCTCACCTGTTTGTCATTAGCAGTCATTCTGTAAAGTATTTAAGCTCAGTGAAATCTATCTATGGTTGCAAAGTCTGGGCCTCGCCATTTTCTTGAAGTTTGTCTGGTTTTTGACGTGCCTGGCACTAACTATGAGTTTGGGATCTGTTTTTACTGTTGGGTTCTCAAGGCCTTGTTTGGGTACCACCAAAGATATCAAAAGTATTACTCAGGTAGAAGTATAGATACTAGGGTTTAAAAATACTTCTGTAGAAGTTGAAGTATCAACTCAAGCTTTTTACTCCAGTAAAAGTGTAAAAGTACTGCTTTCAAAACTACTTTAAGTATAAAAGTAAAAGTAATGTAAGGAAAAAAATGCCACTAAGGACATACCATAGGGGTCTATAGTGCACTAGCCCACCTGAAAAAACCCAAAATTTGGGATGCACTAGGCTTCCTGTTTCAGCTGCATATACGTCCATTGAAAATGAATGTAGTTTAGTACAATGTAAATATATTAAAGAAGCATATCTGTGTACTACTGAGCATTAACATGTGTTTATGGAGCGGAAAATATGATGACTAGTTGTCTATAAGTATTGTAATGGTGCAAAAAGTCAAACTTCAAAGGCATGTTATCAATAATCTTTACTGGAATGTAAATGTAGATGAATGAAAACAAGCTGAAATGAAATATGAGTAACGAGACTATGTTTAAAATGTAAGGAGTAGAAAGTACAGATAATGGTGGGAAAATGTAAGGAGTAGAAGTAAAAAGTCAGCTGAAAAATAATTACTCCAGTACTCAAGTATAAATAACCAAAATTTCTACTTAAGTAAGGTAACAAAGTATTTGTACTTTTTTACTTGACACCTCTGGTTACTACTTTGATTTTCTGATGAATAAACTTGCAGCTGACTCCTAGCCTCTATGTGGGGCCATCCGTGACACCAGCTGCCTTCCTGGTTTGTTGACATAATCGAAGAACCACCATGTAGAGTAAAGAATTAGTGGTAATGACAAGAAGACCATTCACTGCACCTGTAGTAAAACTATGATGCCAGTGATCAGATGAGGATATCAGTTATCTTGATATTGGATAATATTTTCATTCAACCAAGGTTGACAGTGTTTCAGAGTGATTGTTAATTTGTATTAATTTTAGAGTTTTTAGGACTTTTATTATGTACACCCCAGAAAAACAGGAGTCTGGACCTCTGTACCCTCAGTGGTGGGTACGGCCATGACCACAAGCGAGATGTTTGTTTATGGCAGTTCTCTAAACGCTGTTTCACATTTCCTTGATCACTGTAGCAGCTTGTGGTTGATGCTTCAGTACAGTGCAGCTTTGGCCTGGATCAGGAGGTTTGGCTTAAGAGGCTCGCTAGCCGAGACGTTCCACCTGACCGCTCAATTTCTGCCATCCGTGGAGATTCCACCAGTGCCCATGCGCACTTGACTGAGCAGGAAGCACCAGTGGGTGGGCAGGCGGGCAGGGGATCGTTAAAAGAGTCCCGTACTCATGCGCTCGCAGCTTTAGGCTGTGCTGACTCATCATGACTCAGCGCTTTGGTCGAACAGAATACACAAACACACACCCGGGAAAATTCTCCTCGTTGCCTCTGGCGGACCCTCGCTGCTATTAACCAAACCCCAAAGCTTAAAAACACCTCACTGTAAAAAGACCATCCTCCAGTCCTCCTCACGCTGGGAGCTGTTTTAATACCTTCAATCAGTAACAAAGTTTAACCATGGAGCAAGAAGAGAAGAGAAGAGAAAAGAAGAGAAGAGGGGCATGGTATGAGGACAAGATAAGAAGGTAATAAGACGACAAAAAGAAACAAATGACAGAAGAAAAGAGAAGATGGGAAAAAGAACATGATGAAACAAAAGATAAAAGTGATAGAAAGGAAAATAGGAAAAACAGCAAATAAATGACAGAAGAGAAAAGCAGAGAAGAAGAGAAGAGAATAACAGAACAAGGACATGATAAACAAAAAGATGAAGGTGGCAGAAAATGACAAAAAAGAAGTAAATAGTTGAAAAGAGAAAAGATAAGGCAATAGAACAAAAATTGACAAAAGAGAAGGGATGGTGATAGAAAAGAAAATGACAGAAGAGAGGAAAAGAAAGAATGAGAAAAGAGGAGAGGAGGTGAGAAGAGAAGAGAAAAGAGGAGAGGATGATAGAAAAAAATAGAAGAGAGGAGAAGAAAGAAGGGGAAAAGAGAGAAAAGGATAAAATAAGAGAAGAGAAAAGAAAAGAGAAAATGGTGATAGAAAAGAATGACAAAAGAGAAAAGAAGAGGTGATAGAAAAGAAAGTGACAGAAAAGAGGAGATGAAAGAAGGAGAAAAGAGAAGAAAGGAGAAGAAAAGAAAAGAAAGGAGGAGATAAAAGAGAAGAGAAAAGAAAAGAGAAAATGGTGATAGAAAAGAATGACAAAAGAGAAAAGAAGAGGTGATAGAAAAGAAAGTGACAGAAAAGAGGAGATGAAAGAAGGAGAAAAGAGAAGAAAGGAGAAGAAAAGAAAAGAAAGGAGGAGATAAAAGAGAAGAGAACAGAAAAAAGGAAAGAAGGTAATAGAAAAGAAAAAGACAAATAAGAAGAGAAGAGAAGAGAAGAAAAAAGAAGAGAAGGTGAAGGTTATAGAAAAGAAAATGACAGAAGAGAGGAAAAGAAAGAATAAGAAAAGAGAAAAGAGGAGAGGAGAGGATGATAGAAAATAAAAAAAATACAGAAGAGAGGAGAAGAAAGAAGGGGAAAAGAGAGGAAAGGAGGAAAGAAGAGAAGAGAAAGAGGTGATAGAAAAGAAAATGACAAAAGAGAAAATAAGAGGTGATAGAAAAGAAAGTGACAGAAAAAAGGAGATGGAAGAAGGAGAAAAGAGAAGAAAGGAGAAGAAAAGAAAAAAAAGGAAGAGAGAAAAGAGAACAGAAAAAAAGGAAAGAAGGTTATAGAAAAGAAAAAGACAAATAAGAAGAGAAGAGAAGAGAAGAGAAGAAAAAAGAAGAGAAGGTGAAGGTTATAGAAAGAAAATGACAGAAGAGAGGAAAAGAAAGAAGGGAGAAAAGAGGAGAGGAGAGGATGATAGAAAATAAAAAAATTACAGAAGAAAGTAGAAGAAAGAAGGGGAAAAGAGAGGAAAGGAGGAAATAAGAGAAGAGAAAAGAAAAGATAAGAAAAAAGAGATGATAAAAAGAAAATTACAGAGAGAAAAGAAGAGAAGGTGATAGAAAAGAAAATGACAGAAGAGAGGAGAAGGAGAAGAAAAGAGAGGAGAACAGAGGAGAAGAGAACAGAGGAGAAGAAAAGAAAAGAGAAAAAAAGAGACGTGGAGAGAAGAGAAAAGAGGAGAACAGAGGAGAAGAGACGAGCTTGTGGAGAGACTCCTGAGACAGCAGGTGAATTGATGGCAGCAGCTGTGTAAAGCCAGCTGAGGTCACTTTTTATTTCTCCATCGCACACAATTCCAATGTTGTCCACATTCATTTACATTCCCGCTGAGTGTGAGGGGTCAGCGCTGGCACGGCGGCGTGGACAGAGGGATTTCTTAAGTGAGAAACTGTTATTCTGTGTATAGAACTCACTGTGTACAGCACTGGGGGGAAGGACGAATAGAAAACTGGCCTCTCTCGGTCAGGACAGGACCCGTTCTCTGAGGATTTTATGAGACAAACAGACTTTGCCCTGACCCGGTCTCTCTGGAATCACTACAGATGCGGCGCTTCTGTCATTTATGAGCTTTTCTGCCCGAGGCGTGTGGTAGTTACATGCACCCGAGTAAAAGTTTAATGGATTGGAACTTTTCTGAGCATTTCAAATGATAACACTTTCACTTCTCCACATGCATATTTGTAAATAAAGTATAACTTAGCTTTACTTTAGCCATTGGCATTAAGTTTCTGATTTCTTTTTTGGGTTTAATGTCATACTGTTTTCTTCAGTGTTTGGACTGCTTTGGCTGTTGCTAATGTGCCTCAGTTTTAGATTTTATTTTAGTCTAAAAGAATCCTCAGTCCCAAAGCTGATACTTGCTGGATGCTTTAAGTTTCTCAGAGGCTCCATAGAAAGCTTGGTAGTTTTAGTTTTTCTGACCACACTTCTTTTACTTCTTCATTCGTCCTTCCAGGTTATTGTAATATTGTAATATGTTGGAGAGTTCATAACCCAACTGCAGTCCCTTCAGCAATTTACTTTGTACATATGTATGTGTGTGTGTGTGTGTGTGTGTGTGTGTGTGTGTGTATATATATATATATATATATATATATATATATATATATATATATGAGCAAGATTAAATATTATATCATGTAAAATATATATATCAAAGTTGTATTGTTAGATATTAACGTCACCGTCTCAGGTATTAATCTTTGCAGTTAGGCAGCTACTGTCACGTCCAGCTGTGTTTAGTTTAGTCTGTTTTTGTTTACATTCTGTCATTGCCATGCGGTTTCTGTTTATGTTTGCCATGTGCTCCTTGTCTCCGCCCTTCACCTGATCTGTGTTGTCTCCCTCTTGTTAGCTCCTGTTGTTCATGATTAGTTCCTGCTTATATTCCCTGGTCCGTGTGTTTTGTCTTTGCTTGGTATTTTGTCGTACTTCATGTTAGTGGAAACCGTTGTTGTTGGTAACCTGTTTGAATCTTGTTAGCCTTGTGATTGTTTCTTTTGTAGTAGTTCAAGTTAGTGTTTCTAGTTTCTTTTGTTGTCTAGTTGTGTTTTTGTTTCTTAATTAAAGGCCTTCCGGCTTGCGCCTGCATCCTGCCTCCTCGACTCTGCCTTCGTGACAGCGACTAGGACCACCTGCTGAACTGCACTGCTTTTTTGCACTTTTTTTTGCAAATCCTAACAGCGACTTTAAGTACTTAAGTGTACTTAAGTGACTTTTCTAGGCCAGTTTCACTTCAATTTCAGACACTATTTCAAAATTTTTTAGAAGGAGTTCCACTGTAAAGGTAAATCAATACTTCAAGACATTTTCTTGACCTAATATTTGTTAAATTCTATTTGGAATGTACCTGGCTTGTTTATTTTTATACAAACTTGAGTCATTATTTCATAAAACATCAGTAAGGTGTAATGATGATGATATTTCATCTATATATATATATATATATATATATATATATATATATATATATATATATATATATATATATATATATATATATACGTATCTTACTGTTATTTATAATAACTGTAAAATACTGTCAAAAATCACAGTGTTTGTAAATTGGCATCAATGCAATCAGTTTCTCAATAACAGAAAATAACTGTAGTTTATCAGCGTATACAGTATTTTCTGTCAACCGTTTAAAAATATGCACCATCATCAGTTTACAGTCCAGTCACTATCCATCAAAATCGTACTGGTGATGTTTGTTTTTAATGATAACCCTTTTTTATTAAACTGTCCAAACTTCTACTCATTTAAGCAACAAAATATATGCAGTGGGCGGGGCCAGCCCATTTGGCTCAGTTGAGTTAAGACTCTTTCAGCTCATTCAGTCAGTGCAGGAAGTGCTGGGCAGCTTGTATTGTGTTAATTTGTAAAATAAATAAAGATAATCTAAATCAGTTCTTAGACGAGGAGACGCGAGCTGGTACATTTACAACTAACACGTTTGAGCTGCAGCTGTGGCGGCCCCTATGAAACTCGAGAACACGGTAGCTGTTAACGTGTCTTCTAATGTTTGCAGCGATATGGTTTTGTCAGTATAATTATGAAACTTTTAAGATATAAGATGTTGTTAGTTAGGTCTGTTTCATTTAATAACTAAATTTAACAAAAAAAAAATGTAGCTTGAACAGTGTTAGCTAGCTAGCTGGCTGGCTAGTTGGTTAGTACCATAAATATGCAGTTGTTTTACTGTCATATACTGTAATTCAATTTACAGTACAATACTGTTAAAGTAAAAACAGTAGATGCACTGTAAAATAAAAGTAAAAAAAATATTTATATACATGTGAGCAAGATGAAATATCATAAAAAAGAGAAATAAAAAATCATTTTGAACTTTAACACATGCTAGATGTTTGAAGATGTGTTGCAGAGTTAAAGGTAAATCAATACTTGAAGATGTTTTCTTCATCTAATGCTTGTTAATCCTACTTTAAATGTACCTGGATTGTTTATTTTTATACAAAATTGAGTCATTATTTCATAAAACATTTTATTTTACCATTTTATATTAGACCAGTAGAACATCACCTAATCTTCAGCTGCTGTGCTGATGCTGGATGTACCAAAATTCCTTCTCCAGTTCAGGATGTTTTAGCAATGTTAATGCTACTTCTACTTGAGTCACCATAAAGTTGATTTTAGATTTAGCCCACCTGACCTGTGCCTCGGCTCCCTGTTCAAAGCAAGGACGTGAACCCACCTGTCTGGGCGTTCACCTTAGCTACAGATGAACTGATTAGTCTCTGGGTGGCCAAATGTGAGATCTGAACCTGGGCCCAGACAGAAGGGACACGACTGCACTAGCAAACACGCCCCTCCTGGCCCCTTACTGACATGCTTGGCATCATCTGGCAATATCCTGTTTCCACACCGCACCACACAAAAACAATATCTGCTCTGATCCAACTTTTCAGGCAGAGAGAGAAAAACAGAATAAGGAGGAGGATTACATCATTTAACTGAAGTACTTTTTTATGAAATGAAGAAAAGATAAAATAAGCAGCTTGCACAACTTCCTATGACTCTGTTTGCAGTGCACAAGGCCAGTATGGGTCTAGCCCAGACTGCAGCCTTGGAACGAGCATGGCGACAGAACGGCCCCGGTGTGAGCTACATGACAGGGAAATAAGCTGAACATGCACCTCCATTACAAAACTGGCAACAACACAAGCTTTTAAAACCACCTGCTTTCCTCTGAGGCCTGAACCCAACACATACCCATAGCGGCTCCTAATAATATAAACGCCACAAATTCTACAAAACACACGCGCCTAATCTCCGGTGCCATGTCTTCCACGGCTCCATCCGATTAGATCGTAAAGCCTGATGCCGAACGCTGCTTGTTTTATCGGGAGGTGATTTAAATTCAGCTTTATTGAAACTGCACTGCAGGGTGCATCTGTCTACCATCTCTTACATCACCTACTGACATGAAATATCAGCAACAGGGTTCTATTGTGATTTACTGAAAGGGAATTTTCTCCCTACAGATGCCATTTGTGTTTGTGTCTACAGGAAGAGATCGAAGTTTGATAAAGTGTTTTACGGAATTACAAATATCTACATTTTGCTGCATTTTTTGAAATAATAATAATAATAATAATAATAATAATAATAATAATAATAATAATAATAATAATAATAAAACTTTGCATTTTTCTAATTTGCTCCAAGATTTTTTTTTCATTTTGTCATAACATTTATTATTTTTAGTAATTTAACTTGGACCTGATCTTCACAAATTTTGTTGACCAACTAATATTAACAAGCATATTATTTAACTTATGAGATACTGTAAACTGGTCAGTCATAACATTAAAACCACCTTATATCTACACACATTCTCCATTTTATCAGCTCCACTTACCATATAGGAGCTACACTTATAGACTGCAGTCCATCTGATTCACTGCATGCATTGTTTATCCCCTTCCATTCTGTTCTTTAATGGTCAGGACCCCTAGCAGCCCTATGAGCTACTGTCTCTGACCTTACATCTACAAGGTGGACCGGCAAAGTAGGCGTGTCTAATGAAGTGGACAGCAAGTGGATCTTCAGCAACACTGCTGTGTCTGACCCACTCATACCAGCACAACACACACTAACACACCACCATCACCTCAGTGTGACAGCATTGCTGAGAACCCACTGCCCAAATAATATCTGCTCTGTGGTGGTCCTTTTGGGGGGTCCTGATCATTGAAGAACAGGGTTACAAAGTATACAGAGATTTAGAGGGACTACAGTCTGTAAGTGTAGAACTACAAAGTGCACGTGTATTGTAAATGGAGCTGATAAAATGGGCAATGCGTGTAGATAAAAAAAGGTGATTTTAATTTTATGGTTGATGAATGTATGTTGGTAATGACTAATGGTAAATAAACAAATTATATTTGCCTTCATTAATTAAAAATAATTCGTTTTTACTTTAAATAAGCTGCGCTAATTGCACTGATCAAATACTTACGGAGGTTTGGTAATGTTTAACATGTGGTACTGCTGCATTACTACTACATGACAGGTTTGACTTTAAATGTTATGCTACAATTCAATAATACAATAAACGATTTAAGCTATTAGGTAGCATTTTGTATTAAATTCAAATTTATTACAAATCTAATAAGATTATTTATTACAAATCTAATAATCAAATTATATGAAGTAATAAATTATAAAGTAGGCTTTTGTTACTTGTTTACTTAATTTTAGTTAAGCATTATGGATTACTTATCTTACTTTATACTTGGCAGAAATGCATTAGCCTAACTTAGAACACACTTGTCCTGTTAGTAGTTCCTTTGTGTTAGACATGGATCAAGTCTGCCTTTTCATTGGACACCACCAAAGTAAAGAAAGTTTCTGTAATTATAATCAGTTAAGCTGTTTTCTAAAATCATGAAGAAATGAATAATATGAATAATTTGACTAAGTGCAAATATTTATTAACGAACCACTATTTACATTGCAACTGTTTTCAGTGTTAAGAAATGCGGTCTCAGCTTTCTGTTACCAATTAATTTTTTGCATAATGCATTGTTATCATATCTGATACCACTAGTAATTGCTTATGTAGTTAGATAATTTTATATAGTAGAGCAAATCAGCAGTAATAACTCTACTAATGTCATTTGCTATCAGTAACACTGAGAAGCCAGACCGGTTGCATTCATTACATGCTGCCCACTGAAGAGGGCAGCGCAACATGAAGCAACCAGCACATTAAGGTCAAAAGTGGACATAGATCTGTTGAGCTGTTGATACAGTATGTAAATTGAAAGTAAATGCAATTCTGTATATAAGTGACTATGTAATTACTTAATTAATTATACATATAATTACTTCTGATTCCATCTTTTTAAATAACATAGCCCTCCAACTCGGTGTCAATTCACTAATCTCAGAGTAACATTTAAACCGGGGCCCTTACAATAATTACATATGAATATAAAAAAATATCATGAAGCATAAGGATCATAATCCTGTCAGGGCAGCGTAGCATGAAGTGGCCAGTGCACTACCACACCTCTGATTTTCATGCTACCTGGTTTATGTTGGCCATGTGTTTTCACGTCGGCCGTGTGCATTCATGTGTATATGTGTATGTCTGCTCATGCAGCAGGCGAGCCAGAACACCTCCAGCCACAGCAGTGGCTTCATATGTACAGATGTACAGCCTTATAGTGGCTATCCTTGTATTGGGGCTAGACTAAGGGCAGAAACACAGTAATCTCCCCCACTAACATATTTGACCCCAACTCAACACATGAAGCGCTCTCATGTTAAAGGTTATTGCGAGGTGTGGGGGCTCCAGCTAAAGCCAGTGACAGAACTGAAAGGTGAGGACAGCCTCCTACAGGGCCACAACACTCACAGGAACAGCATTATTAAAGCACAGTTAGACAGCTTGACAGTAACTGGCCACTGCAAAGCTCCGGCTGCAGGCAAGATAGTAGCTTCTGAGTGCATAGGAGGTTCAGATGGGGTTGGATATACAGTAGCATGCTGAGGGACGTGAACACACACACACAGAGGCACACACATAATCACCTGTCTAGCTTTGACTTTTGGAAGTTGCAGTTATAGCTTGTGATAAACATTCTATCGCTATGTGTGTTTATGAACAAGCCCATACAGTCACTGAGTATCTATACTCATTGCCCATTTCATCAGCCCCACTATATAGAAGCACTTTGTAGTTCTATCATTTCAGACTGTAGTCCGTCTGTTTCTCTGTATACTTTGTTATCCTTTGATATCCTGTGGTCAGGACTCCCTCAGGACCACCACAGAGCAGATATTATTAGGGAGGTGGATCATTCTCATCTCAGTGACACTGACATGACTGAGATTAGTCCAGCAATAGTCCTGTGGGCATCATCCTGAGACCACTGATGAAGGACTGAAGGACAACCAACACAAACCGTGACAACAGATGAGCTATCGTCTCTGACTTCACATCTGAAAGGTAAACGAGAAAAGCTGTGTGTGTAATAGAGTGGACAGTGTGTGTCCACAGTGTCACTATTCATGAAGCAGCTATTGTAATCAACTTCAGATGACATGTCAGCAGTAAAGGGTACTAATTGCTTGCCAAACCATGTTTTTCTTTAGGAAATTAATAAATAAGTAACCCACAGGGCTGTGTGCCAGGCTCTGTTTAGATCTACTCTTCATTTATGTGTTGGCTGGACAACAGCTACACGTTCCATTATTTGTAATAAAGCAGCAACAGAAAACTCCCCACCGCCAGCTGCAACGTTCCACTGACCACAGGGGTGAGCCAAGTGTTCCATCAAGAGTTGGAGTGAACTGGTGAAATAAACCCGACACTGTTTTTCTGGGAGCCATGAATGACGAATGTTTCATTGTTGACATCCAGGATCATCTAATATAAAAGAGCATCCGCCTGCACCCCCCCCACCCCCACTTTAATAATAATAATAATTAATACTGCTAAAGCTCTCCTCTGATAATTATTCAGTGTAATGGACACCATGGCAACATTTCCATGGCTGCATGCTGCCATTGATTATATACCTCTATGAGGCATGGCAGTGTTTTATATCAACATGTAAGCACAGCATTAACATAATAGCTAGGTGATGGTAGTTAAACAGCAAAGTGGATAACTGGAATGGGTAATGCTTAGGTAGTAACACTCATATTTTAGGTTGCCTTGGGGAAACTCTTAGCCCTACGTTTGGTTTTCTGGCAAATACACTGTCCCTCTTGTTGATTCACTATATTCTCATCTGTGTTAATGTGTACAAGTTTATATAAATACATATGAACAGTAAAACAGCAAAGCCAGTGATACATCTCAACTTATATTTGTTAAAGTACCACATTCTAGGATTTCTATCCACTAAGTACTTTGAATTATTCAAGTTTTTTTTCCCTCTCTTATGAAGTCTCCCTTTCAGAAATATTAGGTTCTCTTTATAACACTGGCAATATGTTATTATGAGAATAAGGAAGTCTGGAACCCACTGACAGGCTCCACGAGTTGAAGGGGTTAAGGCCATAGAGCAATAATGTTAATGCAAAGAGTGCTTTGCATTACTCTTAATACATCTCACAGCACTATAAAATGTAGCACTCAAATGATTAAGGAGCAGAGGAGGAAGCGTTCAGGGAGAATCTTCTGACAGGGATCTCATTATATGAGTAGTTATCCTTCTCTGGCCCCGTCTCGATTTTTTTTTTTTTCACTGGTAAAATAAAATAAAAAAAATCCCCTAGCTAGCTTCATTACACATTATACTGGAGCCTCGGGAGAAAAGGGGGCGGTCTGAAAAGGTGGATTACAATCTGGCGTTAAACTGAATTAATGCAGAACAGGTCTGGGAGAAGGAAGTGTCACAGTAGAGCCACATAATGATCATCCACTGCCAACTCCAGCTGCGGGGACTTTAGCTAGGTTGGTGTAGGAGAAGAAGAACTTCACATGACTGAGAAAGAGTCTGGGATTGACGTTTTTGAGGAGACATTGTGGGAAGACACAGCATTAACAAAAAAAGAAAACGTTTTCTCCAGCGGGGTAGATTCTATATGAATTACTGTTGTTTTTATTACATAAAAGCAAGAAGAACACAGTAAGAACACAGTAAAAAATTATTGACCCTGTTAATACAGTAAAAGAACACTGTAATAAAAAGACCCCACATTAGTTAAGAAGCTTAAATGTATATCCTGTTCATAAAAATGTGGTGACCTGAAAACGGCTCAAAGGCCAAAACTGTAGACTTATTAGGGTACTAATAAACAGAGTGTGAAATTTCCCAACCAATTTAACGCCTTACGAAGTCTGAGCTCAGTGTAGGGGGCAATGGTTTGCAGTACACCGTAAGTTAGCAAGGCTTAAAGGTTCCCTACAAATTCCAATTAAGCGTGCAGTACACAATACATGTGATAAACATAAGGAAACTAATTCTGTTAGTCAGTTGGAGCATTACGCTATCAAGCTTGCTTTGCCTGTGTAGGCTTGTGTAGTACACTTAGATCCTACTCTCACTAGGCCAAGATGCCTTGTACTGGCCCAAGAATGATTGTCCCCCCTCCCCACTCCTCCAACTGGCTAGCGCCTAATGTTCCAGGCCAAAGTCACTTACATCATTAATCTGAGGGTCGTTATTGCCATAATCTAGGTTTGTAAGACTTTTAAGTGGCTTGTGTTCACTTGGCTGGCAAAACTTGAAAAATCTAATGCTCTATTTCTTCGGAGCCATAAAACTTTGAAATTAAAGCTCTGATGCTCTAATATCACACAAGGCTTAGGTTGGCTTCCTATTCGCCAGCTTCATGTTTAAATTCTCTGTAGAGACTCCACTATTTAAAGTAGACTCTGGTCTACTTTCTCACACAGTAGACCAGAGTGATCCCTTTACTGCCATGTTTGTTTAATAGGACAGACCCAGCATTTACATGTTCTTGTTCTTAGCATGGTTAGCAGTCAAACTAGATGTGCACTGTGCTTGAGTCCTACTGAACTGTGCTCGAGCCCAGCATGGAGCCATCACACTAGTCAAGGGAACTAGACTAGGCATGAACTGGGCATGCTGTGTGTACAGGATAATTAAGACAGAGCAAAATAAAAATTTGAACCACTCCACTACTCCAATATGAAGGCAGAGCTAAATGGTGTGATGACAACAGTTCTGTTGTTGGTCTACAGTAATGTGAGTTAATATGACTGTCCCCAAATAATCCACTTACATGGGGTAAAAATAAACCTTAGCTCTTGCAAGGGAAAAAAATCCATTAGACAGTCATAGCATTTCGCTAGCTAGCTCATTTGGCTTGTGAAAAACAAGCCCTGCAGTTATTATAGAGTGTAACTAAGGTTTTTATAAAACCATCCACTGAAAGGATCTAAAAGTATTCTCCTGCTTTTTGTGAAATTTTGTTTTACGCTGATACTATAGTCCTGTCCAGCAACCTGAATGACATTGCGGGCAGCATTAAGCCTGTTTAGTGCGTGCTTGTGCAAGCGATGCACTAGACAAACCACATGAACTCTCCCTCCGCTATGTCAATGGTTGTTTTCCTCAAGCTCACATAACCTGCTTGTCTATAGCTTCAGAGGCAGGGCGGTGCCAATTAAAAACAACAATAACCAGCCCCCACCAAAAGCCCCAATAAATGTCAGCAGCGAGCAGCAAGCATATTGGCTTCGTAACAGGGCTACCTGCGCATGCTAACCAAGCAGCTCATGAATATCACTGAGCCGGACCATCTTATCAGCTATTCCCCGACCGGGCTCAAGACCACAACGCCTGACTGCACGTTTTGAAGTTTTAATGAAAAAAAAAAGAAAAAAAGAGAAAGTTTTACATACGTTTCGCAGGCTTTGGAAGAAGCCCATTTGTGCATTCCTGATGAAACAGACCTAATTGGCTTGTGTCGTCTTATTCAAATGTATGCTATAAATAATATTATTTCATTTTTTTCCCACCCCATTAAAGCTGCGTGCTCGTCCACTCCCTTGGGTTGGCCTGCTGGAATGAAAATGGACCTTATCAAAAACAATAGCTGAGGAACAGCATATTGATCAGGGTATTAATTGAAGCTACACAGAATTGGTGGAGCTTCATTGGTGTATAGCTTGGTGACACCGCATGTTTTCTTTTGAGGACTGGAATAGGCTCTTCATATTAACCCATTGAAGTCTGTCCTTTAGGTCAAACGGTCCTAAAGGAAAAAAATCGGATAAAGCTGATCAAACATATCGTTATTTGTATTTTATAAACATATCCATGTGGTGCTACTGATCTTTACCAAATCCACATAAAAGGTGTAAATGTTAGACGCAGTGCCAAACTGGGACTGGAGCGAAGTGTTCAGTTCGGCCCATAAATGTAAAAACTCAGTTAAAAAATATAAATAATAAAAAAATTCTACTTGATAATGCTGATATATATTTGCATCTATATTGACAACTACCACCATGTTAGTGTAAAACTATACTATTATAGATCAAATGTGAAGTTTTCAGCTTTGCATGTTTTATTTGCAGATTTTAGTAGACAATATATCGTCACTGTCCAAAATGAAGTATCTTCAATATACAGGATAAACAGGAAAGGCCAGAAATCATGTATACTTTCAATGTAAGTCATGCTATTTTGGAGCATTTATATTGGTCCATTCATTGTGAATATTCACACAATGTAAAGGGCAGCTTGTTGGGTTGAAATGATGTAGAAAAATAAAATTCAACAAAAATAGAGATACATGTTTTTTGGACAGAAACTATATGTTATATATTAACATATACTTAAAATTGAAAGTTGCAGATTTTATTTTTAACTTGCTGGTCACTTATACTGGTGTATACAGGACTTCCAGAGAGCCTACAGTGATATTACTTTTTTTACCCTCACAAAATTATACCATCTATTTGAAAAGTCTGGACCAATAGGAGAGTTGGCCCAATCCATCTCCTAATTGGATAATTTAGAGTTATTTCCTATTAAAACAATTAAGAAGGAGTAGTACAGTACTTTCTGAGTTGAAAGCAACAAACATTATGATTATATTAATTGAACATACCTTCATTTATTTTATTTTTTTTACAAAGACATTATCTGAAGGCCGAGAATCTTCTGAAGGTTCCCCATTGATAAGATGTCAATATAAGGTATAACAAAACACAAAAGCTCCGAAGTGTTTTTCCTGCGGCGTAATACTAACCGCTGTTGATAAATCCACTACCTATGCATAAAGGAGCCCTACAGTCAGGCACAAAAGCTCGACAGTTTGCCTTTGGGACCTGTTTTTTTTTCCCCAAAAAGCACAAAGTTACTGGGCCGTGTTCCCAAAGTCGATCAATTTGACCATGCTCCCTAAGAGTCAAGACAATTTTAACACTGCAGTGCTTTCGGGAAATGGACCCTGATCTGGGTAGTGAAAGATAAGACCCAGTAGGGACTAAACCACTCCTGGAAGGTTCCTGGCCTTGCAAATCTCCACACACACAAACACACATACACATGCACACTAAATCCTTATAAAATGGAAAAAGTCAACAATGAAAAATAAAAATAAATAAATAAATAAAAAAATAAAAACCTAGATATATAAACAGAATTGATTTCTTTAGCTATCGATGCTGTTAGAAACTAAGTAAGTCAATATTTGCTACACTGTACATATGTAAATAGTAAGGCTGCCAAGTGATTAGAACAATCATATTATTTTGTGTAGGTAATCACAGTAAACCTCATTTGAGCAATGCACTGCTGATTACTGTATCACTGTTTTTCACACAGTGAACATTTGTAGTTTTCATCACCAGCACCATAATTTATATCATATATATTTTATCTAATTATACAGTTAATGAGTGTCTATCAGGTAATGAGGAAACTCTGAGGCTACACAAGTCAGACAATTATCAGACTTCTGCTTTGCAACTGGCCAACAACCTAGCAGGTGACGACTTAATGTAAACTTAAAACTCTTTTTTTTTAAACAAAGAGTCGCTTTACTTGTATAGTATGAACATACACCATTTATAAGCATGTAGTTGGGTTCAGTGTTGCTCCAGAAGTGTTTTGTTGCCATCACACAGCAAACTGCTGGTACCGCGGTCTGTTTATGCACATGCGCAGACTAAGCAACCCAAAAGAGTGTACATGTGCTGAGAAGCCTGATCATATGGCAATGATGTAAAGGATTCTTTTCGTCAAAGAGGACATGCAGGAAGCAATTTGTAATAAAATATATCATTTTCTAATAAAACAGTTGTATCAAGTTTAGAATTACAACTGAAACTAAATTTCTACACAAGGTTAGTGAGAAATAATCAGCAAATAAATTTACCACCCCTTAGTTTTCTCCCAAACCTGCAATGAATGAAAACATGAATGAAAACAAGCTGAAATGAAATAGGAGTAACAAGGCTAGGTTTAAAATGTAAGGAGTAGAAAGTACAGATAATGAAGTGTAAATGTAAGGAGTAGAAAGTACTGATAATGGAGTGTAAATGTAAGGAGTAGAAAGTACTGATAATGGAGTGTAAACGTAAGGAGTAGAAAGTACAGATAATGAAGTGTAAACGTAAGGAGTAGAAAGTACAGATAATGAAGTGTAAATGTAAGGAGTAGAAAGTACAGATAATGGAGTGTAAATGTAAGGAGTAGAAAGTACTGATAATGGAGTGTAAACGTAAGGAGTAGAAAGTACTGATAATGGAGTGTAAACGTAAGGTGTAGAAAGTACAGATAATGGAGTGTAAATGTAAGGAGTAGAAAATACTGATAATGGAGTGTAAATGTAAGGAGTAGAAAATACTGATAATGGAGTGTAAATGTAAGGAGTAGAAAGGACAGATAATGGAGTGTAAATGTAAGGAGTTGAAAATACTGATAATGGAGTGTAAATGTAAGGAGTAGAAAATACTGATAATGGAGTGTAAATGTAAGGAGTAGAAAATACTGATAATGGAGTGTAAATGTAAGGAGTAGAAAGTACAGATAATGGAGTGTAAATGTAAGGAGTAGAAAGTACAGATAATGGAGTGTAAATGTAAGGAGTAGGAAGTACTGATAATGGAGTGTAAATGTAAGGAGTAGAAAGTACTGATAATGGAGTGTAAATGTAAGGAGTAGAAAGTACAGATAATGGAGTGTAAATGTAAGGAGTAGAAGTAAAAAGTCAGCTGAAAAATAATTAAAGTATTAGTACTTCATTACTTGACACCTCTGGAGAGAAAGAGAGAGAGAGACTCGAGCTCTAATGAGACATGATGCGATAAATGCTTCATCAAATGGCAGCATCAGTCTCAGCAGGTATTCTGTCACGACAAAAAAGGTTCCTTTTCTTTCTCTGACTTTATATTTCTCCATCTGTTTCTCTTTCTATCTTGAGTGTTTTCACTTTCACTCTATTCACCTGAATTGTAACATGCTGTACCCTGAATTCTGGCAACAGGAGATTAATTTCATCTTCATATTTTATTCAGAAACATGAGTGACGCGTAAGTGTTAATAATTGCTTGTAATTTAATTTTAACTGCAGTAACTGGTGGCATTACTACTGGCAGTGCAGGCGGAGCGATCACACGAGGGATGTGGTGCATGGGAATAAGTCATTCACTTCCTTGAAATACAAATCTGATGCAATATGCAAACACTGTTAAATTTGACATAAGATACATTTATTCAGCTTTTAATTATTTTCTATTATTATTATCTTATATCTACACAAAAGGTATGTGACTGGTTTGGAATGGCTCACACAGATACAACAATGTTAAAACTAATAGTAGGTAGTGTTACAGTCTACATGTACACAGGTAGGTGAAGGTAGTGTTACAGTCTACATGTACACAGGTAGGTGAAGGTAGTGTTACAGTTTACATGTACACAGGTAGGTGAAGGTAGTGTTACAGTTTACATGTACACAGGTAGGTGAAGGCAGTAGAACCCCAGTCTTCAGCATCAGAACAATCAGCAGAGCCCCACCAACCACCCCACCTCCAACGCCACTCCCCCTCAGTGGGGCAGTCATGGGCTAGATGTTAGGGGACCAGCCTTGTGACTAGAAGGTCACTGGATCGATCCCCTGAGCTGACGGGGCTCAACTGAAGTACCCTTGAGTAAGACACCTAACTCCCAGTTTTTCCCCCAGGGGCTGTGGATAGGCTTGCCCACTGCTTGAGTGCAAGTGTGCTCACTGCCCCCTAGTGTGCGTATATTTGGGCGTGTATATATACTGCTTGTAAAACACCTTGGACTGGTTAAATGTTGAGTTAAAATTCCTTTACTCAATAATAAGCAACAGAACAAACCACCATTTAAACTTTCAGCTCTCAGACACTACAAATACAAATCTGACCTGATACTTATTTTCAGAACTTATAAAGGCTTGACCATCTAATAATTGGAATGGAGTTCCACAGTTTAGAAGCACAATAACTGAAAGAGTCTCTCCAGGTTTTCTGTATTTTACTGACGGTATGTGTAGAATGTCATTATCTGTAGATCTAAGATCATGAGCTGGAACATAAAACACAGAAACCTTCTATGCTGTAAGAAGGTTCTAGATTATTTAGAACTCCATAGACTAATAGCCGAACTTTAAAGCCTATTCTAAAAGACACAGGCAGCCAGTGCAGCTCTTTTTAAACAGCACTGAAATATCAATCCCTTATTGTTCCACATTAAAACACTCAGATTTCGATCACATTGCTCCCACAGCGTTCTACCATTGTTGACACAATAGTGCTCTGTCACCTCTGGAATCCCGCGTTAACCCCTGTGTTTGAGTACCTGTAGACACGTTGCTGAGAATTTGAACTGTGTCTAGACAACCAGATAACCCCTAAGTGCTTTCTATAGCAAGCTGCCCTTGAGGTTCTGCTGCTGGTTCCCAGCTCTAACCCTGTGAACTGACTGACCCTGTGTTGCTCCAGACTTTTGGAACACTGTCCCAGGCCTCACCTTCTTTCTCAATCGCATTCAAAGTCAAAGGGAAGAGAGAAAGATCTCACAGACCCTGTTCTGAATAAAAGAGTTTCTTTAATGATCTCTACTGCCAGCGTACTCTCTCTGAAGAATCTCTCTTACTGCTACTTCTACACTAATGAGAGACAAATAAGGTATCACTCTTTCTAACTCGCTGACTGACGACCAGCTAAACTGCAGTAAAGAACAAAAGAGATTTAAAAAAAAGTGCTTCATTTCGACATCAAAATAGTCTATTGTTAGCGGAGTGAGCTTATGGAGTGTATATTAGCTGTCAGAGGAGAATGACTTTCTGTTCTGTTCAATTATGTGACAGTGCAGGCTCAGCCAGACAGAGCCAGTTAACGGCAGTATCTCCTTGCATTACAAAAGGATGGAAGTAACTTCATTTAGCTGTGCATGAAAAATATACATGGCGTGCTTAAGTCAATGAGTTGGTTTAAACTAATTTAGCCATTTTTTATTTTCCCATAGGTGTAGTCAATCAGCCAAGACTAAAGTTTGCTTCCTTTAGTTTTACACAGAACTAAAACAGAAGCTTAAAAGTTCTTAAAGTTCAGTACAACAACAAGGCATTCCATCCATATATGGAACTCTGGGTCTAAGCCATTGTGTTTTTTAATGCAGGAAATTGAAAAGATCTGTAACTCTTTGCTGCACAAGCTAAGCAAACCCCTTCTAATTTTTTTCCTATGTTATTGTATGTATTGCTGTGTATCTCTGGTATGGTATATCTATTAAAATCAGTTTATTTCATTATTTAATGTTCCAAGTTCACTTGTTTTTGACCTTAAATATTTTATTTTAATCCTCATTTATTTACTTCATGTTTTCTAAGTATGTTCCTGACTGCAAATGTTTACAAATGTTGTTTTGATAGTTCCTATCAAATCCCATAGTGAACACATAGGGGTTAATTTTGGCCCATGTTGAAGGGCAGTGATACAAAAAAAAAAAAAACTAACTAACTATTTGTGATGATCAAAAACAAGTAAATTGATGAAATCATGGGCGCTAGAATGATAAAATTCATTTATTGCAAAGATGCAGAGAATAAAATCTCAGTGGGGTCACTTTTGAGCCAGGTTGTGCATCAAAGGGTTAAGGAGTTGAAATATGAATGTTGCTACATGCAAGCTAATAATGCTCACAGCTTCACCCAAATATCCCACAAAGATGTACTAGTTCAGTTGTTTCTGCAGTAATACTACAGATAACAGTAACTGGTGTTGGTAAACAATAGTTGGGATGCTTAATAGTTGACTTACTTTGATGCAATCCCATTTTAATGCATGGAAGTGTTAGCTTCGTATATCTACCGCTCAGCTACTGCTCAGCTACTGCTCAGCTACTTTGTAATTCGTATATACATATATATCTATAGGCACATTGGCAGTTCTTGATGTGACTAGAGGTGGGAGGGAGTTTCAGTAGGGAGGCAGTGTCCACTGATCACTGATACTACTCGCAAACATAACGTGCAAGCGAGTGGGGGAAGGGGATTAGTTGTTGGGCCAATCACCAATAGCTATTTCACTCTCCCCTTAAACCTTACAAGGAAAGGTCATATACTCACAACAAGAACGTGAGTGGTAGGGGTTGGAGAGACCTTCCACTGATAGCAATACAGCTGACCTCCCAGTGGTCTCAACACTAGACCCACAGTGCTGAACCGATGAATTGGCCGCTACAGCTACCCCTTTAAAACCATGCATGCTCATACACAGGGTGATTTTTTGGGCATTTTGAAGGTTTTGTATACCACAGGATGCACGAGTCGCAGTTTGTAAGAGCATTTCGTTGTTCTCATAAAGAAAACCCGCTTAGATCAGGGTTCCTAATGGGAGCAAGCAGTCCGAGCAGCATCACCTTGCAGGGTATCTAGCCAAACCATTCATATTGCTTATTGCTTTATTCCAGTAAGTAAGAAGTATGTGATGATTTAAGACTGTAGTATGGATAGTTGTGGTCAGTTCATCACTTAATACCTACTTTAGCCTAGTGCTGTAGTGGAAATGTAAGATCATCTAATTCAGATTATTTAATAAACTAACAGACTAGTTTTAAGCATGTCTATGATTCAGGCATAAAGTTTACACATTGCTTTATGCTAACAAGTACAAATCTTTAATAATTGTTAGCTACATTAGCAGCAAAACTGAACACTAAAAATAAGCATTTGAAATTGCTTAACAACTTGACATGGTTTGAGGCAAGTGTGTAAAGATTTAGGTACACGTTACTATTTAAAGCTAATTACCAAAGCAAAAGCTTCCATTAGCTTCTTACTTCAGGCCTCCAAAAATGTATAAATTAGACTTTCTAACAGAGCCCAGCTTTAAATTTGAAGCCCCCACCTCTACAGAGGGCTATACAGTCTTTGAATGACATGGAGTTCCGCCACTGGAATGCAGTAGGCACCAGCTCATAAAAAAATAGGCTGCTGATTTTGCTGCTGTCACTGTGAGAAAGCTTTGGGAACATTCACACAGCACTTTCTGCTATATCATGAGTGAGTATCATAAGTTTGGAGGCCATTTGCATACAGAACACGAAGAAGGCTCAAGTTTACTGTCAAATAGTCGGCGCCAAGAGTTCCCATATGACAATTTTCTCCTGACTTTACATTCGCACCTCGCTTTGCAGCCTCACACACACCTATCCTTGTGCCGTTTCCAAGTCCTGCATGAGAGTGTGTGTGTGTGTGTGTGTGTGTGTGTATATATATGTGTGTGGGGGGATGAAGGAAGCAGCAGGCTCCAGACATTAAAGTGAATTTTAACAAGGTATGACGACTGGCTGGTGGCACAGAGGAAAGCTGCCAAGCCCCAGTCCTGTCCTGAAGACAGCTATCGCACCGCGCTTCCACCAGCTCCGGCCAATTAGCAGCTCTCTGTCCATCAGACCCAGCGACAGGCCCCGTCTGCCTGCCCTCCGCCAGCATATCCATATGAGCATTAATAATCAGGAAGGTTGCCTGCAAGTAGAGGTGGCTGGAGTTAGCCACTTACGCCCCAGCAGCATGCAGTACTTTCCACATGGATGACGTATCCAGGAGTTTCACTTACTAAGCAAGACCTTTTGCAGTGTTAAGACTTTTGGAAAAATGAAATCAAATCCCTGTGCAAGCAAGGGGGCACTCCTAAAAACACGGGAAGAAAATCTTTGGAGCGATGTTGTAGATCAGGGGTATTTAATTAGGATTCTGTAGGAGTAAGTGCTCTAGTTCTATCAGCATCGAATACCATCAGCAACTGAAAGATAAACCAAATTACATATGCCATTCAGTATATTTCAACTATATTTACTGAATTAATTATTTATAGAACTTAAAATGAAAAGGTTGTGATGGATGCTTAGTGGGGCGAATGCTCTAGGGGGTAGAGATGCTACTGGGTGGTTCAGTACTTGCCCTGTCCTCCAGACGGAACACACAGGAGACAGCAGGTGCGGTGCAATGGAGACCATTTATTGGGCTGGGGAGCACCCACACTCCACATCATCACAATCCCAGATAACAGCAGTAGGCAGAACATACAGGCTACAACCTAAAGCTAACCACCATACGTGCATGCCTGTCGACATCTCTACTCTCTCTCTACTCTCTATTTTTTTAAAAATACTTTTGAAAAAAAGTGCATCTTATAGTGTTTATTTATAGAAAAAGTAAATAAAACGTAAGGTCTTCTTGTTAACTCAGTTTCACATCTTGAGCTGTTGGTTTGGAGCTGCCTGTGGGAAGAATAAACAGATATGTCTCTCCATTACTGGTTAAAAAGTAATTTTTTGACACCTACTTTTCTTTTTTCTCACTTTATTCTCCAACTTTTGCTTCTCGCTCTGTACCTCACCTGTGTGCGCACATTGCACTCTCAAATCTGCACAGATCTGATTGGCTGAGGAGCATTTGGTGATCTTACAAACCCACGTAATTGGTCTGTGAGCCCACATACCGTAAAGACAAGAAAAGCTCCACTGCTTGATTCAGTGTTAAAATGGATTGCTGCTGGAACCCTGTACCTCCAAAAACTTAACTTTTAGTGCAGGTTAAAGCAACATCACGTACCAATTCTACCATAAGCACTTTTAAAACCCTAGAAGACATTGACCACAAAAGAGGAGGAATAGATAAAGTGATAAAAGACCAAAGTGAGATAAAAGTGAGTGAACGAGCTTTTTACACATTCCCTGCCAGTGTTATTTATAAAAGACTACAATGTAGACGGTAGCCTTATCTGTATCGTCCCTTTTTCACAGAGGTTTCACGTTTTGTTCTCATCTCCATCCCATTTCAGGCCATCATGCAATGAAATAAATGAAGTTCACACCAAAACTTTTGATCAGTCCTTTTCAATCTCTCACCAAATAAGCATTGAAAGCTTACAGTCTCCCGTAATAATGTAATAGTCCTGTAATATTGTGCTCTGCATCTGTAGGGGGACCCCAAGAGCAAAAAAAAGACCAATTCATTTGGCATCATTTCCAATGGTTAATTGATCCCTAACCTTAAACGGTAAAAAACAGTAGCTAATCTTACAATTCTGTAAAAAATGAGAATTTGTTCTGCTAGAAGTTGTTGTGTAATTACACATCTGTCGACTTCCATTATTACTTATGTGATTACTGGGGCATTACACTACTGGCTGTGCTGTGATTGGAGTAAAAAAGGACTGCCATTGTTTGTTGGTTGGAGCTTCGTTGCGCATTTTATTGCGTATTTCTGTGCAGGATGGTGGGCTTATTTGCATGGGTTAAGTGTTTACCATGGGGTGGAATTGCAAGGCTGTGGGTGACCTTTCCAGCTATTCCTGTGGTCTATAGTGGCATTTTCGGCTGTGTTCAATAAAATTTTCATGGCCCCACCTGACCCTTCTTCTTCATGGTTTCACATTACACTTGTTCTTCTTCATAGTTGCAAAAGCTAATCTTCTCATGTGTGATTATGGCTCTGTCTATCAAGATGCACATAGACTGTAGTTTAATAATGTACATCATCAGTAGTTACACTGTTGTTGCATTTACTGTTTATGTGCAACTAATGCAGTTATTAGAGACACTTGTCATGCAGTCATGCAATCATCAGTAGTTGCGCTGTTGTTGCATTTATTGTTTTAGTGCAATGATGCAATATTAATATAATATTAATATAATTTTTATATAAATATATCATTGCTGTCTAATAAAAAAGAAGTATCTCCAAAACTGCAACTTTACAGGAGACCAAAAACTTACTTTACTTTCAATGGAAGCCAATGGAACCAGAATTGTTTCCAAGGAATTTTGTAGTAATTTATTGGTCCGTTCATCACAAAACACATTGGTGTGTTCAAATGATGTAGAAAAAATAAAATCCACAAAAATTAAGATCCATGTCTTTCATTGGACAGCAACGATATATATATATATATATATATATATATATATATATATATATATATATATATATATATATATATATATATATATATATATATATATATATTTATATATATATATTTATATATATATATATTATTCTTAGGAGTGGGTATATTTATATCTTGGCATATTTTGCATAATAATAGTAATAAATAAATAAGCCTGCAGTTTGAAGGGATTAAGTCACCACTACCAACTGTCTGCTTTGCCAAACCCGTTGTCCCCTGTCACCTCTGCTTGGGAAAAGCTGCCACTCTGCCAAACAAACTTATCAGCATCGAGCATCAGTGTTTAATTTCCATGTCATACATTTTTCAGTAGTTACATCTGGGACTAAACCAACACTGACAAACAAAAAAGCATCACCTTGAATTAGCAGGTACATTGAAAACAACAGTCTGTCTCCCCAGTGAGACTTAAGCCCGGCAGGTAGCGTCCTCTTCACAGTAACTGCACATTATACACAACAAATGAAATCTCATAATCTCCCAGATCGAGATTGCATTCAATTAATGTGAAGCCATGTCTTTCGACACTGGTGCTAATTCAGGGGGCACAAAGGGGACATGTCCCCCCAATATGTTGACATTCTGCACTTTTTGTTTTGTTTTGTGGGGTCGCAGAGTAGTTATTAAAAAAAAAAAAGACACAGCTTACGTTCATGATATTTCCCACTAAATGTCTGACATCATTAGCTAAAAGAGGCGGCAGCTGCAGAAGTGAGAATGTGTCGTAGGCACACTGAACTGGGCTAAAGCAGAGAATCTCTGTGCAGCAGTGCTTAGAGAAGCAGGTAGCCTAACAGCTAACTTCACTTCATATGTCCACATATATAATTCCTGTAAATACTGGCATTTAAAGCCTTAGACATTGTGTGAATTTGGTAACGCAGTGGTTTTTGAGTGCCTAGCTTTAGTTTTAATGTGTGCAATCGTAAACATTTATAACACTAGTATTGTATTTAGACTACAGCAATTATTTCTACCTCCACAAGGTAGGACTGTCTAATAGTTTGGACAGTAAGAGGACACAACTTTGATATCACTGCTCCACTCATACCAGTGCAGCACACACTAACATACCACTGCTATAACAGGAGTACACAGTCTCAGTGGTGGTCCTGACTATTACTCGAAAAATGTGGGGGAAAGAACCAACAAATCGCACAGTGTTTAAGGCACCTGTAAGTAAAAGTGACCAATAAAGTGACCACCCGCCAGATAGGAATGGCCATGGCATTCTCTTTCAGTTTCAGTTTTAAATTCTGTCAATGTATGTACAAGACCGCTACAGAGCAGGGATTAATTGGGTGGTTGATCCTTCTCAGCACTGCAGTGACAATACTAGTGTGTTGTGCTGGTCAGCTGCGTCCTGTAACCACTGATGAAGCACTAGAGGAACAAACGGTGTAGCAACAGATGAGCTGTCATCTCTGACCTTAAAACCTTACAAGATGGACCAACAAGGTAGTAGTATCTAAGAGAGTGGACAGTGAGTGTTTAAAAACACAAACAGCACTGCTGTGTTTGATCCACTCATACCAGCACAGCACACACAAACATGTCAATATTATTGAAAATGATTTGCCATGACAATACTTGCTCTGCGGTGGTCCTGTGCAGGTCCTTACCTTTGAAGAAACAGATGGACTACAATCTGTAATGGTACAACTACAATGTTTCTATAACCTGATAAATTTGCCTGCTAAAATGGGCAATACATGTATATACAGGGTAGGTGCACCAAATGAAGTGTTCAGTGAGCGTATATAGACTTTATCCAACATCAACTAAGGCTTATTTTTTAATAAATTTAGATTCATTTATTTAGTCATTAGTCATTTATTTCCCAATGAATGTATATCTATAATTATATCATTTGCTATAATTATAACCATTCATTCATCAATCCATCCATTATCTGCCGCTTAGCTCACCAGTGCATCGCATGGCCAACACTCACTCACGCACACACACCTAAAGGCAATTAATACTGATCAACTTATCATGCATGTCTTTGGACATGTGGGAGGACATCTTAGTACCCAGAGGAAACCCACTCAAGCACATGGAGAACATACAAACTCCACATAAGACCAACATACAATAAAACATTACTATATTACATAATGCATCCAGATGTCATTTATTTCAGAGCCTTTGTACCATGTTTCTTAGAGAAAGGAAACCAGTAGAACCAGTAGATGTCCTGGAAAATGGTTGTATACACCCCTACTGAACAGTTCTCAACATACACCACATTTACCAAACAGGCTTTACCTTCTCCTGAGGTCTCCTTCATATGGTTTCATATAGGGGTCCAGCTGAAGAAACTTGTTGAGGTCCGGCAGAGAGTTGTGTACACTGTGCTCCATGCTTGTCCTCTGTTTAAAAACTTTGTGAGAGTCACGGTGAAGATGGGGGAAAGGACCGTCTGAACACATGGGAGTGACCCTGGCTGTGCAAAGTTAAGAAGGAGAGGGGAGGAGGGGTGGAGCAGGCGTTCCTCTGGGCTTTGCAAACAGACCTGACCAATACGGGCTGCTGCGCAAATCCCTTCCAACAGCCTTACAAAGACCTTCTTTGATACTAACTCAGCAGTAGAAAGACACAAAACCAGAGGTGGTAAAAAAAGACCAGCTCTTTGGATTAAAACCAAACTTTCAGTTGTGTGTGGAAAACTGTTTTGCATACACGACTGCAAGTTTGGTTTTAAGCCAAGTAATGAAACGGTTGTTGTTTTATTGGTAAACCATAGAAAACATTCCCCATCGGTTAGTACGATTTCAAATATGAATTATCATTAAAACCACGGTTGAATTCTCTTTGAAAAATGAATATCACAGTCTCCCACACGCAGGCATGTGCGTGGGTTTGTTTTGTGAACATCGCTATAAAATGCTTCACATTTGTGACCACCACCCACTATTTTATGATAAAATACGCTACCTTGTGCAAATGTCCTGCTATAATGGATATTTGTAGTACATAAAACTCTAGGTAGGACGTTTTAACAGCTTAAATCACTTTAAAGGGGAACTTCATCTATTAAAAATAAATAAATTAATAAATAAATAAAGGCATGAGATGTAAACAAAGCCATTCAGAGTGGTTTGGTGTGAAACACACCATTGTAGAGAAACCCACTCAGAGTTGTTCACAGTGGTGGTGATAGGAGACAGACATCTGAAGAGTTTTTGAATAATTCAGTCTGTGGAATGTCATTCGGTTACTCAGAAAAAAAAAGAGTTTATTATAGAGAAATTTACAGATTTTGATTTCTTTACAGTGGTGTTGATGGGAACCAGGGGTCGCAATGCCTACAACACAAATATAGACACTTCATTTACTATCAAATTCATCAGTGTGCCTACATGTGTCATTCGAGTATATCTGAACAAAACTGTCTTTACTTTTATGTAAATTAATGGAACCAGAATTAATTCCAAGTTACTTTGAAGCAGATAAAGTCAAGCCAACCCAGCCAGGTCCAGTCAAGTCAAGCCAACCCAGCAGATTCCAGTCAAGCCAACCCAGCCGGGTCCAGTCAAGCCAAACATCCCCAAGCCACGCCACGCCAAGTGCAGGTTTCCTTAGTTATGCCAGTTAAAGCTAAATCTACTCAGCCACATCCCCCCAGCATCAGCCTGTTGGGCCACACCGAGCCCGGCCAGACCAGGCCGAGCTATCTTGTGGCTCGCCACACGTGTTCACTAACTCTACCCTTTTGTCTATTTCTGTTCTTACAGGACGTTATCTCCTGGAATTAAACTCCACCTTAGGGTATCTGCTCTAACCATCTCCAGTCCGAGCTCCCCTGGTTTCCTGGCTATCACGCCGTTGCCCAGCCCAGTACACTGCTCATTGCATTTCATTGTTGGTTTCAATAAGACAGCCTGCTTATGGATCATACCTTAGCTTCGGAGTCTTGTGAATCATTACACTTGGTATGTGTGGCATGAGATGTAGACTTCCAAAAGCACACTTCAACAACAGGTCTATTTACACATACATACACAAATATATATCATTGCTGTTAAAAAACCCAAGTATTTCCAAAATAGTAATTTTACAAGAGAGAACAAAACAGCCGGGTCCAGTCAAGTCAAGCCAACCCAGCCGGGTCCAGTCAAGTCAAGCCAACCCAGCAGATTCCAGTCAAGCTAATCGTCTCCAAGCCACGCCATGCCACGCTAAGTCCAGGTTTCCTTAGTTATGCCAGTTCAAGTTAAAACTACCCAGCCACATCAAGTCAAGTCAAGTGTCAAGTGGGTTTTATTGTCATTTCAACTACATACAGAGTACACAGTGAAACGAAACAACGTTCCTCCAGGACCATGGTGCAACATAGACAGTGCATACAAGACACAAGTGCAACACAAACAAACAAGTGCGGACAGACAACACAATACAGTACAGAGAGAGAATAATAAATAATTGCCGGTAGTGTGCAAATTGTGCAATGTGTAATAAATAGAGTCCAGTGAGGTAGTAGAGTTATTAGTGCAATGCTTTGTGCAAAAATACTTCCCCTTTTTTATCTGGGGTAAATGGTTGGAGAGAGAGAGAGAGAGAGTGTACATGTACCAGAAAAGATATCAGTTCAGACGTTGAGTTGTGTTGAGAAGTCTGATGGCTTGGGGGAAGAAGCTGTTGCAGAGTCTGGTCGTGTTGGACCGGATGCTGCGGTACCTTCTTCCTGATGGCAGGAGGGAGAACAGTCTGTGTGAAGGATGGGTGGGGTCATCCACAATGCTGGTTGCTTTGCGGATGCAGCCGGTGGAGTAAATGTCCAAGACGGAGGGGAGAGAGACTCCGATGATCCTCTCAGCTGTCCTCACAATGCGTTGGAGGGACTTGCGATCAGAGGCTGGGCAGGTCCCAAACCAGGCAGTGATGCAGCTGCTTAGGATGCTCTCTATGGTTCCCCTATAGAAGAGGGTGAGGATGGGTGGAGGGAGATGGGCCTTTCTCAGCTTCCGGAGGAAGTAGAGACGCTGCTGGGATTTCTTGGCTGTAGAGCTGGTGTTCAGGGACCAGGTGAGGTTCTCCGCTAGGTGGTCACCAAGGAACTTGGTACTCTTAACGATCTCCACAAAGGAGCCGTTGATGTTAAGCGGAGAGTGGTCCAGTCTTGATTTCCTGAAGTCAACAACTTCAGGAAATCAGCCCCAGCATCAGCCTGTTGGGCCACGTCGAGCCCGGCCATACCAGGTCGAGCTATCTTGTGGCTTGCCACACAAGTTCACTAACTCTACACTTTCATCTATTTCTGTTCTTACAGGATGTTATCTCCTAAAACTAAACCCCACTGACGGAATCGGCTGTAACCATTTCCAGACTGAGCTCCCCTGGTTTCCTGGCTATCATGCCGTCGCCCAGCACAGTACACTGCTCATTGCATTTCATCATTGGTTTCAATAAAACAGCCTGCTTATGGATCATACCTTTGCGCCTGAGTCTTGTGAATCATTACACTTGGTATGTGTACCAAGTATTTCCAAAAGAGTAACTTTACAAGAGAGAACAAAACCTTCTTTACTTTCAATGTAAGCCAATGTAATCAGAACTATTTCCAAGCTATTTTAAAGAATTTCTATTGGTCCAATTACCATGGCAGCTGTCATGTTCAAATGCAGGAAATTAAAAATTGGACAGCCATGATATATATATATATATATATATATATATATATATATATATATATATATATATGTATATTTCTGCCATAACACTTTAACAAATCCGCAACACAAGTGAGGAGAGAGACCTTGCCTTCACCCCTCACTCGCCCATGATTTGTGGTTGTATTGCAGATGCACTCGAAGGAAAACACTGTCTGCAGAGATGGGCATCCGAACTTTTATAGACGTGTGTATTACGGCTGGCGGTCCCTTGTGCGATGCCCACAGGGCCGACGCCGTGCCTGAGAAGTGCTTGGGCCTCATTCTCCAGAGACGCTGCCATGAATTTGATGCGGTTATGCTTCACGTCGTGCCAGAACAGAATTTATAGACAAACACCTCTATTCAATACATATCCATTCCACTTTAAATAAGATTCTATCTGTTAAAGTGTAATATGGGCAATAAATGCAGGCAGATGTCCTTTGTGGGTGTACTGCAGGAAGCAGCCCTGCGTGATCATACATTTAGGAGAACTGTGCTTTATCCAGCTTGTGTTGGCAGGGCTGTAAGCAGTGGTGGGATAAATTCTGTCTAGGCAAAGCATGGAAAAAGAAAACAGAGCAAAAATCAAAACTACCACCCATCAGGTCTCCTATCAGTCATGGTTTAAATAATAATAATAGTAATAATAATAATCAGGGCGCGAATTATGGGGTTTGGGGGGTCTGACCTTCTTGATTAAGACTTGATCCCCCAAATGGGGTTAAAACAATAGTTTTGAGTGGGTCAAAAATGTTTAAATTGTCACTGTCCATTGAAAAACGTGCATCTCCAATTTTGTGGATTTTTATTTTTCAACATTAAATAAATGCAGCAGCTGCTGCTTATATTGTGAAGAAATTTCATGATGAATGGACCAACAGAAATGCTCCAAAATAGCTTGGTAATATATATTTTTGATTTTCATAGAAGCATTATAATTGTATGTGAAAAAACACATTTGTCTGTATTTTCATTGCATATTTTTGAAAAGACGAGGTCTCAATTTGTACATTTATTTATAAAGTGTTGAATCTGCATTTGTGGATTAAATGGATTTTGAGACTTTCGTTCCACGTTTCTGCACAAGATCCACACAAATGCAGCTCTATTCACAAATGTGGCGAACACGCTGCCGCTAGGGGGCGCTGCTGGTTTTGGCGGAAGAAGCAGCGCAAACATGGCTTGAATGTGACTATAATGAAGCAGCTTAGTCGGATGGGTAATAAACTAAAATAGCTATTTTTAAACTTTTATGGTTAAACTGCTTTAGTGGAGCTGATTGTCCAACTTCATCAGTTAACAGGTGTTGTGCCGAAATCCGACTCCCAACCCAAATCCAGATCCTAACCCAAAATCGACTCCCAACCCGAATCCGACTCCCAACCCTAATTACACTCCCTACCCGAATCCGTCTCCCAACCAGAATCCGACTCCCAACCCGAATCCGACTCCCAACCCTAATTACACTCCCTACCCGAGTCCGACTCCCAACCAGAATCCGATTCCCTACCCAAAATCGACTCCCAACCCGAATCCAACTCCTAACCCGAATTCAACTCCCAACCCGAATTTGACTCCCAACCTGAATTACACTCCCAACCCGAATCCGACTCCTAACCCAAATTCGACTCCCAACCAGAATCCGACTCCCTATCCGAATTCGACTCCCAACCAGAATCCGACTCCCTATCCGAATTCGACTCCCAACCCGAATCCGACTCCTAACCCGAATTCAACTCCCAACCAGAATCTGACTTCCAACCTGAATTACACTCCCAACCTGAATCCGACTCCCAACCTGAATTACACTCCCAACCCGAATTTGTGAATTGTCTTTTACACATTCGTCAAGTGTTTTGAGACTAATCTCTCTCAATTAGTTCTTGTCCTCTCTTGTAAAGTTACTATTTTACAGCAACGATATACACACATACACACACACACACATATATATCCCTGTCTGGGAGAATCTCATAATTCCATTTCACACACCCCCAAGGAGGATCACACCATTCCCTGTCAGTAACTATCCCTCTGTGTCACACTAATTATTGATCACGTGGCTTGTGTCTTCACTAAGCTGCACAGGCCGAGACTCTGCGAGTAAGTAGCCGCTATCTAGCTTTCTTACATACACTCTATTACATTCTTCAGTAACTCACTCACATAGAGTCGTTACATTAGACTGATCAAATTCACCATTCCGCCTTAAATGCTGCTGTGGAAACACAGGCTTCAGACTGAAGATGCACTTTGAACTTCAGCTTTTAAGGTGGAACAGAACATTCTGATAGGAATCCAGGTTTACTTTTTTACGTGGGCTGTTTGTAATGTCTGCACAGCATGAGAACAAATGTATAAAACTCATAAAACACGTGTCTACTGTGGCTCAATGTAACGTATGCATCATTTTAAGATGGAAGGGTAAATGTGGTTTAAGGTGAAAGGGAAAATGTGGTTGTAAAACTGATAACAGAGGATGAGTTGCTGTATTTATACAATATTATTACAGTGACACAACAGCCTGTAACGCTGTTGAACATGAAGGTAATTTTCAGGACAAGAAAGCATCCAGTATCATCGTGTGTGTGTTTGTGGGATTGACTAGGTAATTTTGCTGTATAGTATATTGTTTATGACCCCTCACTACAAAGGTTGTTGTGTGTTATGCGGCAGACATTACAGTAAACAAGCAAGACACTGTAAGGATTGTAAGACTTCAGTTCACTGAAGCATGCGCCTGCAGTGTACTTGTTTCTCTTTGTACTCTGAAGGAAAAGTTGACCCCCCCCTATTGACAAAGAGCAAATTTATAAGTACTATGTTAGAGCTTTAATTAAACACCAAGATTTATTTTGAAGGTATCTAAAAGTGAGCTTGACTGTCTAATAAAAATTAGAATTGAGATTCACAGTTTAGAAGCAGAATAACTGAAAGAGTCTCTCCAGGTTTTACAGATATTTTCTTTATGGAAGGTAGTTACAGAAGGTCAGTGTCTGCAGATCTAAGAGTTGGAACAGAAAGGCTTTCTGTGCTGTAAACAGATACTGGATTATATAAAGCTTTATAAACTAATAGCTCTATAGACTAATAGTTTTATAGATTATAGGCTATTTCAAAAGATGCAGGCATCCAGTGCAGCTCTTTTAAAATACTTAATTGTTTTGATTAATTGTTTTCCTAGGAACCCTTGTAAGAAGAGCATTACAGTGATCAACTCTACTGCATGAACAAGTTTTTCTGCATAGCTCTGAAAGGCTGAACTTTAGCGATATGTCTCGAATGATAAAAAGCTATTTTACTGCATTTACATGCAGGATAAAATTTTAACATCATCCCCACATTTCATACTTTAGGAAGCTAAAAAACTGAGTTTAACATAAGGCATTTTTCTTTGTGTCTTAGCACCAAGAATTAGTATTTCAGTTTTTTTCTTGTTGGATAAAATTGAAATATCTGACGCACAGATTATAAGTCAGTCTTACTGTGTGTGAAAGCTTCCTCACAGTGTGTTTATACCATGTTTCCTAATGGGATCAATTAAAGGTAACATGCTAATGAGAAAAGCAGTTGCCCTAAAACTGACCCTAGTGGTACCGCACAAGAAATATTACTTATTTAAAGTTGAATCATGGAAAACTGAACTTTCCTCACATGTTTTTTATTAAGGGCTCATATGTGGAAACTATATTTTCCTCATATGACTTTGATGTAGTATATAAACTCTCCCAGATCCATGCAGTCCATATATCAGAATTAGAATCACAATTATTGGCCAAGTATGTTGACACACATTTATTTGGTCATTTGGTTTCAGGAGGTTGTATGTCTGCAGATTTATATCCAGTATACAAATAATGTACAGACAATAAACAATATGCAAAACAAAATAAACAATAAACAATATACACAGTACACAAAGTAGACAAGCAACAGGGAAACAAAAATAAGGACAAGTAATATAAAGACAATGAACATATTATTACAGTGTTCATGTTATATAAGTGTGTGTGGTAGTGCAAAGAGCAATATTGTACACCTATGGGGAGGAAATGGTGGCGTATAATATAATATGGTCTTGTGGGGAAAGCTGGAGTAGCTATGATCCACCAGATGATTTTATGGATCAGCTATTTATGAGGGTGATGGCATGAGGAAAGAAACTGCTACTGTGCCTGGTGCTCTTAGTATACAGGATTGTGTAGCACCTGCTGTATGGGAGTTGAACAGGCTGTGCCCTGGCTGTAAAGAATCTGTGATGATATTTCCTGCTTGTTTTTTGGTTCTTTAAGAGAGCAGGGTCCCGGACAGTGGGCAGGGCAGCACCAGTGTTTTTTTTTTTTCCATACCAGTCTTAAAGGGGGATTCCACCAATTAATTCAAAACTCCTGCATAATTATATGGTTGTCATTCAGAGCGGACTGATGTGAAATGTTCCCTTTTAGAGAGCCAGAATTGTTCACAGTGGCGATGATAAGAACCAGATGTCTGAAGAGTTTAATGTCTCTGAAAGCTCTCTCACAGAAGGTTAGCACATGAAACAGTAACACATACATTGCCTGAGGCCTGCCAATGTTTTATGACATTTCTGACATTAGGTATTTGGCCTAAAATGTATATATATGTTTTTTGTTGGAAGGGAAAAAAAATGCCCTAAGCAAACTTACTCGTGTCACTATTTCAGCCTCATCAACATCACACATATAAAATCTCACGACTTAAATTTGAGTATTTATCGACAATCAACCATTTTACATTAAACTACTTTAGGAGTGTGTCTCAAAACCTAGTGAGCTCCTACATAGGCAGCATTTTACCTCATAGTATGCGCTCCCAACATGCAGGCTGTCCCAGTACTTATATACCTTAAACATGCTGTCTACTAAGGCACCTTATTTTGCCATGATTTTAAGGAAGCATCGAACGCTTCCTCAGTCGCTAAGGCAATCCCATGATGCATCGCAGGCAAATCTACGAGCAGTGAATTTGTTTTAAAATGTACGTTTTTTTTATTCTCTCTGGTGTTTTAATGTGTTTCTTGTCGTATAATCACACACAACAGTATTTTATCAACTCTGTAACGAGTCGTTAACCATTTTGCAGTTTTATACTCATTAGCATTTACACTAGTGGATTTTTAAGCCTCGGGCTATTGTTTTGGGTGCCAGCCAGTAGCTTAGCAACCAGCTAAACCACTGGTCGCGTGCTGCAGTGGGCGGGAACAAGCCCTGGCACAGTTGCTCTCTAACTAGAGAGTCTCAGTAATCTGTTTTATGAGGAGAGATGTCAGACAGAACGCTGCTACTTAAATAGCTACCTACATAGACAGAGCCTACTTAGACAGATTTTGAGACACACCCCAAATGGCATTGCTTGCATCACAGGTATTGTCTTAATTTATTTTTTTAAGATGTGGAATTTCCCTTTTAAAGCAGAATAACAACAGACAATGCTAATGCAAAAATGAATGTCACTCATTGGTACATGAAAACATGAAAAAAAATTGTTGATGTAGTGTGTGAAGACTCACTGTCCAGCCTACACAGTCCAGCCTGGTTTAAATTCAGTTAGATTTGATGTTTTTGTGGTGTCACACTTTATTTTATGTTACCTACATAGAGACTTTACATCACCACTGAAAACATATTGAATTTTTTTTTATCTAATGTCCAAGATGACATTAGATGACAATACATTTAATACACCAACAAAACTGATACTATATTGAAATGCGGGTTCCCTAAACTAAAATAATAAACTTTTGTTTCATTTATTGATAGTTTTTTGTGCTACATCACTTCCTAGAAAGTGAACTTAAAGTGAGACTTTGATCTTAAAAACTTAATAGGGAGAACGTTCTCAGACATTGCAAGTCTGGGCTGGAACGCCTGCTATAGCGCTATATAAGCTCTGGAGGAGTGAGCACGAGACCTCTGGCAAGAACTGCATAATGTTTTACAACACCACATCACACACCCACAACTGAGACTTCAGCTAGCTATAAGAAGCTCAAGGTCCCAGCATGGACATCATAGGAGAGGCTGCGAAGAGACGGAAGATGTTGTCGGAGGAAGAGAAAAAGAAACTGACTGAGCAAGAAACCAGATGGGAGTAATTCTCAGACTGGCTTTTACTCGTTGGCGAGAGCTAAGGGAGATAAAAGGATGCAAGATGGTCTAACGGCAAGATGGTCTCTCTTTATGTTATTGATTAAAAACTGAAATATCGACAGTAAGCATATCTGAGTCTGATTGAGTTTTGAAGTTGTTCCAGATGCCAAAAGTTTGGTCAATCTTTTAAAGTTTGAAACCTCCTGTTTTAAAATCCTGTAATATTACTCCACCTTGTAGGTCAATGTAACGTAGTGTGAGGCGGCTGAAGCGGATACACACGCAGATGAGGATTGATAGGTTTAATGCTATTCATATTTACAAAACAGACAGGCAACCATGAATAAACTGACGGAAAAACCAACGAAGGACCAAGACATAGGGCAAACACAGGGTATATATACATGGGCTAACAAGAGGGAACAGGTGACGAGACTAAACAGCGATGGGGAACAGGTGTGCGAGGCGGGGCAAGGGCGGAGACAGGGAGCACGTGACAAAACACACACGGACAGGATGTAAACAAAGGCACATGGACTGCAGACGTGACAGTCAATGTGGTTCTTTGTCTTCTAATGATGTTTTTGCTGGTGTTGTGCTGAATTTTGACTCCTCAGCAGAATCTGACTCCCTTCGTGTGCACTCACGTTGCTCAGGATTATGGCCGCTACATATTACACTCATAAGTTTGATAAAGAAATACATCAACAAAACTGATATTAACGCCAATGGCCTAGAAACCAGGGGGAATGAGAGGGATGTGTCCCACCCAGTATCAGAAACAGATAGATTTGCCCCATCCAAAAATTAAAGCACATAAAAAGCGAAAACTGTTAAAAAAAAAAACCTTTATTTTGAAAGCGCATGTTGGCAGCCTTTGCAATTGAGACGCTGTGGTTGTTAGGTGGTCTTTAACTTAGTTAAGGCTTGTGTTGAGATGCCTGTTCAGAAATATGCTGCCGTCAGCAGCTTAACTGACCCGAGGTCTTGCCCCGCTGGAGTGTCGGGTAGTTTGCATCAGTTATGTCAGTGATGAGAGCAATGAATAGCAACGATGACCATATATACTGCAATAAAACAGCTTTTGTATAATGTGTTGTTATGGTAACAGACTAGGAGTGTTTGGGTTAGCTAATGTTTATATTAACTTTAGTTAGAAAGCACTTTGAAAAGTAAAGTTACGTTACTCTCTGGCCACGCCCCAAACTGCAGACTGCTACTACACTACACGCATAAAAAAGATAAAATATAATAAAGTGATTTACTACCTTACCTGCAGTGGAATCAGCATATAGGTAATATTGTAAGAGATAGGATGGGCTTTGATTCATATTAGCAAATATGCATACTAATATGCATAAGCATAAGTTTGGTTATTGACATAAAGACAATTCTGTACAGCAACAAAAGTGATATTAACACTATATTGAAAAGTGAACTAAAATAACAACCTCTTGTTCCATTTATTAATTATTTTTGTGCTACATCATTTCCTAGAAATTGAACTTAAAGGGCAACAAACAAAAAAAATCCTAAAAAGTTTTAAACCTCCTGTTATAAAATCCTGTAATATTACTCCACCTTGTATGTTAACATGTTTTTTTCTCCTCTGATGTTGTTTTTGCTGGTGTTGTACTAAAATTTGACTCCCCCTGAGGCTCCCGTGGCTCAGGATTATGGCAGCTACACATTACACTCACAATTTTGATTATTGACATATAGAAATAACTAAAATAGCAAGTGTAATCTTTATAAATGCACATGCACACCTGCTCATGATTGGAGCTCAAACATAATCTGTATTTACAACAGTGCTGTGAAAGAGAAAGAGAATAATAAAAAAAACTCAAGAGCAAAGAGTACCAGTTCTAGTGCTGCTTTAAGACAGCACCATAAATCAGTTCAACGAAAGATCTCACATCCTCCAACTGAAGTGGCCATTTTCCTAAAGATATTCTTTTATGTAAATTTCACAGCGGCGCAAAGTACAGACATCCTGCACGTGAGTGAATGCTGAGGTATCTTTTGAAAGAAGCCTCTATCTACACTTCTATGAGAGTTAAAGTACGAAACCACTTTACTTCATAAACATCCATTTGTGAATACTGACCTAGGCTGTTTATATATTCAAGTATTGCTTTTAAAATATATATTATTCAATGCTTATGAATTACTTATGAAGTCCCTATGCAGGCAGCCTCCTTCTGCATTTCCAGAAATCCATCTATTCAGCCTACAGCAGTTTAGCCCTACCTATTTAGCACACTATTTCAGCCTGTGCTGCTTTCTGAATGAGGCACAATGTAGGTCAATAGAGAGGTTATTTACACATATCTATTATATTTACATACACATATCTTTAAAGGCACAGTAACAGGCTGTGGAATGCTATGAGATAAAGAGAGTTGGAATTAAATTACGACTGTTTTGGTACATAAGACCTTTAATTAATTTTTAAGCCTTTAATTTTGACATTTTGAGTCATCTGCCTTATTGGCAGTTGTCCTTCTGGAGGCTGGAGAGATCTGCTAGCAAGGTGCAGCGAAAGAGAGAGAAAGATAGAAAGACAGAGTTAAAGAGAGAGAGACAGAGGAGGGAAAAACGGATATATTGCTTCCCTTTTGTCATATATCTCCAGCATCTATTCAATAAATCTTACTGCCTCTCCCAGTTCAATGCAAGTGACAGTTACAAAATGAGCCTATATATATTGTGACGCCATGACTCTATCTCATTTTTGCCTACAGCTATAATAACGTTTCTTCATTTTGTCTTCAGGAAGTAAGTAAGGGAGAAGATATAATGCACTGAACACCTTTCCAAGGACTGAATGTTACAGTCTGGTGTCAAAAGACTTGAATAAGGGAATGCTTTAGAGGGTGCTACAGGTCTTAGCAGAGCCACTGGGGCATCCGCAGGCTGTACTGTAGATGTACGGTACTGTACTCTTCTGTGAATTCATGACACAGTCTTAATTTCTTTCTTCAAGATGGTTTGGCCCAAGCATCAGTGCTCAAGTTCACATGAGGCGAATCAGTTTCTTCTCCAAAGTCATGTCAAGTTAATATTTTCAGACTTCTACAGAGATAAGGGCCATATACAGCCTTGTGCTGTGCTGTATCATATTTGAAATGAATTTCTCAGACTAATGGCAAAGCAGTAGATGAGCAAGATCTATGTTACTGTATGGAAGACCACATCAGCAAACTGGTAAACTGCTTTTCCAGAAGAAGGAGTTATTTAAACAAACATTTGGCACTGAAGCCAGCATTAGCGCTACTATGATGAGCGAGTTAGCAGCCAGCCAACAATGAAGTAGCCAGCCAACATGGGGGGGATTTCACACCCTGCACTCGGTCCACAGTTTGATTCAATTTATGATAATGGGTTCATGATCCAACTTTGCTGTGAAAAATTTGAATGAAGAAAAATCGTGACTCACGTTGCTGGAATGGACTTGCTGTAGCGAGTTGCTTATTAGTTGTTTTCTGGGGGATCAAACAATGAAGGTGTATTTGATGCATCAATTAATAAAACAACCTGTCTCCATGACGCACATTGTCACAGTTTTTTTATTAGATTATCACAATGTCACAATGCATGGCTCCACCCCTCGTAAATATGTTAAGACTTATTTTTTAGTTACTACTAGACAAATGCATGAAATTGATATACAGTTACTGTTGTTTGCAAATGCTTGGGCACCTTTGTTCAACGTACAAAGTACATATACATTTTTATCTAAGTGAAAATAACATAATACATCATTTACAGAGACAAAACTTAAACAACTCTGCAAAATTTAGAAAAATGCATTTGCTGAGTTAGAGTAAACTGGAAAACATGTAATTTGGAGGTCCCAACATTTATACGTACAACAATATGTAGTAATGACAGTGAGGAATTGAGTAACCCCGCACTGGCTAGCATAACCCCAACTGGCTTGGGGCTGGAGTTCTAGGTGGCTTTAGTGCTTGTGCATAACCGTGCCCCCCAAAAATTTAGAAGGATGCCAAGTGTTGATGGGCTGCGTGAAGATCGTGGGCATGGGTACGGATGTACCCATAGTAAGCTTGAGAGAACCACCGGCTAAGAACTTTGACAGTGTAGTCAGGGATTCCTTGGTGGGAAGCCGATAATGCTCACTGATTCTGAAGAAGTGGGCGGAGATGTGAGTTGGATTAAAGCATATTGCGGAAAAGGAGATGAAACCAGTTGCGGGTGCCGACAAATTCAGCTTCTGTCATGAAGAGTGGGTCATTGGGAGAAGCAGATTGTGTATGGCAGGTATGAAGGTGGTGGAGGACTGGTTTGTAAGGACTGAGGGGTGAGGATAATATGAAAAGATACATTTGGTTGGTCCTGCCGAATTAAATGGGGAGGAGTTGGGGAGGTGGTGGGTGCAGTGTTGTTGGACATGAGGATGGAGTGAGAATGGGGGTATATATAAGCAGTGTAAGAGATAAACAGGGCGTGGTCCAGCTCCCAAAACTAAGTTATGTGGTAACTTCACTAAAGCCTATTTAATTATTATTAGGTGGCTCGGTGGTGTAGTGGTTAGCACTGCCGCCTCACGGCAAGACGATCTGGGTTGATGGGTCCATTCTGTTTCCTCCCACACGTCCAAAGACATGCATGTTAGATTGATCAGTCACTCTAAATTGCCCATAGGGGGGTGACCCCGACAAGCAGATGGATAATTATTATTATAAAATATTATTTTAACTTTCAATAGTATAAATAATATTTAAACTATTTAAAGGTTTAAATAGTTATACTATGATTGGCGTCATCTAAGTAGAAGACATGCAGGTACATAGATCTTTCTCAAAAAGAGGAGAAAATAAAAGTTGACCTTGCAGCTATAGTTTTCATGCAAGGCTTTATTTTTTTTAGCCATGCGTAAGTCCAGTCCTCTATCGCTGTGATCTTTACTCTACTCTCTCACTATAACCTTCACTTGAAGAGTTGAGTCTAGTGAGATACTGTATTTCTGAACTATTTTTATGAGACGGTGAAGAGGGAGTTATGATGTTGTAAAGAATATGCACACAAAGCATCTAAAAAAAAAGGAAAGAAAGAAAGAAATCCAGCATGATTTCCCCGGTGAGATGCAGCAGTGGGGAAGAAGACAGCAGTGTATTCAGTCCCCTGGGTAGGCTTGCAGTGAGGCAGTATGAAATGGTCCTAGATCTGCTGCCTGGGCTGTTATGGGCTGTGAGCTGTTATCAAAAGGCCAGTTTGGAGCTGCCGGCTGACCTCAAGTGCCGCGTCCGTGCCGAATGCACTGCATCCTCCCCAGAGAGGCATGAAACGATCTCCCCCCGCATACGCTAACAGTCCCCATATTGACAGACACACTCCCTGAGCGAAAGGCCAAGTGGATTCTGAGCACATGTGACGGCTGAATATTACTGAAGAGTAAAGGTGCAGTTAGCGATTCTCGAGAACGATTGTTGATATTTGAACTTGGCAGAAAAACAAATAAACCCCTCCCTTCAGTGCTTCTTCAGAAGCTCCGTCCGCCGAATTCATGGATGCTCATAATGCAAACCCTTTGCAGAACTCTTTGTATCTTATACGGACGAATACCGTGATACACTATTAGAGCAAACAGTGACAGAGCAGGTAATGTAATGTACCTTGCTTACAACTGATACTACACTTGCTGCTGAGAAGCGACCCAGCTATGACAAACATTAGCAAGCACAACAAAAGAATATACTGACTTAAAAGAATACTGACTTATTATTTCTGGGAAAAAGGAAAAGGAAGGTAATGTTTCCCATGCTGGTGCCTCAGTCTACCTGTCCTGCTTCTTCGTCAAACCGTCTCATTCCATATTAAATAGTGCAATTACATTCTGGTGCCTCAGGTATCAGAATGTAACTGTCACACCATTTAAGTTGGAAAAGTACAATTGTAACAAGAAGCTGGCAAATACGACTCCAGGAGGTCTTTCCAACATTGAAATGCCTCACTAATGCTAACATAGCCCTGGCCTGATAAAACAACTTCTTTCTCAATCTTTGTTGTTTAGAATGCTTTATTTTTATCTGTTTCTTGGCCATCTCTTATTCTTGTTACTGACTGTCACTAACCCAAGTCAAGTCACTATATATATATATATATATATATATATATATATATATATATATATATATATATATATATATATATATATATATATATATATATATATATATATATATACATTTATCTTTAAAAGCAAAAAGCAACAAAAATACAAGCGACATACAAGAGTTTGTTCTGACAACAGTGATTTGTAGAGAGTGAAAGGTATTGTCTTAACAGGATTTGAGTTTCAAACTTCAATTGCCCCCTCCTTATGGAGATGTGAATGTAACAGCAGTGAATGAATTTAAACAGTTAATAATGTATTATTTGTCTGTGTGAGCACACAAAATTTATATTAAACATTATATATATATATATATATATATATATATATATATATATATATATATATATATATATATATATATATATATATATATTACTTTATATTAAAATTAATGTTGAGGAAACTTGCATTGTGGTCTGCTAGTCTTTATAACTTTGGCTATAGAGATTATTCACATTTTAGAACATTCAACTGACTTTCACTAGCCAATGTAGCATCATCAAGCTTTGACATTAGCGTCATTGAGCAACCAGGCTTGTAACATCACCCAAAATCCTTCACCTCTGAACAAGCTTCATAATTCAACTCTCTATAGAACTCCCAAAATCTGTTAAATGAGCTCAATGGTAGCCTTTATATAAGTCACATAGTGGCAGTACCTCAACTTTGACTGGTTTCTGTCATTCCCTTAAAAAGGGCTGAAAAACTAGCAGAAAGAGATAAAGTAGATACTCTGATTGCTCTGCACTGCTTTCTCAACGAAAACTAAACACTAAATTAATCAACTAGACCTCATTCTGTACCAGTGTTTTTACTTGCTGTCTGTCACACCTTGCCCTGTTTCCTTCCCTGTCTGTCTTTGTTTTGTGTTTACTATCCTGTCAGATTCCATGTGCTTATGTTTGTTTTGGTTTCTTTGCCCCTCCTTGTCTCTGCCGTCTAGATGCCGCTCACCTGCTTCTAGTCCCAGGTGTTCCTAGTCCCAGTTGTGCTTACATACCTCTGTGTTTTCTCCCTTTGTTGTCTAGCATTGTTCATATGGGACACTGTGTTGATATGTGATGTTGTTATCTGGTTGTGTTATTTTGTTATTTCTGTTCTTAGTTCAAGTATGGACTTCAATAAACAACATCTGCATATGTATCCACCTCTTCTGACTACAGTGGTATGAAAAAGTTTGGGCACCCCTGATAATTTTCATGATTTTCCTTTATAAATCATTGGTTTTTCGGATCTGCAATTTCAGTTAAATATATCATATAGCAGACAAACACAGTGATATTTGGCAGGGGAAATTAAGTTTTAAACAAAATTAGGCAGGTACGTAAATTTGGGCACCCTTGTCGTTTTATTGATTTGAATACCTTTAGCACTAATTATTGGTACACAAAATGTGTTTGGTAAGCCCCTTGACCTACATACACAGGTGATTCCAATTATGAGAAAGGGTTAAGGTGGCCTATTGCAAGTTTTTTGCATCTTCTCTGAAGAGTGGCAACGTGGGAGCCTCTAAACAACTCTCAAACGACCTGCAAACAAAGATTGTTCAAAATCATTGTTTAGGGAAAGGATACAAAAAGCTATCTCAGTGATTTTAGCTGTCAGTTTCCACTGTGAGGAACATAGTGAGGAAATGGAAGACCACAGGCACAGTTGTAGTTAAGGCCCAAAATGGTAGGCCAAGAAAAGATAAGCAGAGGTGATCTCAGATAAGCAGAGGCGAAGGACGGTGAGAACAGTCATAGTCAACTCAAAGACCAGCTCCAAAGATCTACAACATCATCTTGCTGCAGATGGTGCCACTGTGCAACGTTCAACTATTCATGTGCCTTTTTATGTGCATTTAAAGCACATTTGGACAAGCCAGCTTCATTTTGGAATAAGGTGCTGTGGACTGATGAAACTAAAATTGAGTTATTTGGACATTTGGGCGCTATGCATGGCGGAAAAAGAACACAGTGATCCAAGACGAACATTTGCTACCCACAATAAAATATGGTGGCAGTTCCATCATGCTGTGGGGCTGTGTGGCCAGTGCATGTATCTTGTTAAAGTTGAGGGTCACATGGGTTTCAGCAGATTCTTGAGAACAATGTTCAAGAATCAGTGCCAAAGTTGAAGTTGTGCTGGAGCTGGATACTTCAACAAGACAACGACCCTAAACACTGCTCAAAATCTACTAAGGCATTCATGCAGAGGAACAAGTACAATGTTCTGGAATTGCCAAGTCCCCAGATCTGAATATTATCAAAAATCTGTGGTGTGAATTAAAGCGGGCTGTCCATGTTTGGAAACCATCAAACCTGACTGAACTGGAGATGTTTTGTAAAGAAAAATGGTCCAAAATACCTTCAACCAGAAGCCAGACTCTCATTGGAAGCTATAGGAAGCGTTTAGAGGCTGTTATTTCTGCAAAAGAAGAATCTACTAAATATTGATATACTTTTTTATATATATACAAATTTATGCAGCTGCCTAATTCAGCTAATGCAGCTATCTAGTCCTATAAACTTCATTTCACTTCTCAAATATCACTGTTTGTCTGCTATATAATATATATAACTGAAATTGCTGATCCGAACAACCAATGATTTATAAAAGAAAATTATGAAAATAATCCGGGGTGCCCAAACTTTTTCATACCACTGTAGTTTCACGGCGATGGCTTCTCTCAGGCTTTGCGTCAGGACTGGCGGGGTGTTGCTGCCTTCTTTCGTTTTTGTTTCGACTAATTCAACGCAGCGCAAAGCTTTGATTGGACAAAATGCTTCGACTGATAGCCATTGTTGACATCCAACGTGAGATTTTCTGGTCGGCCCATAATTTTAATGAAATACATATGCTTTGTAAATGAACTCCTTCTGCGTAATCCTGCTCTCATTATCTCCCATATTAAAATGACGCCTGTGCATGCAAGGATTTCCATATGCATGAGTCGCTAAACAGCAGAGGGCCGCTAATTCCTCGCAGCCGTTCCTGACTGGATCTTATGACCGGTGCGCTCTCTCTCTAAGCGGTATACAAATAGACGCGGTCATGCTAATGGGATCTTGTTTGCACTGGGTGTGGAAGCAGGAGGCAGCAGTAAATCATGCCCGCTGCTTGAGCCCTACTGTAGACCCCGTTTTGCTGTCTTCGACAGACGGACGCGTGTTTCTCGCGCATCCTGCTGATGGAGACAAAGCATTTCCTCAATAATGCTGAGGCCCGTTTTGATGCCGTGCCACGGCAGGCTTGGCCTCGAGGCGGTCTAACATAATAAGATTGCCAATATCTACAGAAGCTCACCAACATCACTGATCTTTAGCAGGCATCAGCCAGCAGCCTCTGTTAATGCTGAGCAAATCTTTCAGCTGGAGGAGGCAAAGACCTTAGAATAACCCAAGTAGGTTGTAATATAAGGCATAATTGGCTCATTTTAGAGGGTTTTTTGTTTACGACCTAGTAGATTTACTCTATCTGGGCCAAACTACAATACAGATGCACTGCCATGTAAAGGTTTGGAACCGCTGGTTGTATTACTTACTAATTGCTGTTACTTTATTAAATATGCAGTATTGTGCAGAGGTCAGAGACCACCCTTTGTGTATTTAATGTATACACACTTTACCTTTATTACAGCTTACATCCCTTTTGGCAGTGGGGAACTGTCATGGCCCTCTATGCCCTCTCAGAGGGCCTAAAATATTCTTAAAACACACACACACACACACATATAAATATATAATTTTATTTTATCTACTTACAGTTTCACAATCAACATCTAAACAATAACAATAATGAAATGAATAATTACAATTATTCAAACGTGTCTATTCAATCTGTGTTGGAGCGTGAGGGGTTAAGTGGAAGCCTGTGAGTCTGTGTCTAAGGATTGTGATGCCTCCGCAGAATGTTGGTGATTGGTGGTCCCGCTGTTCATGTACAGAGGGGGCCAGGCAGTTATAATTCAGCCCCATACCAATTTCAAATGCCAGTAAAACTGACCAATCATATCTTCCTTCTAAGTGGGCGGGCTTAACTGTATGATAATTTCCATGATAGTTTCTCCAGCTACCACCGCTAGTTTGCTGAGTCACGATGGAAGAGGGCTGAGGCTTAAGGGTCACGGTTCTCTACTGCTTTTTGGTGATACTTGCTTTCAGTTTTGCTCAGAAATATTAAGTCAGTCTTTGACGTTGATTGCGTTTGCTACTTCTTTTAAAGGGAACCCCAGCTGGTAACACTTGTAAGCCTTAATATGGTGTAATGACTCTAAATTGTTAAGACATGTCACAAAAAAAATCACAAAAGTAGCAGATTTATTTATAAATTAACGCTTTTATTCTAAATATTTAACATATGGACGCAGCCATTATTTCTGACGCGCAATGCCTGCTGGGTAGATGACGTCAAATGGTTGCAGTGCTAAACTTGACTGCGGTTGGAAGGAGTGAATGTTATTTACTAACCTAGCTTAAAGAAAACCATGCAACATTGTGTTGTTGATGTTACTTTCAGTGGAAAGGCAGTGGGAAGACTGATATTAGTCTAAACAGCTTCACAAACATAAACAAGGAGAATAGTTAGTGAAGCAGCGTGTGGACCAACACAGCTACCAAAAGACCCACCGCTCTGCTCACGTCTCTTCAGTCTCGATGTGTTTGAGTCGTTCAGTAGGCCACCACTGGAAAGAGACTTGAAGGATGCTGTTGGTTTTAAGCGTTGGTTAAAACACAATGCATTGCCCACAGCTTTCCCACACAGGAAGTCCAAAATCTCCAAAATATGGAGCGAGAACCATGCGAAGAAACGGTGACGTGAACGTGAACATGCGCTGGATTCTCTCCTGGCGTCCGGCCAACAACGTTTACCGTTAATGTCAGCTGCCTCTCCCTCATTTGCGGATCCTGAAGGTGAAAGTACAGTCTTAGTAGTGAACATACTACTTCACTAATAAACGAGTGTGGAAGCTAAGATAAACTCCCGTTTAGTGTATCTAGCTGTTTACTGAGTGTGAATGTTTCCTGCTAGAAAGCGGAGCTCCTTTCAACAGACACTCTTCTTCTCCGTCAACATCAACACACAGTTTCCACAACAACTACAGTACCGTGTTCCACTCTCGCCTCCGCGGCTTTCTATTCGTTGTCATTTTGACTAACGTGGTGTGTGTTGTCACTGCTGATGTCAGAAATGTTGCGTTCTAGCTCAAACTGCTAAGGCTGAACAGTAGCCATGTCTAGCTAGCTAGCTGTGCTCAAGCGTGACGGCTGGTTACTGCAACCGTTTGGCATCACTACCAGCTGTGCACATGAGTCATTACTGAAAGTATACTTGTTTAGTTTAGCTTTTGGTAATTAACCTTCCCATTTAGATAAAGGCAACAGATCCAGGAGTTCATGGACATACACATTTATGGTATATTGAGATGTTGGTGCTGTTGACCAACCACTTCATGCGATCACACAGGTTTGTTTGTGGTGGAGTGGGGAGAACCCAGTGTTACAGGTTACACTCATGTCTATGTTACCTTCTGATTCTCTCCTTTTAGTTTATGCTGTTATAGTTAGACCTGCCAGATTCGCCAACCACACTCTGACATTTTTCATATTCTCTGCAGAACTAATTTGTCTCTCTACTCTCCTTGAGATAATGACTGCTTCCTGTCCTGCTGAACACTGTTGGAAGACTGACCATCAGGGCCTCCTCCTCACTTGACACCAACCAGCTCTCCTGTTCATTTGTGCCAACTACAACACCCTCAGCTTCATCAATGTGCCGTCCAGATGTAATAGCATTGAGATACGATGGGACTGTTTCAGTTCACTCCCACTTTTCATAACTTCAGAGATTGCCTTAGTCAGAGACTGCCTCTACCAGAGCAGTTTGCAATATATTTTACAATTCAGACTTCAAACAGAGATTCTCTCAGCTTTTCTTTGGAAATTAACTTCTAAATACTTTCGGACCAAAGGAGGACGGGTCTCGCCTTGTGAATCTTGCTTCATCCCAAGGTTTCTTCCTCCCAGTCTTGAGGAAGTTTTTCTTGCCACCATCGCCTCTAGCTTGCTCACAGGGGGATACATGCTTTAACAGCGAGTTCTCAAACTTCTGTAAAGCTGCTTTGTGACAACATCATTATTAAGAAGCTTGAATTGAATGTCACTGTCTCCTCACAGTAAGACGATCTGGGTTGGATTCCCGGTCCGGGCCGTTCTGTGTGGAGTTTGCATGTTGTCCCCGTGCTTAAGTGGGTTTCCTCCAGGTACTCCGGTTTCCTCCCACATGTCTAAAGACATACATGGTAGGTTGATTGATCACTCTAAATTGCCTGTAGGTGTAATTGCGTGAGTGAGTGTTGGCCATGCGATGGACTGGCGAGCTATCCATGGTGTACCCCACCTCCGCACACTGGGATAAGCTCCAACCCTCACCCCCCCGTGACCCTGATTAGCGGGATAAGCGGCAGATAATGGATGGACGGATGGATGGATGAATTGCATGTCTGGACTCCTTTCCTTTTCTTAGTAAGGGCTTCTTAACAGTTACTATGTTTAAAACCCTAGCATTGAACTGTCTTCTCACAGTAGAAAGATGGACAGAAGCACAGTTTTTTTCAGATCTAAAGAAAGAGTGGAGCTTGGTTACAGTTTTTGTAGTCTACCAGGTCTTGCATGGTTATTATGAGTATGTTGAGTCACTTAAGGATGACCTATTACACATTTCTGTGTGTTTGTAGCTTTTTTGTGCATGTAAACTGTCTGCAAACTTATAAAGCCCATGAAGTACATGGCAGTGGGAGCAACTGTCTCCCACTAAAACCTCGTTTCTCAGCTGCCTGAAATGCCTCATTGGAGCTGAAGCCCTTTTCCTTTGTTACAACATAACAAAATCTCATAACACAGTCCGGCCTGCCGGCAAGCTTAGCATGTCCTCATATAGGGAAGGGCAACTACTGGAGGCCAAGAAGACTACAAGACAGGGACAGAACATGTGGGGACGGAACTTCAAAATAGAGTGGGTTAATTGAGGCTTAAAGACACAGGAGCTCTAACAGAGTGTTCCAAAAAAGAGTGTCTTTTGGAACAATGACGCACACAAATTAAGTAGTAAGCCCCAAAATAAAAGGATGATCATTAGAAATAGGTCATCATTATTAATGATTTGAATTTCAGTTTTAGAAACTATGGATCATCTCCTCAAAAATCCTCTGTGATGAATAACTTTAACTGTACTGTTATTTTGACTGGAAATTAAATAAATAAAAGGTGGTTTCCGACCTGTATAAACAATTCAAATACATTAAAAAACAATTCTTAACCCTTTAACTTTCTTCTCAGCCTTTTGGTAGAGCATATTTTGACTCGCTGTATTTTAATAAAGAAGGTGTTTAACCTAACCTGATTGTGCCATCTCCACCAATCAGCAGGGATATGTTAGTCTAAAAAAAATCCACTACTGGTCTCTTAGTAGATGCCTTTACTGTTCAAATCCATGGAAGAAGCAAGCAAAAAAAAAAAGAAAAGTAAATCACTCCAGGAATGTGGCTTATTTTTTGTGGAATTTTTAAAAGTAAGCATAGTTTTTCCAACAAATTATAGTTTTAGAGGTTTTAATGAATGGAATTGTGTAAGTTTCTACAACAAAATGAAGTCTAATAAGGTTAAATAAATAATTTTCACAAAAACATGTGTTACCAAACGGTCTAATTGTTTCTTTACGCTAAAGCTGTCTATGCTAAGCCAATGTAATAAGAATTAATAAAAATATTATTGCCTCACACAAAAAAAAAAAATTCCATTGCTTTATTTCTTGGTGATGACATTATACGGTTGAAATGGAAATTCATTGATTTTTAAATAATTCTACACAGGTCATTTAATAAGCTGTAAAATCATGAACAATAGGAGGACCGAGTGCTCTCTGGAGTGTACATCGTCACTGTCCAAAAAACCCCAAATATCTCCAAAATAACAACTTTACAGGAGAGGACAAAACTGGCTTTAGTTACAATGTAATTCAATGGAACCAGAGTTATTTCTGTTGGTCCATTCATCATGAAACTTTAATTTAACTTTAACTTTAAATGATACAGAAAAATAAAACTAAAGATACACAGTGATCAACATCTTAGCTAAGCGCTGATCACAGAGGCTATAAAATAATGTTGCCACATTAGTTACCTAAAGTTCTCTTTGAAGGACTGGCAGCCCATGCTGCCTTCTTCGTGACCCCCAGGAACGGATTCACAATCACATTTTCTTTCTTTTCTTTTTCTTTGCAGAATATAAAACCCCCAGTATCACACACAGTGCTTCTACAGTCATGACTGACAATTTGTCCACCCTCCTTCCTGACGACCTATGAACTTGTGTACTAGGATTGGATGGCATCAAACATGTAGTATTGACAGTTTCTCCACCAAAAAATGGTATTGTAACTTCTTTTCTTGCCATCAAAATGAAGAGGGAGACCACTTCAGAGTACATCCTTTATTCCTGAAGATATTGCGATACAGAGATGTTTTGAAAAGGTCTGGGACAAGTCTAAAATGATCTAAGCTTGACTACAAACTGCACCCTATTTAAGTCCAAGTGACATTTATGACACTGTATGGCCAGGTTTTTATCTCCTGGGCTTGGGGCAGATTTCCTTTCCTGCTATAAACCAACAGGATCTGCTAACCCATAGAACTATATGACGGTCACCTGTATAAACAAATGCTATGTCAGAAATATTTATAATTGCTAATGATTGCCTACTCCCACATAGTGAACTTTGTGAAAAACACAAATATTGCATAGCCTGATTCCAGCATCACTAACATTATTAACATTACTATGATATCAAAATAGTATATAGTAAATAAATAGCAAATAGAATAGCTTTTGTCTTTGCACTGTAGACATTGTGACCCCTTGTTTATGTCACCCCTCTGTCAGTAACCTTCTACAATGCATCACTTCACATGGAAACACTGAATTGTGCTCATATCTTAAAAACAAATTCCCAGTAAAAGTCAAATTTGTACTTGGTACTATCAAACTTTTGAATGGTGGTAGATGTTACTGTGGAGCTCCTGACTGGAGAAGCAGAGACTACTGCTCACTTACAGGAACTGGGCCAATTAACAGGAATTCTCCAGAATGTGCCAGACTGAGCTGCAGAGAACTTAATTATAAATATAGATTTCAACACTGCCGAAGCGATGATGCTGAAGAGGCGGCTCTTGCTTCTACATGAACCGCCTGTGGGAGTGTGATTCTCACAGGCTTAGCGTTTGTGTTCTTGCAGTACTTCCCCCTGGCCTCACTGCATGACGATGAGCTGCGTCACCTCCACCAGAGGGAGCATCGCATTCATTTTCATATCTTGTCCTTTTGCTTATCCCTTTGCTCCCCCCGTCATCTCACTTGGTTGCAGTATTTCTTTGTTTTGCCTGAACATTTATCTACATAGATAACACAAATGCCAATGGTACTGTGCAGTATTTGCTGATAACCAAGTGGGCCCAGCAGGAATTAAATAGAACATCCACCACAGTGTTACAAATGTTATAGAATGCTCCCAGCTGCTGTAGCAATGTACTGGAAACAGATAAAATAATAGAGATACCATACACAAGGAGGGTACTAAAGAGCATTGATATCCTTTGTCTTCATAGCAGCTCTTAAGAGTCTTAAAAAATAGTGATTCCACAGCGAGACCACTTTTGCTTCTATAAATAAGACCACAAATATTCTTTTTGAAATTAATGTAAATGTTCTATACCAATTAACATCAAAGCCAAAAACCATAAGGAATCTTTTAAGATTTTTATTATAAGGGAACCCCGGCTGGTAACACTTGTAACCCTTAAAATGGTGTATGATTCTAAATTGTTAAGACATGTTGCTAAAAAATCACAAAAGTAGCAGATTTATTTATAAATTAGAGCTTTTATTCTAAATATTTAACATATGGACGCAGCCATTATTTCTGACGCGCAATGCCTGCTGGGTAGATGATGTCAAATGGTTGCAGCACGCTATACCTGACTGCTGTTGGAGGGAATGAATGTTAGTTAGCTAACCTAGCTTAAAGAAAACCATGCCACATTGCGTTGTGTTGGATGTTATGTCCAGTGGGAAGGCAGTGGGAAGTTTGATATTAGTCTAAACAGCTTTCTTAAAGATTAAAAAGGAGAAAAGTTTGTGAAGCAGCGTGTGGACGAACACAGCTACCTAAAGACCCGCCGCTCTGCTCTCGTCACTTCAGTCTCGATGCCTTTGAGTCTCAAGACTTGAAGGATGCTGTTGGTTTTAAGCGTAGGCTAAAACACAGTGCAGTGCCACAGTTTCCCCACACAGGAAGTCCGAAAGCCCCAGAATATGGAGCGAGAACCGTGCGAAAGAAACGTGAACGTGAACATGCGCTGGACTCTCTCCTGCCATCCCACCAACAACGTTTACCGTTAGCGTCAGCTGCTTCTGCCTTGTTTGCAGATCCTAAACGTGAAAGTACAGCCTTAGTAGTGAACATACTACTTCACTAATAAACGAGTATGGAAGCTAAGAGAAACTCCCGTTCAGTGAATGCAGCTGTTTACTGAGCGTGAATGTTTCCTGCTAGAAAGCGGAGCTCCTTTAACAGACACTCTCCTTCTCCGTCAACACTGACGCACAGTTTCACAACAACTCCAGGTGGCTTTACACTACTGTAGGCCGCACTGTTGGAGGATATATTTAAGATGAAAATTAAAAAGGAATCCTGACCTGTTAAGACTGTATGAATGTAAACACTGTGTATGTCCAATACTAAAATATGACATACACACAAAATGAAAATGTTTTGTTTATTATTAAAAATTGACTTGCCACTATTATGGCACTGTGATGATGCCATAAGTTTGTAAAGGCGACAGTTTTAAATACCCTTTCAAGGAATTCCGAAAAGGTATGGTTGATGTTCTTCTTTAAAGGAGGCTGAAATTGGCTTCCTATTCACCAATCAAATGTCCAGTTCCACCCTAAATATCCTGTTCCACCCTAAATGTCCTGTTCCACCCTATATGATACTTCTTAAGGTACCAGAACATTGCTCCAGCATGAAGGTGGATCTGAAAATTTGCAAATCACGTTTATCCTGAATGAACCTGATTGCAGGAGCTTGTAGCCTGCATCACCAAACAGGGGACCTGTTTCTTTTTCCTGTTCTTACTTCTTTCTGAGTGCCCTCATTCTATATGTGGTAATACACTACCACACTGGCTAAGTGTGCTGTTTGTGCCGTTTTTAAGGAGGCTGCCAGTCTAATGGTATTCAGCAATGTTCATCCAAAAACTTTTGCTTTGAGAAATTCCTCGTAGACCCAGAATTCCTTATATTTATGTTATAAATATTTCGGACATCTTAGACACAGTCACAAACGCAGATGGCTGTCGCAAACTTTTTGGCTCAACCAATCCTTCAAAGGACCAGGAGATAAGCACTTGGCCAGATGGGTCACAGGGGCCTCATGAAACATTGGAAGCTGGCCTATAAGACTGTGCAGTTGCCAGTTGAATTCAGACCTTTCTCAGACCTTCTCAGAACTTTACCATGGTGGCTTTAAGAATAAACACATACAGCATGGACATAAGAAAATGGCCCCAATCTACAATGACACTACCTTAGAGGTCTATTACTTACATCAGGTGGGGCAGAGAATGTTTGCAGCTAACATAGATAGGGTTGCAGGGGAGGAGTCAGTGACGACCATGTTCAAATGCACCATAATAAACACACTTATTTGAAGAAGAGCTACAAAAATTTGTTTTTTCATGATGTGGAGTCTTTAAAAAATGTACATGTATTTAAACGTTGTATTGGAACCTTATCCTTAAAGAACACATTTTCAATCGTAGTGAACATATTGAATTGAAACAATGTAAATAGACGACTCCTTTGGTCTATTCACGAGAAGAAAAAACAACACGTTCAAATGAATAACAAAAAAGAGTCGGCTAATATTACTTCTTCTAGTGTTCTGGAGTTTGTACTTATCAAACCCTTTTATGTGTTCTTTCCTTGCCTTTCATTCCAAAGGGTTTCCAAACAGGAGCTCTATGATAAATATGAGAAGCTGAAGCTGAAACCCAATTATTTGTCAGCCGTCATTCAGCAGGTAGCGATACAGCTGATGTTATGTTTAAGTGGCTGCCTGCATTTGCAAGTGAACTTTGCCTTCCTCATTTGAAACGTGCTCCAAGCTCGGACACTGTCACTCCTGACACGCTGATATTTTTGGTTGTGTCCGTGATTGGCATGTCTGCAATTTATGCGCCCCGCTATTCATCATCCATCAAAACCTATTATGCTGCTCTGCAATCTCAGATAGCGTCGTTTTCAAGGTGGTCCTTATGAAAGGAAAACGTTCTTATATTTATAAAAAATTCATAAGAATGATCGGACTAAAATCATAAATATTTGTTGCCAGGTCTTATAAAATGAATAGGAATTAAATCATTAATTGTGTTACACGTACTGGTTTAAAGTAAGATAGAAATTTTCTCATTGATTTAAAATTTAAGGCCCCATGACATTGAAAACTGGATGTACCTTTAATATTTAATGATAGAGGTTATAAACATGTTAAAAGTCCATGTTTTTTGGTTTATTTTATTCATTTATTTTTTTCCTTTATGTAAAACTATCTATGCGCCCTCTGTAGAGAACATAGTAGGTAAGTAATTGTTTATTTGCTCATCCAGTTACCAAAGAATTGAATTATATCATATTACATATAGTTATTTTATAACATATTTTATTTTTAAAAATTATATTTTATTTTATAAAATTTATATTTTATTTTATATTTTATTTGAAAACATTTATAACAGCCAATGTTTCAGCTCTGAGTGCTTTCTGAATGAGGCACAATATAGTGCAGCCATATAGAACAGAGCTTATGTACATATATTAATCTTAAAGGCACAGTAACAAAAAGAGTCTGTTTAATACTAAAGCATTAATAGAAGTCAGGAAATGACCATATGAAATCATTTTGATACATAAACCCTTACAACCCTCACAAGTGGACCTTATGTAAGACCTAAAAGGATAGAACATGTATTGTTTAGAAGAAAGATTGTAGTCACTTCTGGCTATTTTCCATCTGAGTGTTTATGACTACATGATAAGGGCTGTGTGTAGGCATCAGCGGAGGAGATGCTGACAGAGGAGCAGATTCTGGAAGGATGGAATGTGCGGGGAAAAAAAACACACACTGATGGGGTGGATTTATCTCCTGCTCTCTCACAAGCTGATAGGAGAGAAAGAGAGAGAGAGAAATGTAAAGATTAAACGGGCCTTTGCATTGCTGACAGGCAGCCCTTCTGTGGGAATTGATCTCAATCTCTTTCTCCTTCTCTTTCTCTCTCTCTCTCTCTCTCTCTACTTCTCTGTCTCCTTGTCTCTCTCTCTCTCTTCCTCTCAGGACATGTTCATGCTGTAGTTAGATAGCAAATATATAGAATGTTGCCTCTTAGTTTTGGGTAGAAGTGTAAAATGTATCTCAGTCCTTAGATGAACTCTTGCTTTAGTGAGAGATGAACTCTTGCTTTATTTTAAACTGAGAAACGTACCTTTTCTAAATCAGTAGAAGAAAAAAAAACTTTTAAAACATGTACAGCAGGGGTATTTAATTAGAATTTAGTACAGTCCAGATAGAGGAAATTTCCTCAGATCCAGGTCCGGGCCCTCATAATTTCTAGCCTGTGTTATGAGTCAGTGCCATATTCTGTAGACACCGGCCCAGACCCATATGAGTAAAGAATTCACTGGTTTGTTCAAGGTTGAAGGACCGACTGTGAAACAATGTTGCCATATCAACGTTGATTCATTTTTCAAAAGCAATACAAATCCAACTTTGATTCAACCATAATATTACCGTTAATTCAACGTTGATCCAACCATAATATTACCTTTGATTCAACATTGATCCAACCATAATATTACCGTTGATTCAATGTTGATTGAACAATAATATTACTGTTGATTCAACGTTGATTCAACGTTGAAATGCCAGCTAGGGTGTATGGTTTGTTTAAGGTTGAAAGACCGACTTTGAAACAATGTTGCCATATCAACATTCACTTTTCAAAATCAACACAAATTCAACGTTGATTTAACCATAATATTACTGTTGATTCAACATTGATCCAACCATAATATTACCGTTGATTCAACATTGATTGAACAATGATATTACCGTTGATTCAACGTTGATTGAACAATAATATTACCGTTGATTCAACATTGATTGAACAATGATATTACCGTTGATTCAACGTTGATTGAACAATAATATTACCGTTGATTCAACATTGATCCAACCATAATATTACCGGTGATTCAACATTGATTGAACAATAATATTACCGTTGATTCAACATTGATTGAACAATGATATTACCGTTGATTCAACATTGATCCAACCATAATATTACCGTTGATTCAACATTGATCCAACCATAATATTACCGTTCACTAATATTACAGAGTTCACTATTCCTACACTTAAAGTATACTTAAACATATACTTTTATAAACTAAAAAGTTAGCCAATGTTATTATTATACTTCAACTTATATACTTATATATAAAGTATACTATTTCTTGTAAAGGGTGTTGCTGTTTCAACACTCAATGTAATGAAAAACCTTTCCAAACGATGTGCTATCAGAATAGCTTAGTAACTATATTCCACTGTTGCCTTGTGTGTGTCTCCAAATCAAGGAGTACTGGAGATCGTGCTAACAAAATAAAAAACTGTACTGATCTCACAACCAAAGCTAAGCAGACAATAGCAGTGTTCTTGTAACTGGATCAAAGAACTTATATCACTCCATTCAAGAATTCTATAATGACAACACTGATTTTTCAATTATATTCTTTTTCTATGCTGTTTGATTTTGAGACACTGTTGCGCTTTAGCTGAGCATTGCTTATGATGGTTTCACCAAAGCTTTATCCTTTTGCAAAATGTTCCCCACAGCGAGATGAATGGCAGTTCAAAACATTTTGATTTCAACCAGCAAAAGAAAATAAGGAAAAAAACATACTCAGCAAACAATACGGTGTATGTGCTGGCACACAGCTTTGATTCATGATCTCTCTGCAGCCTTCGATGTGTTCAACCACAAGATTCTCTTGTTTGTCCTCACCCATCTTTGAATCGCTGGCTCTGCAGGAGATGGTTTGAATTCTGACTGGAGGGGCACTCTTATCAGATAACATGGAGAGGGTCCAGATCCAGTTTATGTATGCTCTCCACTGTTGTACCACAAGGCTCTGTGCTGGGTCCTTTTCTTTTCTCACTCTACAACCATTCTGGATGTGTGATATTGACCAATGACGTACCAGTGATATTCTGATGCTTTGCTCTCCACCTTCTGACTGAAAACTGAAACTCAGGTTTTCAGCTGCTATTTATTCCTGGAACGACAGGTCCTCACCATGATATTGCTATCTCATTCTAGGACTCCGTTAATGTTCCATCTGGAATCTAACCTGGTGCTGGTTTCTCCGCTACAATGAAAAATCCAGAGATTTGGATACTTTCTCTCGTGGGAGGTCAACCAGGTGCTTGTTCTACTTGGCTTGACCACTGCAAATGGCTCCTATGCTTGTCATCAGGTGACTAATCCTGAAAGCAGTTGCTTGTTTTCACTCAAGTCACTCCACTGTTGTGTTCCACGGTAGCTGCCCCCAACAGATTTAAAACTCTGATGCCTACAAAGCCAATAATGGACCAACCATTGTGTCAAGTGTCAAGTACAGCTGAGCTTGACCCATCATCCTTCAAGATGCATGGAAAACAAGCTGTTCTCTGTCCTGCAACCAGGGTGATGGAACAAACCATCTCTTGTGGTCTTCAAACAGAAACTGAAGATTCATATCTATGCGTAGCTCTGAGGTGAGCACTGAACTAAGTACTTATTGAAATGTATAGCACTTCTACTGTGTTTAATTTGGGGTCTTAGCACTGGCTTTTTGTTTCTGGTAGTGTTTGGCCAGCTAGGGCAGTTTCAGGACTCTGGATTAGAGTGCCTCAAAAACTCTTTAGCTGTACACGCGAAGGGGTGGACAGCTGAAAAGAGTAAAACTGACCTGATTGTTGCCGCTGGCTTATAAATAAATGTGGCCAGACTGCCTGAGGCCAAGACTACCATCACCAATTACAAACTCTGATTCACCCTTTACAGGTTACAGTCAAACTGATGCTGCTAAAATGATACAGTCACTATTTAATTTAGTTCAGCTGAACGTATAAAAGGTTTGCACTGTACATGTGGTGCTAAAAAGTGGTTTGAATGGGAAGGTGTCAATTTGTAGGTAGTCTCTAAGCTTTTGAATGAAGTAGACAGGATCTGTATCATCCGCCTGTATTGACTGCTTTATCTCAGGCTCACGACCTACTGCAGCTACACACACACACACACTCACACACACACACACACAGCAGCAGTGTCCGCTTGAAGGCGATGACCTGCTGGCATTCAAGAGATGCACTGAACAATCGATCACCTTGTGTTTGTGTGTGCTTATATGTGTGTGTAAGACTTTGTGTGTGATTTAGACTGCAGTCTGACTGGAAAGGTGAAATAACAGCAAAATGCTTATTATTATTTGATATGTAACTGGCCTTGGGATTGACTTGAGTAAGTTTTATAACTGCTGGGACTTAACAGGGTTAAAGGTAGAGGAAAACTGACACAAAGCCAGCAAACATGAGTCACTTTGGGAAGTGGAGTGGAATATATATCGTAGCATAGTGGGTGCAGAGAAGTTGTTCGGACAAGTTCATGGCCATAACAAGTCTTTATTTAGAGCTGATGCTGTAGCCAGAGTACAAGAACTGGGAAATATGCCCTTTAAACCTTTGGCACAGCTGTGGTTGCTACAGAAACCCATACAGGGTTTCCCAATTAGGACCCATACCTGCATGACGGTAGCTATGACTCCCAAACACAGTACCTATGCAATCTGCTCCAGTGATCAGGCTGTAAACATTTATGTGAAATGCTTCAAAATGCAAAGCATTTAGTTACTCTTTTATGAACTAAATACAGCCCAGCTGTCGCCGAGGTGAGATCCTCCTAGGTCGCTGGTGTGCATTGCTGTGCTTCCAAAGTTGCTTGGAAGCTTCGGTGGCATTCTGGCAATGCCAGGGAGCCTGAAGCGGTTCTCTTTTTGGCTGGGGAGTGTTGGTTGGGTCCTGTGGCATCACTCTGGAGGGCCCTGCAGACTAGGACGACCCTTCCCATCCTGCAGATGCGAAGCCAGGTGCAACACCAGGTGGCACCAGGTTTTGTACGCCACATCTTGGAGGCTTTCCACCGCGAGGCAGGACCCCATCCGTTCATCATCCAGTCCAGGTTGGGAGAGTGGCCTTTCCAGCGAACGAATTAAATACGAGAACGCTAACATAAGCTGTAAAACATTATATCCTAATAAATGTGGCCCACCTTAAGTGGTACAGCCCCAGTTTGCTGACTGTAACTGTGTCTTAAACGGTAGACAGTTATTAGATGAAGCTAAAGTTGATGAAGAAGCTTAAAATGAAGCAGCAGTTACATTTAGATGCCTGGAAGGGTGTTAGCATGTAGCTGATGCATGATTTAAGGTGGAATGGGAATTCTTAAGAGATGAGTGTATCAAAGTCAGCACTATGGTGTGAATCTAAATACTGGCTGCCATTCTGCCGTAGCTTATTTAGTAGCGGTCTTATTTTGCAGTGGTCTGACTGCAATTGAAAAGCTATGCTCTATTAAATAATGATCAAAAAAGAATCTGAGACACAATGTGGCCAGTATAGTAGGTAGGTACTGCTTACAGTAATGAATAAAATGCTTAGCTCAAAGATAAATATCAATTGTTCTTACAGAGGTTTGCTTAAGAACTTTGGGAATAAAGCATAGTTTGGTGAGTAGTTCAATGTAGTAATATGATGCTGTTTCTCTTTACTAGTTGTGCTGATCAGGGAACTTAATAACATTGCTAATGTGTACATGGAATGAGTAGGAAATATTAAACTCAGTGGACTCGCCTCTCCAAAATGAAGCTAAGTAAGTGCTAGTCTCAGATGGATTCACTGCAGATGTTTTTGTGGAATGTGCTCCAGCATCTAAATGCACCGGATGTGTGAAATCCAAGGATGCGCGGCTCTGACGTTCAATAATGCTAGTGTTTACAGCCGAGTGTGATTATGGCACATTGACTATGAGAGAAGTCTAAAGGTAGTGCTCTATAGAGATGGTGCAGTTTTCATACATATGTCTTGTGGACAGTAGTGCAGTAACTTTTTTTCCTGCGTTTGTAGCATATTGACTGTTGAGATTCAGTCCTTTTAAAATAAAAGCTTTTGGAGTTGTCATTTTATCACTAGCTGGCCCCTGTGGTTATGTCAGTATAACACATAAATTATTAAGGATAGCACTACAGTAGGCAATGTCGCCTGTATCTGTGTGTGTGTAGCAGAAGAGTTTGGGGTGGATTGGTCAGCTTCATGTAGATCCCACTTTCACTCTGCCTCAATGTGTAATATCCCCACATTCACATCTATCCACATCCCCATTTCCAAATCTCTGTGGGGGTGATGTGTTAGGGTGTGTTTTAGGGTCTGATCCACTTGGGCTAGAACAAGGGGATCAAACACACCAAGACTGATGGTGTTTTTAAACACTGTCTACTCACTCACCACTCCATTAAACACTCTCACCTTATTGGCCCACAATACAATACAGTACAAAACAAAACAAAACAAAACAAAACAAAACAAAACAAAACAAAACAAAACAAAACAGTGCAATGCAATACATTACAGTACAGTACAGTACAGTACAGTAAAATACAATGCAATACAGTACAGTGCAATACAATACAGTACAGTACAGTACAGTACAGTACAATACAATACAATGCAATACAGTACAATACAATAAAGTACAATACAATACAATACAGTACAGTGCAATGCAGTACAGTACAATACAGTACAATGCAATACAGTACAGTACATTACAATACAGTACAGTACAGTACAGTACAGTACAATACAATACAATGCAATACAGTACAATACAATAAAGTACAATACAATACAATACAGTACAGTGCAATGCAGTACAGTAAAATACCATACAATACAATACAGTACAGTGCAATACAATTGGCTTGGGCATTAGATGCCTTGTTCAAGGGCACTTCAGTCATGTCCTATCAGTTCAGGGGATTGTAGATATCATTACTGAGAATGATTCACTACCCAAATAACACCTGCTCTGTGATGGTCCTGTGGGGGTCTCAATTATTGAAGAACACTGTAAAAGTGGGCTAGCAATGTATGCAGAGAAACAGAGTTGTTGCACCTCTGTGGTACGAGGGGGTGACAAATCAGACAATAGATATAAGGGGGTTCTCTGTGAGCTCTCTGAGCACCTTTATTTGTGTATTTGTTTATTTATGTTTGATGCTTAAAGAAATATTTGTGGCATGTTATTCACACAGCTGAATGGCCAAGCCAAGAATCATTAGGGACCTTTTATTTTTATTAAAGTTTCTGCAGTGAAACAGAGAACCGGTGTATTAGAGTTTAGCCACAATGATGACCGTCGTGCCTACGCTTATTTTTTTTGTGACCACAGCAAAAAAAACCATTCCAAAACTCCACGAAGCATGAATTCGGGCCTCATTAGTGACCAGTGACTGCACAAAGCATGTCCGGATATGGAATGCATGTGGGGGGACAGTCTTTTAAAAACCATCATGCTGAAGTCTGATTGCAACTCCATTTCATCTGCTGTCTATTGGTGCGAAAAGCCACTGTCAAAGAATCGCATTAACTGGACCAGCACACACACACACACAAGGCGCTACACAACCACGCACTTTTCAGAGTAAAGAAAACTTTACAAAGGATGTCACTGTTCGCATATTAGCTCAGTGCCTTCAGTTCACATTCAGATTGAAACAGATGCCACGGCATGATTCTGAACGATTCCTTGGGTCTCGGCCCTCTCACAAACGGGTTGGATCTTCAAAATGAAGATCTGAAGCATTTTAATAGCCCCGCGGCATCATGCGAACGTGCACTGTTGCTGATGCGCTCGGAGCGACTGAAGGTTATTTGATCTAATTTCATGACGTTTCTTTTTCTCGCTGAAAGTGGTCATTAGCGGCCTTGACCCTTCGCCTTGCGGAGTGGACAAAATCCAAGTCAAGAAAATCAGCGCTGACAAATTACCAGCCGTTTTGAAAACCTCTGGGAAAAAAAGAGAGAGAGAAAGGAAAAAAAATAAATGTCACCCTCTCTCAATTCCACCGTTCCATTTCATTCCATAATTCCGACTGATGAAATATGCGTCTGAAGCAGAGGGACGTTTCAAAAGTTCAACGCCGTTCCCTTTCTGCTCAGGAATTTTAAAGATTCAGCACTGTGGCCTAATTCAAGACTGTCAAACACGTTCACATGTGCGAGTGCCACTGGTATCTACTCTAGGTATGTGTATCATGTTGGAACTAAAGTATCTTTGGCAGAGAAGGCCATGTTCATTTCCAGCTGTTTCAAAACCACAAAATCATTTCAGTTCTTACTGGTGGTGTTATATCTAAATTAACAAGCCTACCAAATCTTTTCTGTATGTGTTAACTTCACTGCCAAAAATCCTGGCAACAGTAAGAACATTGTTACACTACTGGCTCATTTTTATGTAATGAATTGGTCTTTTTGGATTGACCAGCAGTTTTTATTATTATAATTAATAATTCAGCTTATTTAACTTGTTTCAAATAACAATCCAGCTTTTTTAGTATGCTTCAATCATTAATTAAGCAAGTTTTGTGCCTCTTTTATGAAATAATTAGGGTAATTTGGGTAAGTTTGTTCTATGCAGTTAGCATGTTGGTGTGGTGGTTAGCACTGTTGCTTCACAGCGAGACGATCTGGGTTCGATTCTTGTGCTTGAGTGTGTTTTTTGAGTACTTTGGTTTCCTCCCACGGTCCAAACACATGTATGTCATGTTGATTGGGCACTCTAAATTGCCTGTAGGTGTGAGTGTGTGTTGTCCCAAGCCCAGGTATGTGGCGAGGGTTGTGTCAGGAAAGGCATCTGATGTAAAACTCTTCTAGCCTATGACTCGCGAGCCTATTGACTCGCTGTGGCAACCCCTGTAGAAGGAAACAAGCCTAAAGATATGTGTGGTTTGTTTTAAGAAGTAATTCAGCCAACATACATTGTTAGTCTTAACTGCAAAATAAAGTATTTTTATTAATACAAGTAGTTGTATTAATAACACACAGATGCCAAATGGTAAAGAAAAGTTTTCACATACTCAACAAAAACATACAAACCTAAACAATAATAATTAATAAATGGAACATTGCTTTAGGACCTTGTTTATGAATTTCTAAAAGTCTATTTTTATAGCTGTATATTTAAAGATCTGTAGTTTGAAGCCACTGTCTCACAGCCTCGAAACATAGCCTGGATGTCTTATGGCAAAGAGCCTAGAGGCTGTACTCCATCAGCAGAGGCTGTACTTCCTGCGTCAGCTGAGGAAGTTCAACCTGCCCAAGGAGCTGATGGTGCAGTTCTACACTGCCACCATAGAATCTGTCCTCACCGCATCCATCACAGTGTGGGGCAGCTCAGCCACCAAACACCACACCCACAGACTGCAGCGCATCATCAGGTCTGCAAAGAGAACCATCGGTGTGAAGTTACCCTTCCTACCAGCCGTGCACACGGCCAGAACCAGGAAGATCAAGACCTCCAGACTACAGAGAAGCTTCTTCCCACACGCCATCACACTCACACATCACATACATCCATATCTAGATGTTCTCTCACTCTTCTTTCTCTGTACTGCACTTTTATTTATCTGATAGAGTCTCAGAACACTCTGTACCACCGTCTCCACCAGTGACTCTTCTGTTCTCCATATTTATATCTATTTAAATTAGTCTGCACTGTCCTTTACTGTTGCACTTAGCACTTTACTTTACATATACAACTCTGCACATGTTACGTTTACAGGTGTATCTGTGTGTGTATGTCAGTGTGTGTGTGTGTGTGTGTGTGTGTGTGTGTGTGTGTGTGTGTGTAGGAGAATGGCTAGGTTGGGTGTGTTTGTTAATTCTGTAATGTCTGTGAGCTACTGTAACCAAACACAAATTCCTTGTATGTGTGAGCATACTTGGCCAATAAAGTCTGATTTTGATTCTAATAGAGCATAATAGAGCATAATTAATCTTGATTAAAGAATAAATAAATAAATAAATAAATATAATGTGTTTTTGCTTATCCAAGAAAAAACAAAACATTTGTGCAGTGCAGTTGTACTGTTTCTTCAGAGGAACCTATTTTCACTTAAAAAATCAATGAAACATGTCATTTAACCTTGGGCACCCAAACTTTTGTACACAACTTCATAGGTAGCTTTCAGTCTTTCAGTGGGAAAGCTTTTAAGCACATGAAAGTGTGCGGCACCCTTTTTACAGAGAGTGATTTTGTAGTGGGCGCCAGTCAAAGACGTCTCCAGAAAGGCACAGCGCCAGCTGTTTATGAGCATTAAACCAAGTCGCCACTCAAGTTTGGTAAAGAAGACAGACCCTCTCCTGCTTCAGATATGATTCTTTTACGACAAAGCTAATAGATGTATCTGCTCATCAACATCAGGATGCAGCCCCTAAGCACACATCTTTGTATCTATTCGTTCTCATGAAAGGAACTTGAAGAACAAGAGCAAAACAACAGGCAAAACGAGCTAAACTAGATGATTAAATATTCAAGCAAAGCTTTGGTCTGCAATGACCTGCTGGAGCTAACAGTGACATATATGGTAGAACATATTTGCTAACCCATTATTAGCTAACTTAATGGTCTTCATATCAATTCTTAGGGGGCCTTGCAAAGTTCTTGCAAACACTGTGTGTGAAATGTCATTGTTGACAAACCAGCTCTTTACAGGAACGCAGGAAAAGCATGTTCACAGAACCAAATGCAATTAGCTTCATGAAAAGAGTATCACATTGGGCGTCACCGCCCCACCACAGGTCAGGCCAACCATATAAGTATTACCCTCTGCAGACAGGCATTCAACATTCTGCTTCCATTATTTAATACATGACTTATACCCCCATGTACACATGTACATGAACTTCTTAAATTAAATTAATTTACATTATCATTGCCAAAAAAATTTAAACAGAAATGAAAGGCCCAATGGTGGCACTAGAGGGAAGGACATGTAGTCACCATATCAATAGGCTTTATAAACCAGGCAGTGTCAGCGACAACTAGTTTGAACTAAAATTAGAGAACACTCTTTAGAGAAAAGAGAGAAAAGAGAGAAAAATTTGAGAAACAAGAAGTAAAGCTGAAACGCTCTGAAATAACTACAATTAGCAGAGTCCTTTCATGTTGGGCAGTTGTAGGCTGGAGGTTAGGGCATGATTAGAAATGTCCCAGATTGGTTGGAAGAGCATGACCAAGACTTTCAAATGCTACCCTAGACCTATAATTACCCAGTCTTGAACCCAGTTAAGCATCTGTGGGACTACCTCCATCGTTATGTTCACTCTATAGATCCTCCCCAATGCTTCCTCCAGCAGCTGTATTTGCCATTTGTGTTTGCACACAGAGGAATTTGGCCTCTGCTGTCTGGTGGGTTGGGACAGCATCCGGGAAGCGAACCGAGGACATTCCGATCACAAGACTACTTTACTGCCCAGGCTATGACTGCCCAACATAAATGGACTTAACAATTAAATAATTTAATCGTATTATATAAAATAATATAAAACAAAACGTCTAGAATTCAGTCAAATACATGAATATTCTTACAACCATATTAAATATTATTAAATATTATTATTAACATTTAAGGCGATTTAAGGTTTATGATTGTGCACAGTTCTTTGACACAGCATACAGACAAGTGAAGGCCAACTCTAAGTCTGATATCAGACTAATATCTCCAGGCTTTGGCTCATTATTTGTAAACAGATTTGTAAAGCAAACACCAAACATCATCTCTGCATACTAACACAATGTATGATGGGATTTCCAATGATGAACTGATTCAACAACAGATGAAAGGCATAAGAATGGATCAATTTAAACACCCGTCACAGAGGACGTGTTTAATAGCAGTCAGCTGCTCCATGCTTTGAGCTTAGTCTGAAGCACAGGAAATATTTATTCATGATAGTCGCCCTGTTCAGACCTTGACTTGACTTGAGGAAAAGAAAGTTGGGCAAGGAGAAGAAAACACCTTAGTATGTTTTAAATAAAACTCGGGGGATCATTATAGTAGAGGCTTTCCTTAATCCTGCTCCAGGTTTGTAAATGCCACTAGATGCTTAGGTAAGTGGATTTCAGTCCCAATCGTTGGGGTCCCTGCACTGCATCAGTTGTGTTAAAACCTATTGTAACACAATTGATTCCAAGCTTGAGGGATTTCATTGTGAGCTAATGAGTTAAATTGTGTATATGGAGCTGGGAAAACACTAAAACTGGACACTGCAGGGGTTCCTAGGAACCGAGAGCCAATGTTGTAATATCCAGATGCTTCTTGTGACCTTACAGCATAATTCCCAGCTTTGACTGAACATTTGCAATCGTTATATTCATTCATGTCCTGCTGGGCTTAAATGAACACTGTGGGTTTTAATGCAACACTGTAGGTATTAACTTAACAGTGGGGGAGTTTCTGGACTTAATGAACTGGATTAGTTGTGCTAGGTTATGAGTGGAACTCAATTCTGCTGGAAATTATGTCATGGTTTATATGACGTATATCACAAAATTGCTCATAATTTGTATTCCATATAATATTCCAGTTACTCCCCGCCCCCGCAGCATACATCATACCATTAGTCACCACCAATGATACACCCAATACCCTGTACTTAGTAAAGACCTTTAAACATTTGAACTAGTAGCTGCTAGGGAGTTGCTGTATTGTGTAAAACGCATGACTTCATGATTCAAAACCAACACTACCATAACTGGATCTATCATAACAACCAAAAAGCAGTTCTAGTTATATTTGTTTTCCCTAAAGTTTTCTGGTATTCATGAGCTCCACCCAGCCACTCTACTGACAATTGATTTTCATGAACTCTTCCATCTGGCATCCCAATCCTGTTTCTGAAAGAATTAATTACAAAGATTTACAGCTTAAAGCGCAAATCGATTTTTTTCAACACTTCCGCATAAATTAATGCCTGAGACGTAAACAAAATCATTTGGAGCAGGTTAATGTTAAATGGCTCATTATGGAGAAAAACTTACAGACAGGAAAATAATATACTTTAGTTTTAATGCAAGTCAATGGAACCAGACGTTTTTTTCCACTCAAAGTATTTTGGGCCATTTCCACCATGAAGTATACACAAAATGTAAAACACAATAAAGGACAAAGTATGTCAAAACTAAAAAGCAACAAAATGTTGATAACACTTTTGTATTGCTTCCTGTGTTCTGCATGTAGCTTTATATACAGAGCAGAACAATAAGTTATGTATATGTAGCCAAGTGGTGGACTGTATATGTTTTTTTTTGTCGGTGTGTGTACCTTTAAGAGCCAAGGTCAGAACCATTGGCGGAAAAAGAAGCGATGATCATGCTGAAACAATGGTGGTTCTCAAGTGCAACGCAATTGTTAATCATCCAAAGCCATCTGTGTGTGAGATGAGAAGCTTTGTGTCAAAGTTTGCATGAGGGGATGCTGGAGTCCTGTTGAGTGGGGATTTGTGAGACGAGGTGAGCTTATGGACAAAGATGATGAAGTTCTGTTGGTGGTAGTGGAATGGGGAGATGGCGTTCATGTTGTTTTTTTTATGTTCTGTTGATAGCACCACGCCCATTTTCTGTACTGTGTTCAGCACTATAAGAAATGTACATATATTACTTGGAGACTACGTGTAGCTGAGCAGCGGAAGAGATTCTTTACTAGTGTTTTGTTTTATTTTAGATTAGAGAAGCCAGTGATTTGTTTTTTTTAATTTATAAAAAGCTCACATTTTCTGTTCACATTCCTACATAAAAATCCCTAAAGTGGGATCTATCAGAATAAAATACCCCAAAAAAAGTATTTTGTCATTTGGTGTGCATCTTTTCCCCAGTGACATATATATTGAAATGCTAATTATAGCCTGCTGGACTCAATGTTGTCCTAAAAGTGCCATTTAAACATTTTTAAAAAATTGTTCTCTGGTGTCTACGTGGTAGATCTGCCTTTTCTTGTCTGTCAATGTCTTTGTTTACACTCCCCTGTCATATCCATGTGTTGATGTTTTGCTTTGGACATGTGCTCCTCCTTGTCTCCGCGTTCTTTTTACGCCCCTCACCTGCTCAGAGTTTGTGTCTTCTCCAATTTCCAGGTGTTCTTTGTTTCCTATGTCTTCTTATACCCTATGTGTGCTCCCTGTTAAGCATTGTTGACTGTTCCTGTGCCCTGTGAGTTGTTTCACAGTATTATTTCTATTTAGTGGTTCTATGTTTTGTTATCTTCTCTATTTGTCCTGTTTTGTCCTCACACTGGACTGCATGGCTGCTACTTATAGCATGTATCGGGGGTTGTAATGCTTGTAAAGTTGTTTGGGATCTTGTTAAAGGTGTGGGAGCTGAAGTGTGCTTCTTGTTCACCAGCTTATATTGCGACCTTTATGTTCCACCTTAAATAGCATTCTGGTGCCTGTTTAAGCTGTAGCATTTAAGGTGGAAGGAAACATTCAATGCAGAAGCTGCTGAATAGAGAGCCAACTTCAGTCTCGTTTAAAGAACATCATTCTTGTACCGCTGTCAGTTCGGTTCCTTGGAAAGGGCATAAAAGGTGCCAACATCAACTTCACAGCATGGGACAGTAGATTTCTTTACGTAGCCCATTTTTATTGCAGTTACACTGCTGTCATATACAAAAGTGTCAAAAGTATTTATATCCATTACTCAGGTAGAAGTATACTATAGACACTATAGTTTAAAAATACTTCTGTGGAAGTTGAAGTATCGATTCAAGCTTTTTACTCCTGTAAAGGTGTAAAAATACTGCTTTCAGAACTACTTAAAGTATAAAAATAAATGTAATGTAAGGGAAAAAATGCCATTAAGGGGTCTATAGTGCACTAGCCCACCTCCCCCCAAAAAATCATTCTTCTAAAAGCCACTATATGACTATTGTAAAGATCCCCTTCTAAGGGTGATTTAGGCTTTATGCGCACGCGAGAGGTTTAGTGTGGGTAGACAAATAACAGGAAGGACTCCAATTAATATGTGCAATAAGTGATTTATTGTGCGACGTAAAAAACAAACAAAAACACTGTACAACACATAACACAACGGAAACATTAATATATACAATGTATACAATTGGATGACTCCAGTGTCAGCCAAACATGCTCAACTACTAAATCCGCTAGTAGCGTCACTTCCCCCTGAAGAGTCCTGAATGAAATTTCCCGCGGCTCTTATTCTGTACATCCCGCCCCAGGCCAAACCATCACATCACCCTAGGGGTGTACACTCTACTACAATGCTAACTCCATTAAAACACAGCTGTTAACTCTACTGATTGCAATGTGGCCACTTATCATTACTATTGGTACCATGTCTCATTTTAATTAAATACTTTACTTTCTACACCCCTCTTACAGGACCTGTCACCTTAGCAGTGCAAGGACCCTCCTTCCCTCCTAGACCAGTGGATTCTCCCGGCCCAGAGACAAGGGGCCCCTGCTCCTGCCAGCACTCTTTTAGCTCCCCTCGACCATGCAGGATCTCAGGTAGGTAGCTTCTGATACATCAGCATACATTTAAACAGCTAATGCTTTAAAGTCTTTGCAGTCCCACTGGCCCACCTTATAGAAAGTATTGATAATAGAGTGTAAATGTAAGTAGTAGAAAGTACTGATGATGGAGTGTAAATGTAAGGAGTAGAAAGTACAGATAATGGAGAGTAAATGTAATAAGTAGAAAGTACTGATAATGGAGAGTAAATGTAAGGAGTAGAAAGTACTGATAATGGAGTGTAAACGTAAGGAGTAGAAAGTACAGATAATGGAGTGTAAACGTAAGGAGTAGAAAGTACAGATTATGGAGAGTAAATGTAAGGAGTAGAAAGTACAGATAATGGAGAGTAAATGTAAAGAGTAGAAAGTACTGATAATGGAGAGTAAATGTAAGGAGTAGAAAGTACTGATAATGGAGTGTAAATGTAAGGAGTAGAAAGTACTGATAATGGAGTGTAAATGTAAGGAGTAGAAAGTGCTGATAATGGACCGTAAATGTAAGGAGTAGAAAGTACTGATAATGGAGTGTAAATGTAAGGAGTAGAAAGTGCTGATAATGGAGTGTAAATGTAAGGAGTAGAAAGTGCTGATAACGGAGTATAAATGTAAGGAGTAGAAAGTACTGATAATGGAGAGTAAATGTAAGGAGTAGAAAGTACTGATAATGGAGTGTAAATGTAAGGAGTAGAAAGTACTAATAATGGAGTGTAAATGTAAGGAGTAGAAAGTACTGATAATGGAGTGTAAATGTAAGGAGTAGAAGTAAAAAGTCAGCTGAAAAATAATTACTCCAGTAAAGTATTTTAAAGTATATAAAGTATTAATAACCAAAATAACCAAAAGTAAGGTAACTAAGTATTTGTACTTCGTTACTTGACATATATACATTAATAATAATAATAAATGATCTTCTTTTTAGATGAATATCACATTATATTGCAATGTAGACTAAAATATATCTTAATCCCAAAACTACTGGACCCTACTGGAACTATTGGTTTTTATGTAATAACTTTCACATCAAACCACTCATAACGACTTTCATTGCATCATTTAATTAAGAAGAAACGTAGAAACAAATCAGGGAAATCCCCCCTTTAATTTACAAATGCTTCACATAAACATATACTGAAAAAATTCAGGCACTACTCAATGACTTGTGCTTGTATTATACAAATGTTCTAAGTTAATAGGTACAAGAAAATGTTGAAATTATAGCCTGTGGCAATCAAGGGTGTAGACTATAGACACTACATTTAAAAATGCTGGGATGTTTTAAGGGCTGTCTACTCTGAATTGCGCCTTTGCATGCACAGTGTACAGCTAATGAGTCCCATAATGAGTCAGACCTTGTATTTCTGAGCTCGGCCAACTAAGTATATTTTAACTGACCTCTTGCTGAACCCCTAAATACCAGTTGCCCAGTATTAGCTTATGAAATATGGCCAGACACCTTTCAGAACATATTTGCAGTGATGTTGTTTGTGAGCTGCTTGTAAATCAGATAAACCAATAGAAGAGAATTAGGACAGGAATGAAATCTCACCCATTTGCTGAATCAAAGAAGAAGTGATTGGTAAGATCTGGATTGAGGATTAAACTGCATGAAAGACTGCACTGTCAGTCAAAAGAAAATCAAGCAGAACACATACATATGTTCAGTAGCATATCTCCTTTACAGGAGAGGACAAAAACTGTTTCTACTCTCAGGGTAAGCTGATGGGAAGAGAGTTTCTTCCAAGTTATTTTAGAGCATTGCTATTGGTCGGTTCATCAAAAAAAATTCACACAGTGTTAAAGGCAGCTGTGATGTTCAAAAGATGTGGAAAAACAATTGACAAAACTGGAAATGCATGGTCTTCTTTGGACAGCGATGATATATTTAACGCACAAAAACAGCACAAAGTTTGGCTAACACTGGAGGTGGGCCAATTAACGCACACACAAACTCAGAGCTTTGCGACGCACACAGGCTAACCATATATTTCCCTATGGTGCAGTAAATGAACAACGCTGCTAATTTGAATGTCATTTACATAAATCACTATTTAAAGAGCCCTTTTTTTATCTGTGATCTACAGGCTTAATACTCCATCATTTATACAGACATATAACCTACCACCAAACTGCCATTTTCAATATCTACAACTCAAAGAGATTATCAAAAAAGTCATTGCTATACACAATTTTTAAAAAACGACTTATTGTTGAAATTAAATTCCCTCAAACGCAAGAAACTACTCTCCCAAATCTGCAAATTCTTCATGACAACACCGCTTCACTACCAACAGACAAATGGACTTCAGCCCTTCAGACTCAAACCGAAAATAATTGGCAAATATTTCATACGTCATCTAATTCATACAGCTAATTCAGTATAAAATAAAAACACACATCACCACCCATAAACTGCACCTGATGGACTTCACCTACATCAACACATGTACACACTGTCCCAACTATAACAGATACTCATCTACATGCATGCTGGAACTGCCAGACAGTTTTGGTCAGAGGTCTTGGGAAAACTATCCAAGATCCTTAATCTTAGCATCCCACTTTCACCCACCATAGCTTTGCTTTGACCTTTCTTCTCTATCAACCCCAAAACATCTGCAAACATTTACTCTTATTTCAACAACAGTGGCTAAAAAAACATCTTACTTAACTGGAAAGAACAAAATGATCAATAAAGCACTGGTACAATCTGTTAACTGATGATTCAATTTTGGAAAAACTTACCATAAAAATAATATTAATTACTACAACAATATCTGCTCTTTAAAATACTGACGTGGACTGACTGAAGTCTGTAACTAGCTGTTTACCTATAACAAGTAAAAATCTAAGTAAAACGCCTCTGCTGGTAATTCCTACCTGAAAAGTGGGGACAGTTTCCGCGCAACTCAGAGCATGACGTCAAATTAACATGGCTGCTTATGATCATTTTTGCTTCACATCCGTCAACATGCAGACATACTAATTAATTAAATCTATAACACTGACCACAAAGCTCTTCGGTAAATACATAATGAACATCAGTCACTTGTATTAGCTACTGAGCTTGTAGCAAACAGATACAGTTAAGTCACATTATTTTGAACACTTGCTACTTTTTTGTTAGGTCCGGGGAATGTTTTTGTGGCATTCTCTGGGCCCACTCATCCATATGGAAGGCACTCTCAACTGAATCGGGTATGAATTCATCTTTGCAGATCACATACGCCCATACATGCCGATTATCTTCTCTGGGGCGGATGGGATCTTCCAGCAAGACACGTCACACAGGTAGAAATGTTCCACATTGGTTGCAAGAGCATGACCAAGACTTCCAAGCACTACCCTATACTCATAATTCCTAAGACTTGAACCCAATTGAGCATCTGTGGGACCACCTGATGTGGTTCTGTGGATCCTACCCTGCATGCCCTCTAGCAGCTGTGGGATACACTGCAGTCAGCAGGGCTCCAGAGACATGTGACAACCTACAAGGACCTTAATGAGTCTCCCTGCCTGTCTAGCTGTTGTTACTCTGGATATTAGTTGGTGGTCATAATCATGTGACTCATGTACCTATGTGAGTTTGGTTCCTTGGAAAAGCCATAAAAGGTTCCTTCACATCATGGGACAATAGATTTATTTCCATAGCCTATTTTTATTGCTTACAAGTCCTACCCTATACCCCTAATTCCCAAGACTTGAACCCAATTTAGCAGCACCTGTGGGACCATGTGGATGGTGGTGTTGGATCTGTGGATCCTCCCCTTGACTGGGTAAAAAATGTTGCACTTCTGAGATCAGTCATTTTTCTGACACGCATTTTCTGGAACTTAAGTCATATAAATGTCAAAGATTAAGAGAAATGCGTTTGTTTTGATGTGCTTACTTAATTTTTTTGTCCACTAGATCTCTTTTTTCAACTTTAATGAAGGCTTAGCTCCACCCACATCGTCAAACTCACATTGTTATATCACAGGAAAGCTTTCTTCCTGAAGAATCTTACTACAATATAAAAAAATGTCTTTCATTTGTACTTACGACAACATTCACACAAAGATTGCATGTTGAAGATCACACTGGCTAGTGCAGTTCTAAGACTGAATATAATTTTAAATCATTACATTTTCTTTATATTCAGATTCAGAATTTAGAATAGTTACACTAATATTAATTCCTAGACCCAAAATTATGTTATATTGATGTTATATTGCTCATAACTGGAATTTTCTATTACAAAAGCAGCACATAATTCTAAAATCATCATCATCATCATTTTTGCTTTTCAAAAACATACAAGTGCATGTAGATTTAATCAATCATGATTGATATTCACTATCACAGCATAACAGGACAGACAAAATTAAGATATCACAGTCTGACATTCCAGAATGATATTCCCATTGAACAGGAGCTTCACCTTCCACCTCACCTGCCCAAACTGAAGTACTCCAGAACATCTTAAGAACATTTGGAGCTCCTATGAACACTGCACCAAGGATCATGTATTATAAAAGGGGCATAAAAGGCTTCTCAATGTCACAGCAGAGATGAAACTTCTAGAACTGACACGAGAACCTCGGAGACGCTGAGGAGCGAGCACGCACATGAAGCACAAAGAAACAGACGTTATTTGGACAACCTCAAAGGAATGCCACACGCTGAGACTGCTGTCGGTCTGACCTGGATAGATGTTTTCTCCACCGTAGTCTGTCGACCAATGAGAACATTCTTCAAAAGGGAAGTGGAGATTAGAGGAACTTCAGAAACTTCACACAGAGCTCTAAATGACTCGAACGCTGCTGATTCTGGATAAATAAACTGGTAATCAAGGCAATTTTGAGGGCATGAAATGTCTCGCTCCCTGAGGACTTGTTCAAGGCAGTCGAAAGGCGTGCTTCTAGAAGTGTTCAGGAGGAGCTTCTGTGGACACTTGAATGCCGTCGGGCCCACATTTCACTCACATCTACATGACAGCAATCAAAGGAGGAGGGTCGGTTGAGTCATATTTTCATAGCCGTCCGATTCAGAGCAGATCCACCGCTTTCTTCACATTGACGTCTGCATGATTGCGCTACTGTGCGGCTCTGCAAAAAAAAGAACATCTCAAAATCTAAAGAAAAAGTGGAAAGTTTGAAAAGTTAGTGTGAATAATGGCCTTCCAAGATAATATCGTCTTTCCACATGAGAAGATAACCAAAGACGTCTGCAAAGTAAGTAAATAATCTTCTATTAAATATGTATTAAGTACATTCTTATCAATATTTGTGTTTATTGGTGGTTAGGAAGTACAACCTGTAAGTGACCTCAAACACAACCTATGATGTCAAGTCATTCTTCTGAGATCAGCAGACTGATCTTATCTTTAAAGTCATAATGAGTTACTGGTCTACATCATTGCCTTTACCAAAGGACATTTTCTAAACAGCTCTTCTCTCATTGAGCAAACATGTGGACCATCTGGAGGTCATCGAGGACTGCCTTGAGCACCACTGTTTTAAAGACAGTATTAAAAAAGTGAAGATAGAAAGATTGATCGCCTAGGTACAGACAATTTTCAGCCCAAATATGCCATCAGCTGATATTTCTGAGCTGTATATTTTAAGTTAAGGATTGCTGCAGTCCTGCACGTGGCCACACGACCCTGCAGTTTGTCTAACCAATGTGCCAAGAAGTAAAGATCCAGTACGTTCACAAATATTCAGCCTGGTTAGTCCCACCCATACACACTAAACTAATAAGTGCTTCGGCCTGGACTGCTGTTTGAATGGAGCAAAATATGTGGCAACCAATCAGAGAAGGACCCATTTACATATAATGTCTTAAATGCAAAGTACTTTACAAACACAGTTTGTTTAAAGTCTCATAGGAACATCAGGAAAAACTTGAAAAATACAAGATAGAAATATGATAAAACAGTGTAAAACCTGCTGATCAGATCTATCTGATAACTGTACAGGTGTGGCTAATGAGCAGCTTCATTGACAGCGCCGCTTGCTGTAATGCAACCCTTGAGAGTACACCACTCGACCCAATACATTGAATATCAGAGGACAGAAGAGCTAGCAAATCAGATGTTCTATTGTCTTCAATGGAACCAAAAAAAAAAAGATTCTAATACTGCAAGTGGCTAAATTCCCAGCTTTTGCAGTGAAATAAACTGTAGGGGCAATGTGGCTTAAAAGCTACACTGTTAACGCTCTCAATGCTAACGATGGCCTGGCTTCATGCCACCATCGGCCGAATCCAACACATGGTGAGAATTATATATTTTTTTCAACCCAATCATGTGAATGCAGTATAACGGTCCACCCTGGCCCTCCATCAGTATGGGTTATCAGCCAGTCGTGCTGAAGGGCGATCGGCATCAGCACCTCAAACACCGATCAGTCCATCTCTTATATTGAACAAGGAAACTCTTGAGGAACCATTGAAGAACTGCTAACGTTCTCCATGCTAACGTTTGCCTGGCTTCATGCCACCATATTCTGAATCCAATGCATGGCCGGAATTATATTTTTTTTTTCAAACCAACCATGTGAATGCAGTATAATGATCCAGCCTGGCCCTCGATCAGTATGGGTTATCGGCCAGTCGTGCTAAAGGGCGATCGGCATCAGCACCTCAAACACCAATCAGTCCATCTCTTATATTGAACAAGGAAACTCTTGAGGAACCATTGAAGAACTGCATATAACGAGAATTTGCACCAGTGACAGAGGGATTTGTTTGGCCCTCGTTAAATAGTTTAGGCAGGACCAAAATAAACCATATCAGCTCCCGAATTTCTTTCAACGGCACACTCCAATTTAACAAACACTCTTATTTCCTGTAGGCAAACAAGAGATAATGGACATGTAATCACATTAGGAGTAATTTGCTGACTTTCTAATCGAATGCATCTTTGTAATTATTTGTTTTTCCAGCCATGTCGATGGCATTGCACATGAGGAGTGTCTGGACCCTTTACCACGGTGATAAATGACCTCATGGCTGCTATTGACAGAGCAGATACCACACAGAGTGGCTTTGTATTCCTCGGGGATCGACTCGTCTCAGAGACGAGATCCCTCAGATGTGACCCTTTCCTCAGATCAGTAAAGGCGAACGGCCAGGCAGGGGCCCATGTTCCCTTGTTCAAAGCAAAGATGGCCACACATAAAAAAAGAAAAGAAAAGAAAAAAAATGTTTGAGCCTGACAGGGCCAAAGAGTCTGGTGCAATAATGTGGGACGGGGAGCCAGAGCCAACACGCCAGTTCAAAGATTCTAAAGATCGTCTTAAATATTTATTAACCCCTTTTGGCTCACTGACATTTATGAGGACATCAAAGAAGGCGGTCTTCCAGGCCAGCCTTGCTGTTGGGTTACCACCACAGCCTTGCCGTTGCGCTTCTACAACTCCTACCTGCTTTGGGAGGGTTTTCCCTCCAGGGATGTCTTCCACTGATTAAATGATTAATGAAATGAACTCCGCGGCGTTTCCCAACGCCTACGACAGCTGTTTGGCTTTTTAGAAACATTTGAACATGCACAGTATATTAAACGCAGTAGAGCAAATTCAGCTCCTGCATCGTCAACAAAAACGACACATCAACTGCTTTCAAGAGGTCAGCTGCAAAGCCCCAAAAATGTGATCAAATAGAATTTAGCCTCTAGCATTTATTCAGTACTTAAACGGGGCTAAATTGAGTGACAAGCATTGCACTTTACATTTACATTTACGGCACTTAGCAGACTTATCTCTATCCAGTACAAACAGGTTTAAGTCCAAACTACTCAAGCTCAAACACTGCCATAAACAAAAGCTAGTGCTGATACCTAGAAAGAAGACAACAAAATATAAGGTTAGACACAAAGCAACACCTAGCAAGACTGTAATACCTACAAAGAAGAGAATAAATACAGACTACATACAGTATAAGTGCAATACTTAACCAGAGTTCCAAGAAGATAAAGTGCAATTATGGTTTCTACCAATGCTTCAGTAGATTAAGTGCTTCACAAAGAGGCGGTGGTCTTCAGTCTGCATTTAAAGACCGTGAGAGAGTTCGCTGTTCGGACAGTCAGTGAAAGTCCCTTCCATCATCTGGGTGCCAGGACAGAGAACCGTCTTGTTGCGTGTCTCTAATGAATCTTGAGTGATGGTGGGTCAAGCCGAGCCATAGTTGAAGCGCAAAGGGCTCGAGGTGCGGATCGACTTCTGACCATTGCCGTAAGGTAAGGAGGAGCTTGTCCATTCCAGCTACAGGAAGACAGTGAAGGGAGCGCAGCAGTGGAGTGACATTAGTGAACTTTATAGTCACAACCATGAAAACAAATATACAAGCATGAGTTTGTGTATAATTCGTTTGTGCACTTGTTTAAAACTTATTCCTGCTTTTTTATTGTTCTTTTAGGATTCCTTTCCTCTCACCTGACAGGAAATATGATTCTCAATCACTACTGAAGACGCTGTAGCATTTGTGTCCGAAACGTCACAGCCTTTACCGTCTATGAATTATGATCATTCAAGTGGAAACCAATATAAATGTGCATCCTTATAACCCCAGTCCAACCAATTTTTGGGGGGAATGTCACAAAATCCAATATGTTCACAAATATTCAGCCTGGTTAGTCCCACCCATACATGCTGAACTAATAAGTGCTTCTGCCTGGACTAGCAAAATATGTGGCAACCAATCAGAGAAGGGACATTATATACATAGAATGTCTTAACTGCACAGTTCTTTAAAAACACAGTTTGCTTAAATTCTCATATTAAACATCAGGAAGAACTTAAAAGGAAAATATAAGAGAAATTTGATAAAACAGTTTAAAACCTGCTGGTCAGACCTACCTGAGAACTGTATAGGTGTGGCTAATGAGCAGCTTGATTGACAGCTCTCTGTCCATCATGCTTAGCCAGCTGTATCTGACAGATGGACGGATGAAACAAATGGATGGATTAAGCTATGCACATAGGGATAGGTGAGCAGATGGATGAAAGGATGAAGCAACACGTAAGGAATGGACAATCGAGCAGTGTTGGTGTATGGACAAATGAATGAAAAGGCAAGGCAGCTCCAGACAGGTGGTCTAGCGTGACCATTCTGGGTGACCAACTATACCAGCCCCAGACCAGCTCAAACCAATTTTCAGCAGGCAAATACAACCAAGCTAGTGGCTTTAGTGTCTTTTACCTTTAAAATCAGCATAAAATGAGAACAAGAGACAAGTTTTTTACACATTAATTCAGAGAAAAGAAAACAGGCTGAAGTAAAAGTTCCTACATAACCAAGTAATTTTGCTAAACTTAGCTTTTAGCTTGTTGTCTTCCTCATTTAAAGAGCTGTTTATTTTATTTGAGTACAACAATTTTCTTCCAATTTGACTAAGATTTTTGGCCTGCTAGCAGTAAGTTATCTAGCATTTAGCCATCTTGCATCTTATCTGCATTTATCAGAAAAAAAAATAAAATATAGGTAAGATAACTAGATAACATGCTAACTTTATTCAGCTAACTTTATTCACCTAATTTTATCCACCTAACTTTAACCAGCTAACTTTATTCAAATAAATTATCCAGCTAACTTCATCCAACTAAATTTAACCGGCTAAATGTATCCACCTAAATTGTCCAGCTAACTTTGGCCACCAATATTTGACCAGTTAACTTTATCCAGCTAACTTTTGCCAGCTAAATTATCCAGCTAACTTTATCCAGCTAAATGTAACCAGCTAACTTTATTTACCTAAATGATCCAGCTAACTTTAACAAGCTAACTTTAGCCAGCTGTCTTCAGTTTTTAGTTTATTAAGGATACCTTTATATGGCTACAGTAAGATTTTTGGGTTCCTAGCCGTAAGCTATCTAAAAGTTGGTTATCTTGCATCCTATTTGCATTCATCAGAAAAGAAGCCAAATATGGATAAGATAACTAGATAACCTGCTAACTTTAGCCAGCTAACTTTTGCCAGCTAACTTTTGCCAGCTAACTTTAGTTAGCTATCTTCAGTTTTTAGTTTGTGGTTCTCATCTGACTAGTCATTTCAGTCATTCACAACAATGATGTTAATGATAATGATGACAATGTTGTTGATACCTTTATATGGCTGCAATAAGGTTTTTCAAAGTTTTTCAAACTATGCTCCCACTGTCACAATATATTATCAGAAGGGGTCTTCATAGTCTTTCAACCACAAAATGTTACTGCACTGATGCAGCACTGCTGAATAAAGCAAGTAGGCATGTGTCTCCTTTTAAACTTCTTTTGAAAAATGATTGTTTCCTACTTGTATCATACACACACATGTGGAATGAAATAGTCGCTGCACCTCCTTGCTCCTTAAAGCATAAGCAAACAGACTGCTGGCAGCATTTTTCTCTTCTCAAAAGGCCTCTCATTCTCGCAGCCTCTCAGGACTAAAACATAGTACAGTTTCTCTGCCGCTCTCTTCAGTGCCCCCTGTTGGCCAGCTCTGTCAGTGCATGCTTAGAGTAGTAGATTTTTTGTAAGATTTTAATTCTCATGGTGGAATGCAGTGACACTTCAGTGGCCTATTCCAGTGACCACTGTGTGCTTGATAATAAGCACTGTATGTCCATACATGACTTTGAGACTAGCTCACACACTGCAGTTTGAATAGCGGACGAAGTACAAGACCACCCCGTGTACTGAATGTTGGGGTAAAGAACAAGTTTAGCCACGAAAAGTGTAAAACTATGTCATTTCTTTCAAACTTACTGTTCTTTTACTATCATTTTCTTTCTGTCAAGGTCCTTCTTCTCTGCAGGCGGCGTCTGTACTGTCTGCAGCTCACCGTGCACTGCTGAGAGGGCTGTTCTGCCCAAAGCGCTTCGTTCTCCGAGGTCAAAGGTCGCCATCATTAAAAGTGCCATCATGGCGTTTTGATCTCCAGTGGTCCCCAGCGTCCCTGCGCCTTAATTGAGATTTCTGTCCTCATTATCAACCCCAGCTTGTCTTAGTATCTATACATGCACAGCACTTTCAGAGCCTAGAGAAAAAAAGAAGAAAAAAAAAAGACTAATGAATGCGTACTGTGGGCACGGTAACTTTGGTAAAAGATTTTTTTTTTCACTTTCTTTCCTTTGATTTGCAAAACAAAACCCATAAACTCTGGGGATGTTTGTCTGAAATTGGAAGTTCAGAAAAAACCTGTTTGCTTAACCAGTGCTCAGTTGCATACCAGTGGCAATACGTATGGGGTAATCATATTTTGGCCTGCTATGTCTATAATGGACCAGTAACCCCAACACTGATCGCCCAATATAGCCATCCATTATTTTTAACAACTAATTTCTTCTCCTACATTCATCTAAAAATAAAAAAGAAATCAATGAAAACTCCAGAGTCCATCTCTCCTGTGCCTGTATGTTCTGGCTGTTCTCCAGCGTAACATGTTTGCTACCATTCCAAAACTGAACACAAAGGCATGCACAATTTGAAGTTCTCTTGTGAGAACTCATTTGTTTCTATCTTACGTATTCTCATATTTGTGTTCGTATACATGTAGCAGTGAGTACATGTTATATTTTGTTGTTATTGCTCAATGGCCAGTCATGTAGTTAAGCTTGTTAATGTTTAAATGTGCATATTCACCATTGCAAGAGCTGTTTTCTAGCTTAGTGCATACAGGCACTGCTGATTTTATATAGTATGGTTTTGGAATGTTGCTTTGCATTGCATTATATTAAATTGTGTTGTATTGCATTGTAGTGTATTATTCTGTTTCACATTATATTGAATTGCATTGCACTGTATTGTAGTATATTGTATTATATTGTAATACAAAAAGCAGTTTTTCAATGATGGTTTTGTTTATTAAGGGAAAAAAGCTATCCAAACCAACCTGGCCCTGTGTAAAAAACTAATTGCCCACTACACCTAATAACTGGTTGTGCCACCCTTAGCAGCAACAACTGCAATCAAGCGTTTGTGAAAACTGGCAATGAGTCTTTCACATCGCTGTAGAGGAATGTTGGCCCTCTCTTACTTGCAGAATAGTATTAATTCAGACACATTAAAAGGTTTTCGAGTATGGGTGGCCTGTTTAAGGTCATGCCACATCATCTCAATCAGATTAAAGTCCGGACTATGACTGGGCCGTTTCAAAACCTTCATTTTGATTTTTTTCTTTTAGCCATTCAGAGGTAGACTTGCTGGTGTGCTTTGGATTATTGTCCTGCCCAGAACCCAAATATGCTTGAGCTTAAGGTCACAGACTGATGGTCGGATATTCTCCTTCAGGATTTTCTGGTAGAAAGCAGAATTTAAGCAGCTTTAGACCATCACACTACCACCACCATGTTTAACGGTCTGTATGATGTTCTTTTTCGGATATTCTGTGTTCGTTTTGCTTTGTTGTGTGAAATCAATCAGACTCTGACTTTTGTGATTAGAAGTCAGTTAAGGTTATTTTCTGATGACCCATTTACATGGTGGGCCATTTATATGCATACACCTTAATAAAATGGGAATGGTTGGTGATATTAACTTCCTGTTTGTGGCACATTAGTATATGGGAGGGGGAAAGCTTTTCAAGATGGGTGGTGACCATGGTAGCCATTTTGAAGTTGGCCATTTTGGATCCAACTTTTGTTTTTCAATGGGAAGAGGGTCATGTGACACATCCAACTCATTTCAATTTCACAAGAAAAACAATGGTGTGCTTGGTTTTAGTAGCTTTATTTACAAGTTTCTGACCACTTATAAAATGTGTTCAAAGTGCTGCCCATTGTGTTGGATTGTCAATGCAACCCTCTTCTCCCACTCCTCACACACTGATAGCAACACCGCAGGAGAAACGCTAGCACAGGCTTCCAGTATTCGTAGTTTCAGGTGCTGCACATCTCGTATCTTTACAGCATAGACATTTGCCTTCAGATGACCCCAAAGATAAAAGTCTAAGGAGGTCAGATCGGGAGACCTTGGGGGTCATTCTACTGGCCCACGACGACCAATCCACTTTCCAGGAAGCTGTTAATCTAAGAATGCTCGAACCTGACACCCATAATTTGGTGGTGCACCATCTTGCTGGAAAAACTCAGGGAACGTGCCAGCTTCAGTGCATAGAGAGGGAAACACATCATCATGTAGCAATTTTGCATATCCATTGGCCTTGAGGTTTCCATTGATGAAGAAGGGCCCCACTATCTTTGTACCCTATATACCTCACCATACCATCAATTTTTTGTTCCTGCCTGTCTTGGAGGGATCTATCCAATGTGGGTTAGTGTCAGACCAATAGCGGTGGTTTTGCTTGTTAACTTCACCTAAAAGTTTACCTTATCACTGAACAAAATCTTCTGTGTAAACTGAGGGTCCTGTTCCAATTTTTGTTTTGCCCATTCTGCAAATTCAAGTTTACCAGACATCAACACAATTTCTATCCGCTTCTCACGTGTTAACCTCTGCAACATGTCAATGGCTGTAAACAAAGAGAAACTTGAAAATAACTCATGAAAGAATAAAGTAAAAACCAAGCACACCATTGTTTTTCTTGTGAAATTCCCATTAAGTTTGATGTGTCACATGACCCTCTTCCCATTGAAAAAACAAAAGTTGGATCCAAAATGGCTGACTTTAAATGGCCGCCATGGTCACCACCCATCTTGAAAAGTTTTCCCCCTCCCATATACTAATGTGTCACAAACAGGAAGTTAATATCACCAACCATTCCCATTTTATTAAGGTGTATCCATATAAATGGCCCACCATGTAGATGCTTGTACAACAACCCTGCACAGCAAGCTGAGCATTACTACTTCTGTTCCAGCCATTTCTTCCTGTAGGTCCTTGGCAGTGATGAAGGCTTAATAATCTTTGGGACCTTACAAAGCATATCAATAGCGGCTTGATCAAAAGGGTGCTGAAACTTAAGCATAAGCCATATTTTATTTTTATTTTCATTATTATTTTTTATATTGAATTCAGCAGATAAATGATAATCATGCATTTAAAAGTTGTATATGGTTTTCATATTTGATCACTAGTTTGTTCTATGCTGACAAAACTTCATTTTATTTAGAAAATCAACAAAATGTGTTAATTAGAGATGCCCAACCATTCACACACAACTTAGCATGTGCAGTGTGCTACACAAATACAGATTATTGTTATAAAAGCATAGCAGGAGTTCACACACTAAACTGAGAAGGTGAGCATTTGAAAATAATTGGATCGGGCCATATGTCAAGCGTGTTGAAATTATGTAGGGCTATGAGTTCAGGCCCTGCTACTTTCTTCACTTTCCACATCACTCAATCCAATTATCATGTATCATAATGCTGCATGTGTACATTGATATTCCAGCTTTGATTTCATAATGGACAATATGCTTTAGAACATCAATTATCAACAGAGAAAGAGACAGACTGCTGATAGGCAGCGGTAGTACGTTTCTCAGACCCAATCACTCGCTGTAATTTCACTATTTGGGCAAAATAATTGGTGTGATTATTCAAGAGTAAATGGAAAGGATTGTTATCTTGGATTTATGTAAATGAATGAGATGGTAATTATTTGTACTTGTAAATATCCTTAGCATATTTGACACTTTCTGTTATTTCATTATCTCTAAAACCGGCATCTCTGAAAAGATATCCATAACAGCTCTGCGAGTTTTTCTTTGCAGACTTTTCAGAGATAGCAAATTTGACTCTTTTATTTGACCCTCCCTTACTATTTCATGTCTCTATTTTATTTTTTTACTTTCTTCCTTTATCTCTCTTACTCTCACTTTTCAAGGATTCTCTTTGTCACACATGCGAAACAAGTCAGTCTGCCTCCTGCATGGCCATCGCTATTGTTGTCTGCAGTTCTGCATGAATCACATTAATTACAGAACAAACAGTGCAATAATGAATGGTTTGTTCGCAGACTAAAGCCATTTCAATTAATTCGGCTGCATTTGGAGTTTATCTTTCAACACTCAGGCTAGCAATCCAGGTGGCTAGCTTTAACTGATTTAAAAAGTCAGCCTTCTTTTCATGTTGTACTTTCTGAGTGGTCAGGTCAGGACTTCCCATTGGTCAGTGGATGTGCATATTCTTTGAGATGATATTTTATGTCTTCACAGTTGAATAACTTATTGTGCTCAACGGGCCTCGCCTTCACCAAAGGCCAGTTCTGGGTGCTTATTTTAGAGAGGGTGTCACGTCCTGCCCTGTTTTTCTACCTGTCTGTCTTTTTTACATTCATTTGTCTGTCCCATGTGCTTGTCTCTATATCTGCCATGTGGTTCTGTTTATGTTTTTTTCATACACTCCTTGTCTCCACCCATCACCTGTTTCCAATCTTTGGCCCCACATATTGTCCTCAGGTGTTTCTAGTTTCCTTTTGTTAGTCTGTGGATTTATACATCCTGTTTTGTCCTCTCCATTGTGGTTTGTTTTCTATGATTCCTGTGTTTCTGTTATTTCCTGTGTTTCTCTGCTTCCTGCCCTGATTCCGGTTTGTTCCGGTTTTGACAGAGGGGATTATTAGTACTGGTGTGCTTTCACACATAGAAAATCCATCCGAACCATGGACTAATGAGCAATTCCATTCATCATGCTTCTGAATGCAGGAAAATATACACCAGTCAGCCATAAGATTAAAACCACCTCCTTGTATCTACACACATTGTCCATTTTATCAGCTCCACTTGTAGTGCACCTTGTAGTTAGACCATTACAGGCTGTAGTTCATCTCTATACTTTGCTACCCCAAAGGACCACCACAGAGCACATATTATTTGGGTGGTGGGTCATTCTCAGCACTGCAGTGACACTGACATGGTGGTGGTGTGTTAGTGTGTGTTGTACTGGAGAGTAAACCAGACACAGCAGTGCTGCTGGAGTTCACTCTACTGGGCATGCCTACCTTGCTGGTCCACCTTGTAGATCATCTGTTGCTGCACAGGTTTTGTTGGTCATCCTAGTTTTTTATCAGAGGTCACAGGACGCTGCCCACAGGGCACTGTTGGCTGGATGTTGCTGGTTGATGGACTATTCTCAGTCCAGCAGTGGCACTGAGGTCTGAGATCAGCACTGCTGTGTCTGATCCACTCATGCCAGCCCAACAAACACCAACACACTACTACCTTGTTAGTGTCCCTACACTGTGGAAAATGTCCCATCTCCCTAATAGTACCTGCTTTGTGGGGGTCCTGGCATTAAAGAACAAGGTAAAAAGGGGATAAACAATGTATTCAGCCGAACAGATGGACTACTGTCTATAATTATTGAACAACAAAGTGCTCCTATCTGGTAAGTGGAGCTGATAAAATGGACAATTTGTGTTAATACAAGGATGTGGTTTTAATTTAATTGCTGATCTGTGTATATGCAGTAGATTTCAAATATATGGCATAGCTTAGTGTATGTAAATTCTGCTTATGTGACATATATGTCAGCTTCTTTGAAATGGGCAATTTTCTCCCATGTTTATGGGAGAGTAAATGATTAGCCAGCATCCATCAGGCCTAATTATTTCAGTCATATATCAACATATACAAACATACATGTATAACACATATAACTACCAATATAAAAACATGCCGAGCATGTTCTACAACCCAGTTAAATGCTGAACCCTATAGAATCAATTCAGTTGGGCCACTTATAGCTCGTTGTTCACAGGAGGAGGTGGCACTGAATGGTAACAACGCAGCCTTCTCCTCTGTTGTTCCTGGCAGAGCTTAATAAATAGAATGCATTATTTTTCTCATGTGTCAGTTCTTCCTAATTAGGAGATGATATATGTGTGAAAACGCACCGTTAGCCCAGCAAAAAAAAAAAAAGTACCCTAATGTCTGACTGCGTCTGCTAAACCAATTTGGGGCATTAGCATGCTTATGGGAGAGGAAACGATTACCCAGCATCCATCAGACCTGATGATTTTTATTCATAAACATTCAAGTCCATTTACTAATAAATCTATTAATATCATGACTTGTTGTTAGCTAAACGCTAATGGCTGCTGACAGCATCCGAAACATTATTTATAACAGCGTTGAAACATTAGCAGAAGACACTGTGTACTAGACACAGAATACAGGCTGTTTGTTTTGTTGCTTGTGTAACACACTTAATGTGTGAACACTGAAGAGTAGAGCATAAAAGCATCAGGCAGACTACAATGTTTCTCAGGAAAGCATCAGGCAGACTACAGTGTTTCTTAAGAAAGCATTAGCCAGACTACAGTGTTTCTTAAGAAAGCATCAGGCAGACTACAGTGTTTCTTAAGAAAGCATTAGCCAGACTACAGTGTATCTTAAGAAAGCATTGTGCAGACTACAGTGTATCTTAGGAAAGCATTAGCCAGACTACAGTGTTCCTTAGGAAAGCATTAGGCAGTCTACAGTGTTTCTTAAGAAAGCATTGTGCAGACTACAGTGTTCCTTAGGAAAGCATTAGCCAGACTACAGTGTTTCTTAAGAAAGCATTGTGCACACTACAGTGTTCCTTAGGAAAGCATTAGCCAGACTACAGTGTTTCTTAAGAAAGCATTGTGCACACTACAGTGTTCCTTAGGAAAGCATTAGCCAGACTACAGTGTTTCTTAAGAAAGCATTTGGCAGACTTCAGTGTTGCTAAAGAAAGCAGTAGGCAGACTACAGTGTTGCTCAGGAAAGCATTAGGCAGACTACAGTGTTGCTCAGGAAGCATTAGGCAGACTACAGTGTTGCTAAAGAAAGCAGTAGGCAGACTACAGTGTTGCTCAGGAAAGCATTAGGCAGACTACAGTGTTGCTAAAGAAAGCAGTAGACAGACTACAGTGTTGCTCAGGAAAGCATTAGGCAGACTACAGTGTTGCTAAAGAAAGCAGTAGGCAGACTATAGTGTTGCTCAGGAAAGCATTAGGCAGACTACAGTGTATCTTAAGAAAGCATTAGGCAGACTACAGTGTTGCTAAAGAAAGCAGTAGGCAGACTACAGTGTATCTTAAGAAAGCATTAGCCAGACTACAGTGTTTCTTAAGAAAGCATTAGCCAGACTACAGTGTATCTTAAGAAAGCATTAGCCAGACTACAGTGTTTCTTAGAAAAGCATTGTGCAGACTACAGTGTTGCTAAAGAAAGCAATAGGCAGACTACAGTGTTTCTTAAGAAAGCATTGTGCAGACTACAGTGTTCCTTAGGAAAGCATTTGGCAGACTACAGTGTTGCTAAAGAAAGCAGTAGGCAGACTACAGTGTTGCTCAGGAAGCATTAGGCAGACTACAGTGTTGCTAAAGAAAGCAGTAGGCAGACTACAGTGTTGCTTAAGAAAGCAGTAGGCAGACTACAGTGTTGCTCAGGAAGCATTAGGCAGACTACAGTGTTTCTTAAGAAAGAATTATGCAGACTACAGTGTTGCTAAAGAAAGCATTAGCCAGACTACAGTGTATCTTAAGAAAGCATTGTGCAGACTACAGTGTTTCTTAAGAAAGCATTAGGCAGACTACAGTGTTGCTAAAGAAAGCAGTAGGCAGACTACAGTGTATCTTTAGAAAGCATTAGCCAGACTACAGTGTATCTTAAGAAAGCATTAGGCAGACTACATTGTTTCTTAAGAAAGCATTAGGCAGACTACAGTGTTTCTTAAGAAAGCATTAGGCAGACTACAGTGTTGCTAAAGAAAGCAGTAGGCAGACTACAGTGTATCTTAAGAAAGCATTTGCCAGACTACAGTGTATCTTAAGAAAGCATTAGGCAGACTACAGTGTTTCTTAAGAAAGCATTAGCCAGACTACAGTGTATCTTAAGAAAGCATTAGGCAGACTACAGTGTTCCTCAGGAAAGCATTATGCAGACTACAGTGTTACTCAAGAAAGCATCAGGCAGACTACATTGTTGCTGAAGAAAGCATTAGGCAGACTACATTGTTTCTTAAGAAAGCATTAGGCAGACTACAGTGTTTCTTAAGAAAGCATTAGGCAGACTACAGTGTTACTCAAAAAAGCATCAGGCAGACTACAGTGTTTCTTAAGAAAGCATTAGGCAGACCACAGGGTTTCTCAGGAAAGCATTAGGCAGACTACAGTGTTTCTTAAGAAAGCATTAGGCAGACTACAGTGTTACTCAGGAAAGCATTAGGCAGACTACAGTGTTTCTTAAGAAAGCAATAGGCAGACTACAGTGTTACTCAGGAAAGCAATAGGCAGACTACAGTGTTTCTCAGGAAAGCATTAGACAGACTACAGTGTTGCTAAAGAAAGCAGTAGGCAGACTACAGTGTTGCTTAAGAAAGCAGTAGGCAGACTACAGTGTTGCTCAGGAAGCATTAGGCAGACTACAGTGTTGCTAAAGAAAGCAGTAGGCAGACTACAGTGTTGCTAAAGAAAGCAGTAGGCAGACTACAGTGTTGCTTAAGAAAGCAGTAGGCAGACTACAGTGTTGCTCAGGAAGCATTAGGCAGACTACAGTGTTGCTAAAGAAAGCAGTAGGCAGACTACAGTGTTGCTCAGGAAAGCATTAGGCAGACTACAGTGTTGCTAAAGAAAGCATTAGGCAGACTACAGTGTTGCTCAGGAAAGCATTAGGCAGACTACAGTGTTGCTAAAGAAAGCATTAGCCAGACTACAGTGTATCTTAAGAAAGCATTAGCGAGACTACAGTGTATCTTAAGAAAGCATTAGGCAGACTACAGTGTTGCTAAAGAAAGCAGTAGGCAGACTACAGTGTATCTTAACAAAGCATTAGCCAGACTACAGTGTTTCTTAAGAAAGCATTAGCCAGACTACAGTGTATCTTAAGAAAGCATTAGCCAGACTACAGTGTTTCTTAGAAAAGCATTAGCCAGACTACAGTGTTTCTTAAGAAAGCATTGTGCAGACTACAGTGTTGCTAAAGAAAGCAATAGGCAGACTACAGTGTTTCTTAAGAAAGCATTGTGCAGACTACAGTGTTCCTTAGGAAAGCATTTGGCAGACTACAGTGTTGCTAAAGAAAGCAGTAGGCAGACTACAGTGTTGCTCAGGAACCATTAGGCAGACTACAGTGTTGCTAAAGAAAGCATTAGGCAGACTACATTGTTTCTTAAGAAAGCATTAGGCAGACTACAGTGTTTCTTAAGAAAGCATTAGGCAGACTACAGTGTTGCTAAAGAAAGCAGTAGGCAGACTACAGTGTATCTTAAGAAAGCATTTGCCAGACTACAGTGTATCTTAAGAAAGCATTAGGCAGACTACAGTGTTTCTTAAGAAAGCATTAGCCAGACTACAGTGTATCTTAAGAAAGCATTAGGCAGACTACAGTGTTTCTTAAGAAAGCATTAGGCAGACTACAGTGTTTCTTAAGAAAGCATTAGGCAGACTACAGTGTTCCTCAGGAAAGCATTATGCAGACTACAGTGTTACTCAAGAAAGCATCAGGCAGACTACATTGTTGCTGAAGAAAGCATTAGGCAGACTACATTGTTTCTTAAGAAAGCATTAGGCAGACTACAGTGTTTCTTAAGAAAGCATTAGGCAGACTACAGTGTTACTCAAAAAAGCATCAGGCAGACTACAGTGTTTCTTAAGAAAGCATTAGGCAGACCACAGGGTTTCTCAGGAAAGCATTAGGCAGACTACAGTGTTTCTTAAGAAAGCCTTAGGCAGACCACAGGGTTTCTCAGGAAAGCATTAGGCAGACTACAGTGTTTCTTAAGAAAGCATTAGGCAGACTACAGTGTTACTCAGGAAAGCATTAGGCAGACTACAGTGTTTCTTAAGAAAGCAATAGGCAGACTACAGTGTTACTCAGGAAAGCAATAGGCAGACTACAGTGTTTCTCAGGAAAGCATTAGACAGACTACAGTGTTGCTAAAGAAAGCAGTAGGCAGACTACAGTGTTGCTTAAGAAAGCAGTAGGCAGACTACAGTGTTGCTCAGGAAGCATTAGGCAGACTACAGTGTTGCTAAAGAAAGCAGTAGGCAGACTACAGTGTTGCTAAAGAAAGCAGTAGGCAGACTACAGTGTTGCTTAAGAAAGCAGTAGGCAGACTACAGTGTTGCTCAGGAAGCATTAGGCAGACTACAGTGTTGCTTAAGAAAGCAGTAGGCAGACTACAGTGTTGCTCAGGAAGCATTAGGCAGACTACAGTGTTGCTAAAGAAAGCAGTAGGGAGACTACAGTGTTGCTCAGGAAAGCATTAGGCAGACTACAGTGTTGCTAAAGAAAGCATTAGGCAGACTACAGTGTTGCTCAGGAAAGCATTAGCGAGACTACAGTGTATCTTAAGAAAGCATTAGGCAGACTACAGTGTTGCTAAAGAAAGCAGTAGGCAGACTACAGTGTATCTTAACAAAGCATTAGCCAGACTACAGTGTTTCTTAAGAAAGCATTAGCCAGACTACAGTGTTTCTTAAGAAAGCATTGTGCAGACTACAGTGTTGCTAAAGAAAGCAATAGGCAGACTACAGTGTTTCTTAAGAAAGCATTGTGCAGACTACAGTGTTTCTTAAGAAAGCATTAGCCAGACTACAGTGTTTCTTAAGAAAGCATTGTGCAGACTACAGTGTTGCTAAAGAAAGCAATAGGCAGACTACAGTGTTTCTTAAGAAAGCATTGTGCAGACTACAGTGTTCCTTAGGAAAGCATTTGGCAGACTACAGTGTTGCTAAAGAAAGCAGTAGGCAGACTACAGTGTTGCTCAGGAACCATTAGGCAGACTACAGTGTTGCTAAAGAAAGCATTAGGCAGACTACATTGTTTCTTAAGAAAGCATTAGGCAGACTACAGTGTTTCTTAAGAAAGCATTAGGCAGACTACAGTGTTGCTAAAGAAAGCAGTAGGCAGACTACAGTGTATCTTAAGAAAGCATTTGCCAGACTACAGTGTATCTTAAGAAAGCATTAGGCAGACTACAGTGTTTCTTAAGAAAGCATTAGCCAGACTACAGTGTATCTTAAGAAAGCATTAGGCAGACTACAGTGTTTCTTAAGAAAGCATTAGGCAGACTACAGTGTTTCTTAAGAAAGCATTAGGCAGACTACAGTGTTCCTCAGGAAAGCATTATGCAGACTACAGTGTTACTCAAGAAAGCATCAGGCAGACTACATTGTTGCTGAAGAAAGCATTAGGCAGACTACATTGTTTCTTAAGAAAGCATTAGGCAGACTACAGTGTTTCTTAAGAAAGCATTAGGCAGACTACAGTGTTACTCAAAAAAGCATCAGGCAGACTACAGTGTTTCTTAAGAAAGCATTAGGCAGACCACAGGGTTTCTCAGGAAAGCATTAGGCAGACTACAGTGTTTCTTAAGAAAGCCTTAGGCAGACTACAGTGTTACTCAGGAAAGCATTAGGCAGACTACAGTGTTTCTTAAGAAAGCAATAGGCAGACTACAGTGTTACTCAGGAAAGCAATAGGCAGACTACAGTGTTTCTCAGGAAAGCATTAGACAGACTACAGTGTTGCTAAAGAAAGCAGTAGGCAGACTACAGTGTTGCTTAAGAAAGCAGTAGGCAGACTACAGTGTTGCTCAGGAAGCATTAGGCAGACTACAGTGTTGCTAAAGAAAGCAGTAGGCAGACTACAGTGTTGCTAAAGAAAGCAGTAGGCAGACTACAGTGTTGCTTAAGAAAGCAGTAGGCAGACTACAGTGTTGCTCAGGAAGCATTAGGCAGACTACAGTCTTGCTTAAGAAAGCAGTAGGCAGACTACAGTGTTGCTCAGGAAGCATTAGGCAGACTACAGTGTTGCTAAAGAAAGCAGTAGGCAGACTACAGTGTTGCTCAGGAAAGCATTAGGCAGACTACAGTGTTGCTAAAGAAAGCATTAGGCAGACTACAGTGTTGCTCAGGAAAGCATTAGGCAGACTACAGTGTTGCTAAAGAAAGCATTAGCCAGACTACAGTGTATCTTAAGAAAGCATTAGCGAGACTACAGTGTATCTTAAGAAAGCAATAGGCAGACTACAGTGTTGCTAAAGAAAGCAGTAGGCAGACTACAGTGTATCTTAACAAAGCATTAGCCAGACTACAGTGTTTCTTAAGAAAGCATTAGCCAGACTACAGTGTATCTTAAGAAAGCATTAGCCAGACTACAGTGTTTCTTAGAAAAGCATTAGCCAGACTACAGTGTTTCTTAAGAAAGCATTGTGCAGACTACAGTGTTGCTAAAGAAAGCAATAGGCAGACTACAGTGTTTCTTAAGAAAGCATTGTGCAGACTACAGTGTTCCTTAGGAAAGCATTTGGCAGACTACAGTGTTGCTAAAGAAAGCAGTAGGCAGACTACAGTGTTGCTCAGGAACCATTAGGCAGACTACAGTGTTGCTAAAGAAAGCAGTAGGCAGACTACAGTGTTGCTTAAGAAAGCAGTAGGCAGACTACAGTGTTGCTCAGGAACCATTAGGCAGACTACAGTGTTGCTAAAGAAAGCAGTAGGCAGACTACAGTGTTGCTTAAGAAAGCAGTAGGCAGACTACAGTGTTGCTCAGGAAGCATTAGGCAGACTACAGTGTTTCTTAAGAAAGAATTATGCAGACTACAGTGTTGCTAAAGAAAGCATTAGCCAGACTACAGTGTATCTTAAGAAAGCATTGTGCAGACTACAGTGTTCCTTAGGAAAGCATTTGGCAGACTACAGTGTTGCTAAAGAAAGCAGTAGGCAGACTACAGTGTTGCTCAGGAAGCATTAGGCAGACTACAGTGTTTCTTAAGAAAGCATTAGGCAGACTACAGTGTTGCTAAAGAAAGCATTAGCCAGACTACAGTGTTTCTTAAGAAAGCATTAGGCAGACTACAGTGTTTCTTAAGAAAGCATTAGGCAGACTACAGTGTTGCTAAAGAAAGCAGTAGGCAGACTACAGTGTATCTTTAGAAAGCATTAGCCAGACTACAGTGTATCTTAAGAAAGCATTAGGCAGACTACATTGTTTCTTAAGAAAGCATTAGGCAGACTACAGTGTTTCTTAAGAAAGCATTAGGCAGACTACAGTGTTGCTAAAGAAAGCAGTAGGCAGACTACAGTGTATCTTAAGAAAGCATTTGCCAGACTACAGTGTATCTTAAGAAAGCATTAGGCAGACTACAGTGTTTCTTAAGAAAGCATTAGCCAGACTACAGTGTATCTTAAGAAAGCATTAGGCAGACTACAGTGTTTCTTAAGAAAGCATTAGGCAGACTACAGTGTTTCTTAAGAAAGCATTAGGCAGACTACAGTGTATCTTAAGAAAGCATTAGGCAGACTACAGTGTTCCTCAGGAAAGCATTATGCAGACTACAGTGTTACTCAAGAAAGCATCAGGCAGACTACATTGTTGCTGAAGAATGCATTAGGCAGACTACATTGTTTCTTAAGAAAGCATTAGGCAGACTACAGTGTTTCTTAAGAAAGCATTAGGCAGACTACAGTGTTACTCAAAAAAGCATCAGGCAGACTACAGTGTTTCTTAAGAAAGCATTAGGCAGACCACAGGGTTTCTCAGGAAAGCATTAGGCAGACTACAGTGTTTCTTAAGAAAGCATTAGGCAGACTACAGTGTTACTCAGGAAAGCATTAGGCAGACTACAGTGTTTCTCAAGAAAGCATTAGGCAGACTACAGTGTTTCTTAATAAAGCAATAGGCAGACTACAGTGTTACTCAGGAAAGCAATAGGCAGACTACAGTGTTTCTCAGGAAAGCATTAGGCAGACTACAGTGTTACTCAGCAAAGCATTAGGCGGACTACAGTGTTTCTCAAACTGTTTTTATTGCCATATTTCTCATAATATAAGTCAATAATAAGCAATAGAACATGAATGCTCCACAATTACAACTGACATATTCATGTTCAGTCCACAATTGGAGTTTTATGTAGCAACGATGTCGTTAGCAAAAAGGTCATGGTTATAATGGACTCTTCAATGTTCTTACATGATGAAATCGCAGCATGGACAGTCCAGCATGAACAAGGCAGTTAAGCTTTCTGCCCATTTTATGCAGAGAACAAGAGAGGAAAAGATGTAATAACACAGGTTACCTATATGAAGTTTCATTAGAAGCTGGCAAAGTTATTAGAGAAATTCTAATAATTTATCCTAATTTAAGTCTACTTCATGTCAGTCAATTACAACCCAACCATTCTTTCTTATATGACTTCAACAGTCTTCATATTTTAAGATGAAGTAATAAGGGAGATGTACAGGGGTTGGACAATAAAACTGAAACACCTGGTTTTACACCACAATAATTTATTAGTATAGTGTAGGGCCTCCTTTTGCGGGCACTACAGCGTCAGTTCATCTTGGGAATGACATACACAAGTCCTGCACAGTGGTCAGAGGGATTTTAAGACATTCTAGCAGGATAGTGGGCAGGTCACTATGTGATGTTGGTAAGGGAAAACGTTTCCTGACTTGCTCCTCCAAAACACCCCAAAGTGGCTCAATAATATTTAAATCTGGTGACTGTGCAGGCCATGGGAGATGTTCAACTTCACTTTCATGTTCATCAAACCAATCTTTCACCAGTCTTGCTGTGTGTATTGGTGCATTGTCATCCTGAAACACGGCACCGCCTTCAGGATACAATGTTTGACCCATTGGATGCACATGGTCCTCCAGAATGGTTTGGTAGTCCTTGGCAGTGACGCGCCCATCTAGCACAAGTATTGGGCCAGCGTAATGCCATGATATGGCAGCCCAAACCATCACTGATCCACCCCCATGCTTCACTATGGGCATGCAACAGTCTGGGTGGTACGCTTCTTTGGGGCTTCTCCACACCGTAACTCTCCTGGATGTGGGGAAAACAGTAAAGGTGGACTCATCAGAGAACAATACATGTCTCACATTGTCCACAGCCCAAGATTTGCACTCCTTGCACCATTGAAACCGACATTTGGCACGAGTGACCAAAGGTTTGGCTATAGCAGCCCGGTCGTGTATATTGACCCTGTGGAGCTCCCGACGGACAGTTCTGGTGGAAACAGGAAAGTTGAGGTGCACATTTAATTCTGCCGTGATTTGGGCAGACGTGGTTTTATGTTTTTTGGATACGATCCGGGTTAGCACCCCAACATCCCTTTCAGACAGCTTCCTCTTGCGTCCACAGTTAATCCTGTTGGATGTGATTGGTCCTTCTTGGTGGTATGCTGACATTACACTGGTTACCGTGGCTCTTGATACATCACAAAGACTTGCTGTCTTGGTCACAGATGCGCCAGCACAGGTGCACCAACAGTTTGTCCTCTTTTGAACTCTGGTATGTCCCGTAATGTTGTGTTATTGCAATATTTTGAGCAAAACTGTGCTCTTACCTGCTAACTGAACTTCACACTCTGCTCAGCCATGAAACCTCCCACACTAAAATAACAGGTGTTTCAGTTTCATTGCCCCACCCCTGTATGTAAAGCAACACCACATTTTAATTATGAGATATTTTGGCAATTGAACCAAACAAAACTTTGACTTAACATACAATACAAATTTAATTGAAAGTATACCAGTTAATGTGATCAAGTGTTTGATGTTTGCATATAAATGATGCATTTAATATTACAGGACCCTGATAGTTTATAAGTGGACCAGCTTTCAATGCCAGCAGTTGTGACCTTGGGAGCTTTTGAAGGTGACAGTTTGAAGGACACTGAAATTGTTATTTAGGGGGTGCAGGCCTCACAGGACTGAAAGATGTTGCCACAGCTCATGCTGTCCTCTTTGGCTTGTCCTATTACCCAAACCTCAGTTATCCCATCCAGCTGAAACAAACCTTTGAGGTATTCCAAAAACATTTTCTAGAGATTAATGCTTCAAAACTTGCAAAGTCCCGACCCTCAAGAGCAAATCGCTGCATGAAACAGAACTGCTCTTTTAAGAAGGCCTGCATGCAAAGGCATAAAGTATTAAGCTTCTCTAAAGTATACACATTAGCTCAATTTTGTTATAATCTGTGGCAAGATTCATTACTGGCTGATGTTATTTTTGCATTTGACTTTTTATTTTCTGGATGGTTGAGTTTTTCCTTTCCTGCAATTGAAGCTCAAAAACTGTCCAGTCAAATTACTGACTTGAAACAACCCCACTGAAGAACAGATTAACAAAGTATACAGAGAAACAGATAACCTACTGTCTGCAAGTGTAGAACTACAAACTGCTCCTATATGGTCAGTGGAGCTGATACAGTGGACGATGAGTGTAGATCTAAGGAGGTGATTTTAGTGGTCAGTTGTTGTAATGTTTAATGTCTAAGCTGAGTTTCAAGTTTTAAGGAACAGTTTAGACATTGCTTTCAATAGGCCAATGACTCTTTTAAGATTTCAAGATTCCTTTTTGACATTTTCTCTGTTTTTGTTTTTTAAGTAACTAAATATATGTGAAAAAAAAAATTCCCCAAGTCAGATGTTGATGGACATTTTTGTTAAGGAACTGAAATAAAGATTTTAGATAGCTCTGTTTGAGTCCATGAAACATAACTTTAATTTTAATACTGTTCAACCTGATTTTAAAAATAAAATGGTTTTCTGAGCTAGTTGGGTCCTTTTTTCTATTCACGTGTTCCATTTACAGCTGTTCATACTGAATGGTTAAATTTAAGATTAATTTGTTTAATTTAAACTTAATAGACATGGTTATATTTCATTAATAATATTGTTTGTAATCTGGTGGCTTAATTTTATTGATTAAATATGGCTAATTATGTGCAGTAAAGTCCACTTAATTTTATTATTGCTATTTCTAGTTTGCACTTTGAATATACCCAATATTCATGTGTTGTTTGGAATTGATTAATTTATATCTTGTATTTACTTTTACTCAAATTTAACTAATGATATTAAAGTGAAAAAATCATTTGTTTTTATTCAAACCCAGGACTAGTATATTTTACTTAATATTACGAAAAATAACAGAACTCGCTTCAGCAATTAGATCACCCTTCAGGTTCCAAGAGCTTTTACTGAACTGGGAAAATCTGCTTTTAGCTACAGTGCACCAGCGAGCTGGAACTCAATGCAGGAAACACTTAAGCTCAGCTTGCTGGTGCCACTAAGTCATTTTAAACTCTTAATTGCTTTTAACCTCTGCATGACCTGCCAATGTTTTATGTTTTATTTAATTTTAGTTAACAGATTTATGATTTTGATATTAAGTTGTTTTTTATTTATTTATTTATTTATTTTTGTTTTTATTTTTATTTACTTTTACCATTCTTTTATCTTTATTTTTATTACTCTATTATTATTATTATTATTATTTTTATTTTATTTTTTTATTACTCTATTATTATTGTTTTATTATTATCTTTTAAATTTTCTTTCTTATTATTTCTTTTACTATTTTATATTTTACTACTATATTTATATCTATTTTTTACTTTTGTCTAATTCTGATTCCTGAGTTATTCTTATTCAGTTATTTGTTCTTCTTTTACAATTTATCTTACTTAATTTTGTCTCTGTTTTTTATTGTTTCTTTTACATTTTAAGTACTCATTAAAATTCATTTTCATTTATTTTTAATTATTTTTTTGTCGATTAATTTTAATACTCTGCGACATTGTAAATGAGGGTCTCCCTCAATGTACTCCCGAGTGAAAATAAAGGTTGATTGATCGATTGATAATAATATTGCTTCTAATCTGTTGCCTCAGTTTTATTGAGTATATGTAGGGTAACATTTTTTACAGTGTGGTTACTTACTTTTATTTTAAAGTATCATTTCTTACAGCGCTATTATACGACGCTAATAAACGGGTAGGGTAAAATCTGAAATGTGCTTTCTTCAAATCACATGATGGCAGCCACTGTGTTAGCAATGGGCTGAGTAGGAGCTGTATGATGTTGACGTCTGCTAATTACTGTCAATGCTGTTGATGAGTAAAACCACTGGTGAAGGAAATTCTTTGCAACAAGCATATTCAAAAAAGAAACAATCTGACTTCAATGATAAATCTGTGATTAAACCAAACTCTTGCTCGCTCTCAGGGAACCAGTGATTAGGTCCCTTGAATCTTTTTTGTATTTGCATCCTAGTGGCCTTGCTTAACAAAAAAATTATAGAGCACCATAACTTGGCAAAAAAATAAGAGAAACCAGCTGTAAATGTACTTTTTATTGTAGCCCTAAGGAAACCGTTGATAATAACATTCAATATGTGGATATGAGAAATATCAGCGCGTGATATTGATTCCAATGATTGCATTCGGGAATTTGCAGATACAGACCCTGAAATCACCAGATTTCTCATCAGTTGTCTTCTCAGAGGTGTCCAGGTCATTAGTGTCATGAGCACATGATCAGCAACTAGTCAACATTAAGCTTAACCCTTTAATGCACAGCCTGGCTCAAAAGTGACCCAAGTGAGATGTTTTTTTCTATATCTTGGCTTTCATGAATTCCTCAATTTACTTGTTTTTGATCATCAAAAATCCTGATTTCAGTTTTATTATTTACTTTTTTAATGAAAATCATTTTTGAATCACTGACCTTCTAACACACAACATGGGTCAGAATTAACCTTTATGCATTCACTGTGGAATTTGATAGGACCTATTGACTTTTGTAAACATTTGCAGTCAGGAACATATGTACAAACACTATTTTTGATAAATAAAAAGGATTTCATATAATGATTTATGGTCAAAAACAAGATTTTTGATGAAACTGATTTCAAAAGTTATACCAATGAGATACTCAGCAATATACATACAATAACATAGGAAATGAATACGGGTAAAGTTTAACCCATGTTGTGCATTAAAAGGGGTTTGCTTAGAGTGTGCATCAAAGGGTCAAACGTCATCGCAGAGCCATAAGGTTGACTCTGTGCATCCCTTAGTTCTCTCAAGCTCAAAGATAATGTCAACACTACCGGAAACAGTCGTATTCAGTGATTATGATTTTCTTTACCTGACTCCACTTCTGAGCTGAACACCAATGATATCCATCTCATGGAAAATAGCATATAGAGAAAGACCTCTTTGCTAATTTGAGCTGTAATCTGTGGAGTTTCCCCTCCAATACACGCACAAAGAATATCTGTAATGCAAAAGCTTAAAAATGTCCACAAAAACGATAAATTAAAAGACGCAGATAAGCTTTGTAGTACAGTATCACTTCTGAAAGCATGCTATTGAGTAAATACCTTCTATCAAAGTTCGGAACATTTTCAATTTCAGCAGACAAACAACGAGCCCCATTATCACTGGAGACTGAGTAAATACACTGCTTGGTGTGTGTGTGTGTGTGTGTGTGGTGGCGACGGGGTGGGGGTAAGGGAAGGGGGGGGGTAATCAGACGAGGAGTAATCGCTCCAAAATTTCTTATTCTCATTATCTGCTTGAACCATGTAAAGCAGTCCAATTTCGAGAAATATTGGCTCACGTAAAGGAAGTAATATTGGCAGAGATATAGAAAAGAAATATAATCATGGGGGGGTGGGGGGAGTTGGGGGGAAGTAGGTGTTGTTATTTAGACTTTCTGGCCAATTCTCGCTTCATCTCATTAAGTCTCTTCAGCGCAGTATGTGTGTTCTCCGAGTCACAATGTCTTCGCTTTTTGCTGTTATGGTAAGAGCAATGGCATTTAGAATGACTGACTGCCATCCAATGCAAATGTCACAGTTCTCCATCAAGAAGTATGTAATTGATTTGTGTTTGCAGACACCTTTGTGGCACCTGTTTGAAAGGGCAGAGCAGAAGAGCGTAGAGGGATGGCCTTTACCACACTGACTATTTGCAGTGCTCTGTGCATGGGCTTCTCTAACTCTGTCAACTTCCACATACGGGAGCCTACTTTCGATTGAGCACTAGGCCTGATACTAATTAATGTTCTTCAGGTTTCTAACAGCAGATTGTCAGTGGAAGCGACGCCAGCTTGGCTTTGCTCATTCTAGCATAATCACTTCTTATTCTCTTCAGTTATTTTTCTAATAGTAACAAAAATAAATGTAGTTTAAATGGTTTATATCATGAAAAACTGGAGTTTTCCTCAGTTATTTGAAGAGGTAGATATAGTATTGGTGTGAATAATGTATAAACCATAGCATCTGGTAAAGGCGTATGTTTACAGATGGGTCCATTAAATGCTGCAAAGCTCGCAGGAAGGTCATGGCTTGGTGACCCCTGTCATTTGGGGTTTCATGGCAGGCCCGAGAACAAGACCCTACAATGTTATCTCAAGAACTTCTATTTGAGAACAAGACCCAAGCCCGGGAGATAACGACTTGGCCAGGTGTACTACAAGGGCCAGAAGGAGCAGGAAGGCAGGCCTATAAAAGACAATGCAGCTCAGACACGATTGAGACCAGGGTAGACCAGGGCTTGAGAGCTCAGAGAAACGCTGGTACCACAATCCTAAGAATAAAAGCTTTTTCTCTGAACTGGTCTCCCACTTCATTCTGATGGCAACAATGAAGTTCCGACAGTATGTAATCATAGATTTTCAAAAAGCCACTTATTTCTTAGTCCATACAGACTATATATGGAAAGTAAGCTGTAAAATGCTTTATTTTTATTACTTGAAACTTGAAATAATAACTATCAACACATATTTCATATGATCACCTGTTCACACTATAGCAGTTCTGCCAATTAATTTCCATTCCACAACCCTTTCCATTCAAATCTCAGCCTGGATTGCATTTTGTATTAGGCACAATACACAGCAGCCAATATAGAACAGAACATACATACATTCATCAATTAGTCATAACATTAAAACACCTCAGTGTCACTGCTGGACTCAGAATAGTCCACCAACCAGCAACACCGAGCCAACAGTGTCCTGTGAGTAGCATGTGACAACTGATGACGGACTAGAGGATGGCCAACAAACCCGCGCAGCAACATATGAGCTACTGTCTCTGACTTTACAACTACAAGGTGGCCCAGCAAAGTAGGCATATCTACTGGAGTGGACAGTGAGTGGACACAGTGTTTAAAAGCTCCAGCAACACTCCTGTTTCTGATTGTGTAACTGCATATAACATATATAACATATAAAACTAAGTTGTGTATATATATATATATATATATATATATATATATATATATATATATATATATATATATATATATATATATATATATATAACATATATAACTTTATGGCTGCATGTCGGATGTTCCTTTGGCTACTTGGTTTTGTGTCCCACTTCCCCTCCCTTACCTGTTGCTAGTTCTGTTTAACTGTGTTGAATGTGCTCATATGCGGAGGTGTGTTTTTGTTTTATGTTCCCACACTGTGATCTGTGGGAGGTATGTCTTTTTTTTCCCTCTTCCCCCATGTATCCCTCACATTCCTTGTCTTTTTGTCCTGTCTCCCCTCCCCTATAAATAATGCATATTATGAATAAATATTATATTATGATATAGTATATATACATATATTATGAATGCCATATATAAGACATTATATATAATGTTCACGATTTCTTGGGAGAGGTATTTTTAAACACATCCTAAAATTCTGCACGTTGCCAACAACAGTATGTTTAAGTGATTGTTCCAAATGAATGTCTGCATCCAGCCCAGCATTCTCCTTACAGACCATAATAATCACCCATGGCTTGATTGCATCATTAATAATAATTAAAGTTTTGATTACACACCAGAAAATCACCCATGCAGAACTGCTTAACCATAATTTGAACTCCAAACCAATTTATTTCTCTTAAATATCTCTGCTCATGAAATAAAATCTCTATTTTTGTTGTTTGAAGACAGACGCCAGCCGGTCTTCACAATGTGCTTAAATATTGTGACGAATGGACCAATAGAAAAGCTCCAAAACAATTAAAAACCTGTAGATCTCTTACCTTCAATTCAAAGTTAATAACTTTTCCTGTAAAGTTACTGGAGTTATCATTTTACCAGTGATATATAGGACATATTTTTTTAAAAGGATAGGATAATTTATTTAGAACAATCAGGGGAAGAGAAACAATATATCTGATATATATAATGTTTAAAGGAGCAATATGTAAGATGACACATTTTTGTTTTTGTTGCTTTCAAATGTGTTTGTTTGCTAGCAGACCAGGGCTCTTTAGCTTTCTCTTCAACACATAATGTAGATGGCTTGTTCACTGTGTTCATTTTATAGAGTTTTAAACAAAAAAAACATACTAGTTAATTGCATCATCTTACATATCGCTCCTTTAATACATCAGTTATTTTCTTTCTAAGCTAATAGGCATATAAATTTTCTAAAAAGTTGAACAATCGGCACTACAGGTTAGTTAATGACACTTCCATTGCAACAGCCATCAACTAGAGGCATAAGATACGGTAATCCAAACATAGTTTTTGAGCAGAGAGGAGCCAAACGTCGCTCCAGAATAACCAATATTGCAATATTGCATTTCAAGGTTTAGTTAAACTACCAGGTCATTAGCCATAAGTGGGTATTAATGTCTATTACTGCAACAGATCTATACAAAAATAAACTGAAGGAAATGTCACCCTGTTCAGAGAAAGGTGAATTAAGTGTCAGCTCGTTCTGAGCTTGGTAGACTTCACATCAGCGTTTGAAGAGACAGGGTTCCTTTGAAGTGCGCTCGTTCTTCTGCTATGATTCTCGAATCTCACAAGGTCAAAGAAAGACAAGATTCAGAGAAAAGAAACAAATACAGTACGTTCACGGCAGAGAGATGAGTGAGAACAGAACAGTGTCTGATCAAGCACTTCTCCTGTACTTCTAGGCCTGTCAGAGACGGCGAGTGTGAAAAAAACCTAATTAAACAATGTTATAGAGAATTTCTCCACTGGGTTTCTTAAAGGAGGGCTACTCAGAGAGCACTACCATTTAAGACCCACATATATGTATGGATCAAGGTATAAAACATTTAGCATGTACTAAACATTAGAAGATACTCTAGAACGCAGAGCTGCTCTTTACTCTTTAAGTACATCTTCCCACTCATGCGTGCACAGAGAGCCGCGCCACTTAGCAGAAGCCAGAGTCATGTTGTGTGCGATACTCCCAACTCTGCTGTGCTGGAATGAAGCTCTGACAGGGGGCTCGTTCTTCGTTCCCAGTCCTTCACTGCTCATAAACATTCCGCTCTCCTTCATAGCAAGCCAATATTTGTCACTAGAGAACTGACACTGAGTAGATACAAATTTGTGAATAATATTTGCCAAAAAGAAGCTTGTTTTTTAATTGATGTCTTGCACCCAATACAGAAAAGCGCAGTTATTACAAATGATACTTTTGTAAAACTTCCTCAAATTATATTACCGATGCCGTATTTGAAACAAGGTTACACGACTGGTTGATTACGTTCCGTGTTTGTGTGTACATAATTGAATGAAACAAACAAATAAGGCAATGCAGCAACCTGGCTGTCTTTCAGCACCTTGGACAGCTACCTCATTGTAATACAGAGGCTAGACTGACATTTTTGACTACTGCTGCTTTATCCATCCATTATTATCCGTTTTGTCCTGCTAGTCGGGGGCTGGAGCCAATCCCAGCATCAATCAGGTGAAGAAGGGTGCACCACGGACACATACTCACTCACATCTACATAATTCAGAGTGACCGATAAACCTAACCTAACCGAATGCATGTCTTTGGGCTGTGGGAGGAAACCGGAGTACCCCACTCAAACCGAACCCAGATCATCTTGCTTTGAGGCGCCAGTGCTAACTACCACACCAACGTGCCACCACTGCTACTTTCTAGTAAACATATTCTTCACCTTTATCCATTGGCGTAGGAACCGGGGGGATTTTAAAAGTGTGTTTTGGTAGCATTCACAATTCACGCGCTGAGTTTGTTGTTAGTAACAGACTCTGGTTGTTAGGTGGTCTTTCACTTTGTTAAGGCTTGTGTTGAGATGCCTGTTCAGAATTATCCTGCTGTCGGCAGATTCACAGATCGGAGCTCTCGCCTCGCTGGAGCATCGAGTAGCTCGCGCCAGCTTTAAATGCGAGGTCAGTGATGAGAGCAAAGAACAGCAAAATATACTGCAATAAAATGGCTTTAGTATAATGTGTTGTTATGGTAACAGACTAGGAGGGTTTGAGTTAGCTAACGTTTATATTAATATTAGTCAGAAAGTACTCTGAAATGTAAAGTTACATTACTCTCAGGCCACGTCCCAAACTGCACACCAGGTGCGTAGGAGTCCCAGCACCCCTAAAGATTATAGTAAACAAAGTTTTTTTTTCTTTTAACGTTAATTTGTCTCAGAAAAGCTGGAAATGTTAAAATCATAGACAGTATATGGTTAAACCAATTATTTTAACAACTGGTGTCATGTGTGTAGTAAGTTTTGTAAAGGAATTTTTGTACTTTATCACTCAGAATCAACAAATTGCAGTCATTATCACCCGTCCATATTTATAATGCACTCTTGACTCTGTTATTGTAGCTAGGAGTGACTATCTGATGGTTTATTTTAATTTAGCAGGCTAATGCTGCAGGTGGTCTGTTTACTGTGTATACTGTTTTCTGACAACAGTACCATGTAATGTGGAGTATCTAGTTTAGTTTGTAAAGTGATCTTTAATTGGATGTATCTAATAATAAACAGAAGTACAGATAATGTTGTATTTTGTTTATTAATTTGTAATTTACTGTAATTCCACAAATGTTGCTCTATGTCACTATACATACAGTGATTTACTACTACCTTACCTACAGTGGAATCAGCTTATAGGTAATATTTAGGGGATAGGGTGGTCTTTGATTCATATTAGCAAATGTGTCTCCCCCAATGTCAAACTCACTCCTACGCCTTGAGAACATAAGCAGATTTAAAAAACTGGTACAGAGAAAAACTATAAATGTTACACAGTTTCCATTTACTGCAAAGGTAGTCTATCAGGCAAAACATGCTTAGTGTCCAAAATGTTTTTATTAGGTTAAAACTGAAACAACCAACAAGACTACCATTGCTAATAAATACTAAAAGTTAACTGTAACTCAAATCTTTTCCACATATACACCCCGGAAATGTCTCTTGTTCACCTAAAAATTGCACCCTGGTCTTTACTGATGTTGCAAAATGTGTTGACATAAAAATTATTAATTCTGCTCTACTTTGCTGGCAGGCAGCAGCAAAGTGTGTCTAAATTTATATTTGTGCCCAAAATCGGAAATTTGCCTTTGTGCAAAAAAACCCACAACACTGTTAATCTTGAATTTCCTAAATGATAATATATGTATAATAATACAACCAACAGAAAATATGAATCTAATTACCGTGATGAAGGATATTTGGCACAACACTGTTGTGTAAAATTACTGATTACTGTATTCAGCTACACCGTAGCTCTTACTGTGCCCTTAACCAGCTCATTATGACATTAATGAAGACCTGGATGTTATATTAAATGCATTGATTGATGTTTTGGGCATGTATGTATAGAAAGGAATTGGGTATGTATATATATATATATATATATATATATATATATATATATATATATATATATATATATATATATATATATATATATATATATATATATTGTGTGTGTTGCTGATACAGGTGTTTAACTGTACACATGCAGTTTGTATAATCTCCATAAAAAAACATTGTCAGTAGAGTTGGATGCTCTGGAACAGCTGCACATGAGCCTAATGCCATCATGCCCAAAGCCAAACCTCAGCTGATAGAGTTCCATCCAATGCATGGGTTGATTTTGAGTGAGTCTGTGATCCAGAACTAATCATGCAATATCAGTACCTGACTTTGTCTGAATGCAATCAAATTCTCCTAACAATGTTCCTTAGTTTAGACCAAGCTCACTGACAGGAGTGAACAAAAAATTCAACCTTGTGTATTTAAAAAAGCACCTAAACCGCAATCTAAACCTGCTTAGCTCAGATTTAACAGGAATTGTACATCATTAGGCTCCTTAACAAGGTAAGCCTCACATTTAAGAACTGGTTGAAACTAAAATCAGCGTTAAATTCCAGACCCGATATATGCATGTATGTTATGATAGTATGAAATATATATATATATATATATATATATATATATATATATATATATATATATATATATATATATATATATATATATATATATATATATTTTTTTTTTTCTATGCTACAAAACATTTATTTCTGCTCACCTTTTCTTAATAACATATAAACTTCATAACATTTAATGAGGCAAAGCATCTAATACCTCCCTGTCTCCTACCTCCACCCTGCCCAAGATCAATGTTTGTTTTTTTGTTTGCCTTTGTGAATTATTAATTACACTACGGAGGTGCTGCTTTGAAGTTTACTTCTTAACGATCCCAGAATCATTAAATAATATGTACTAAAAAGCAAAATAGCTTCGTGAGATAAAAAGGAGGCAGTGCATAGCTGATTAAGAACCGGCCTGGGAGAAAAGCTTTTAAACCCACCATCCACAAGCTGAAGAAACCAGAGTTTCAATATTGTTACAAAGATGTGTATCTGCTGTACCTCTCTACCGTATGCTGATACAAGTTTGTAACAGAGAAAAATACCATATGTTTAGCCGACTGTCCTGCACAGTGAAGAGTATTGATGGGCAGTATTAATAAAATTATTTTTCACATTATTTTTATATATATCACTATATTTATGACCATTTAAACATTCATACCACTGAAAATATATTTTTAAGATTCTTGACAATGTGTAGTGTAAGGACATATCATGCACATGCCATTCACTAGACATATATGAAGCTAACCTACAAGAATGATACAAGTACATACATATCTGCCTATTGTGCTTGCAGCAATTTAGCCACGCCCAATTCACAGAGAAGTTAAAAACTATATATGGAAAATAAATATGGAAAATAAATATGGAAAATGAATGCTGCGTGATATCAATACTGAAATAACACGTAACAGAAATGAAGAAAGCAGACATTATTATTATTATTATTATTAGTAGTAGTAGTAGTCGTAGTAGTAGTAGTAGAAGTAGTAGTATTAGCAGTAGTAGTAGCAGTAGTAGTAGTAGTAGTAGAAGTAGTGCTAGTATTTTATTTCTTTTATTAAGCTTCTGCCTTAGTCGCACAAAAGTTTAAGGATTTTTTTAGCTACTGTGTGTAGAACACATTTCAGTTATTTGAAGGTTAGATGGGAGCCAATGGTAATCTACTACATCACTGTCCAGCGGTGGAGGAGCTAGAATGGCCTGGAAAAGAGATGCAAAAGTTGCTATTTTATTTCTGCACAGGTAATTATCTGCTTTGTTATAAAGCCATACTTTACGTCCTTTAGGTTCGTTTTAGATGTTTTTTTATGTGAATGAGACATAAGAATAACAGATAGGTGGATAGTGTGGTAAACGCTCTCTCTCTCTCTCTCTCTCTCTTTCTCTCTCTCTCTCTCTCTCTCTCTCTCTCTCTCTCTCTCTCTGCCTAGTCAAGCCATGTGTTTTTTTGGGGGAGTGGCTTTAGAAGGAGGGCTGAAAGTAGAAGGTAGGCCTTTTTCAATAAACTGGCTTACACTTATTGGTTTCTACAAAATTGCCTGTACTTGTGTTATGTAGTAACGTTAACAGAGGAAATAATATACAGATCTCTTCATTTGGGCATTTGAGCTATTAAGTGCACCTACTATGCCAATCTTAACATCAGGTTGCTAGGATAAATGCTAACTATGGTACCATGCATCAGTTTTTTCTCCAGAATCTCCAAAATCACAACTTTACAGGAGAGACTAACAACCTACATGACTTTTTTTATATAAGTCAATGGTACCAGAGGTTTAACCAGTGGAATGAAAATAGTTCATGCTGGCCAAATGAAAACATCCATCCAATCATCCATCTATCCATCCATCCATCCATTATTTGTGGCTCAATCCCGCTAGTCGGTGTCACGGCAGGGCTGGAGCCAATCCAAGCGTCATCGGCGGAAGGCGGGGTACACCATGGACATTTTGCCAGTCACATGAAAACATCTATCACCAAAATAGTAATTTTACAGAACAGGACAAAATTTTCTTTACTTTCAATGCAAGTCAGTGGAACCAAAAAATTTTGGGAGCATTTCTATTGGTCCACTCAACCTAAAACCTTAATAGCTAATTAATAATTAATAAATAAATCACGCTGGAACTGCTGTGTCTGATCCTGAGACTACACAATCTTTCTACATTACCATCTGTTAAATCCTTAACTAGGCAATAGCTTTGACTGTTCTTTAACAAAACAGGCACAGGAAGTAGACAAACATGCCAGGTGCACTAAAGCTTTAAAGCTGCACTAGATGTTGCCCCCTACACAGCCTCAGATTAGCGTCCACAATGCGAGTGCTTTCTTTTTTTTCTCTAAAGGGCTACAGAACAGCCGGGAAATGGAAAGTATAGACCTCCATTGGCTTCCTCTAAGGAAAAGCTGATTTACTTGTAAACAAACAAACAAACATATAAATGAACGCATGTAATTGCAATCCAGCCCCCTTCCTGTTCAGGTTCTGTGCTCATTAAAGTAAGTTATGCATTTTTGCTTCAGTTTGGAGTGCTCTCCTAAGTGCTTTGTGAAGCTAATGACGCACTCTGTTGCTCGAGACAGGGTCAAGGAGGTGTAAATTGAATTCTGTAGTAATTTGTGCACCAGTTTTAGCAAATGTCCTGCTGGAGTGGTCAGTTCATGCTGGCCGAGGGCAGATTTTAATTTTGACCCAGTGGTTTCTTACAGCAACTCACCTATAAATTTAGACATGGACTGTCAGAGTTTTTCATAATAGTTTAACTGAGTTAGAAACTTACATATTAATGAAATTAACTACATAAGTTTTTTTTTTCCAACACAAACTGATGGCACAGTGGTGCAAAGGGTTGTGCTGTTTGGTGTGCCTCGTAATCCCTTGATCAGGTAATCCAGGTCGCTTCTGTGTGGAGTTTGCATGTTCTCCCTGTGGGTTTTCTCCCAAAGGCCAAAGACATGCGGTCAGAGAAATGATAAATTGTCCCTGTGTGTGTGAGTGAAAGTGTGTCTGTGCTGTGATGGACTGGTGGCCTGTCCAGGGTGTTCCAGCCTTCCGCCCATTGAGTGCTGGGATAGGCTCCAGTAACACCACACCGACACCCCCCACCTCCGCCCCCCTTCAGCACCCCAGGAAAACAAGTGGTTTAGTTAATGAATAAAAGACTAAGACAAATTGAATTGTATGAAAAACTTAATGATGAATGGAACAACTGAAATAAAACAAATTCATATGAAGTAAGATTTATTTTTATTTATACACATTTATTATAAATATTTTGGAGATATAAAGTTTTTTTAGGACAGAGACAAAATTATGCTAGTGTAGTTTAAACGAATGTTAAATGACTAGGAATGATACAGCACTGTAAAAAATTAATTAATAGCTGTATTTTTGACAGCCACTCTGTGTTTAACATATGCATCTATAAATATTATATTATATTATATTATATTATATTATATTATATTATATTATATTATATTATATTATATTATATTAACACTGTCTATAGAAAATCATGTATCTTCATTTTTGTTGTTTTTTATTTTCCTATATAATTTGAACACAACAAATGCTCTTTATATGGACCAATAGAAATGCTCCAAAATCTTTTGGAAAGCTTCTGGTTCTGTGAACTTACATTTGGTATTTTGGAGATACTTGTTTGTCATTGGACAGCGACAAATATTATATTATATTATATTATATTATATTATATTATATTATATTATATTATTTTATATTATATTGTATTATATTATATTATATTATATTATATTATATTATATTATATTATATTATATTATAGTATATTATATTATGTTATATTATATTATAGTATATTATATTATATTGACCAGCTATTTGATCAAGTACAGCTTCTTTATCAACTGTCCATTTTATCATTTACTATATAGATGCACTGTAGCTCTACAGCTACAGACTGTAGTCCATCTAGTACACGTTACAAAGCTGCTGGATTTGGAATATAAAATTAACTACTCAGATATTGTTCAGAATGTTTATTTAGTTTCCAGAAACTTAAAACCTGTAGCTTGAACTTTTCAGGCTTAGGCTTTCTTTTCTATTTTTTTTTGAATAAGATTATTCATTTTTATGTTGGATTTTCTTTTTCACACTGATTTGGCTGTTAACTCTGCACAGGGTTAATGACACACATACAGTCAGAATGCATTGCTTATTTATTTGTTTGCATGGGTGTGATGTTAGTTAGTTATTTTTGTGAGCAAGTAATAAACACTTTCAGCCCACATCATTTACTTTGCATATATTTTTCTAAAACTTCTGCAAAGTACTGGGATACAGGTCATCGTTAACTGTTATGAGTAGAAGCATGTGACTTCGGAATGCTGTTTAAACTCCGCTTTGTGGCAGCACAGGCTCCCACTTTTTCATGGAGAGTAGCCAGAATAAAGAGAGGTGGCAGGGACAAGAAACGCTCCTTGTTTGTGTAGGAGTGGATGTGCACCTGTCCCTCCACATAAGTCTGAAATCCTACACTTGTTTTAGTAGCTTTACCCTCAAGTCAGTGGAGAACGGAGACACACTGTATATATCTTCAAACGTGTATCTGCGTGTGGCGCATATGCAGTTGCACACAAGCACACAGGCATGTATATATGTGTGTCATTCATATATATATATATATATACACCCATGAAGAGAAGTATCTTTATTGCTTACATCATTCTATTCTGCTGTTGGCTCTTCTGCCTCCTGTAGTAGAGTAGAGTGTAGCTGCTGTATAAGAGACAATACATTACAATAGGCACCCACCCTCTCCTTCTGCAGCACGCTTTACATAAGCCAGAGAGGAGGCGGTGTGTTTGTGCGTGTGCCGGAGCGAGATGGAGAGGCAAACGCGAGAGGGTGGCTGGAGCTAGCGAGAGTGGGCTGCTGCTCTGCGCTCATTTTATCACCAAGTACGCAAAACCTCCCCGGATCATGTGAAAGCAGAAAGTCTTCACTCGCAGATTACATCACCCTGCTCTTGTACCATTATGTAAGCGCATTGTACAGATTATGCTAATGTGATGCTCCCGTTTGTTATCTGCAGTCTGCGCTTTATTCCATATGACCAAAGACTATTATTAGTGAGTAATGACAGCGAAAATTACAGCTCATTAAAAATGAGCATGGCTTTTGCGGATATATGGCTGCAGATGTATTGCAGTCAATTAGTATTCATTTACACTACCTGGAGCTTCTTAGAAGACAGCTTTTTCTTCATTTTCTTTTTTTGCAGCCAACGTACCTGCAATATGAGCATCCGCCCAAGCTTCTTGTACTCAATTATTATGAATTTTTCATTAGAAAGCTGCTTTTCAAGGGATTTGTTGCTAGGAAGTGAGGCTGGTCAATATTGTACCCATTCTGTTTTCCAGTTTATGTCAAATTATGTATCAAGAGTCTTCTAGGATACTTTCAATAAGAGTATCATAATGTATAATAAACAGGACTGGAGTTCTTTAACTGACTACACAGTGAGGCCTACATTGATCTAGCACTTCAGGAAGTGTGGTTGTAGTTTTAGTGCAGACAGTATGATGGTTATTAGGGTTTCTCGTTTTTTTATTATTTATTTGTTTATTAATTTTACTTTATGACCAATATATGCCACCATCCAAGCTTGTTTCACTTTGAATTATGCTAACAGTTAAAAGTTTGCACACACCTTTTATATTTTCACTATTTTCATAGTAATAACATTACTGAATGTTCATCAAAACTATAAAATATCACTTATGGAATTATTCCTGGACCAGGATCTCATTGTGGTTTAAAGAATGTTCAAATTTATTTTTAGAAAATTTACTCTGATGAGATACTTTTAACATTCTGGTCAGCAGCTTCATGAGGAGCCACATGTGTTGCTTTTCCAACAGGACTGAAGAAGATCTTGTTGTTTATAAAAAATGGTTTGGGGGGTGTTACAGGTTTTTTTCAGAGTTTTTTTGGTACATAGACACCACTTTAGTATTTACACTTTCAACATCAAAATGTATTTTAAATATAATGAAACATATATTCAGTTAGGTGTGTCCAAACAATTGACTGGTAGTGTATGCTTCAGAAATGCAGTGCAAATTATAATAAAGATTTAATCCTACAAAGTATGAACGCTTAATATTATCTACGTTTTTTGTAAAATTATGCTTATTTTATTATGATTCTTCCAAAATGTTGTTTTTTTAGCAAAAAAAGAAAAAATGTAGTTAATAATTGAGCCATTTAATTGAATTTTGGATAAGGCTTATATGTGTCATCTATACTTTACCGTATGTAGCAGTTGTGGAAATTAGCAACATTATTGGATACAACAGCATTACAAAAGCAACTGATTTGCTGCCCATTTTTTCTGAAATATCTTCATATTTAAATAGTTAAGTTTGTAAACAAAGTCACTCCTGGTGGTTTGACGTGAAATGTTCCATTCTAGAGAAATTGGTTACAGTAGTGGTGATAGAAACTAGCCCATGCCTGAAGCATGGCTATAAAAGTATTTTCTGGTGTTTGAGAAAATATTTTTGACTTATTTTTGGCCTAAAATACATTTTTTAAATCCATTCATGGCGAAGAGATACATGAAGAGCATGTCCCCAAAGAGAAAACATGTATTTATTTTAGATTTTACAATCATCAACATTATATACAGTACTGTGCAAAAAATTTAAGGCACTTGGGGAGAATGTATTTGAAAAGCTTTTTTTTCAGACATGAAGCTTTTATTTGTATGTAAGTGGTGGTTTTACATATGTGTTTATTTCTTTGTGGAAACAACCCAGTATTATTTACAGTTCTCATCTAATACCTGCTTTGACTGCTCAATACTTCATTAAGCTAAATCAAGACTGCTCTTGAAGGAACTGAATACATTCATACTATGTCTGGGGCGTCCAGGAGAAATTTGGAACTACACTTCAAACTGGAGCTTAAGATATGATCTACTTCTCTCACAATAAGATATTCATGTTACATTGTTTATACATTGTTTGCTAAAATAAAAACTTTTAAACGACGAGACTTTTGCACAGTAGTGTATACAAAAAGTTTATTTGTAGGTTCATTGGTCCTTTTGAAAGGTAAATAATTTGGTTGTAATTATGTTATGATTAAGGTTCTATTTTACATCAAACAATTCTTAATGACTCTGAATTAAATTAAAACTATTTATTTAAATTATAAAGAAATATTGGTGGAATTTTAAGCTGACCTACTTATAAACATTCTGTTTTGCACATTCCTCCCAAAATGACTGTGTACATGTGTGTAAGGAAATGTTTATATAGAGCATCTTTAAGAAATGAGAAGCATGGCTGCCATGGATATATGTTTGCGATGGCATTGTATTGTAGTCAATTAGCATTAATTTACAGTATCTGTTGCTTATTAGGCGAGTGTTAATGAAAGGCCTCCAGCAGATGATGGTGGGGTTTTGTGTGGCACTTGATGAGCGCAGTGTGTGGGGTGCTGGTGCCAGGCGTGGTGGGGAGAGGCTGCAGAAGGTGGAAGGTGGTGTGGAGGGCAGAGAGAGGGCGAGGGGGAGAAGCAGGGCAGGGTGCCCTTTCAGCCATATGGGCCCTGCTAGCACCACGCCCGGCCTGAGCCTGGCCCGAGCTCGTCCTCGGGATGGACGTCCAGCCAGAGAGAGGAGCCATCTGTGTGCTGTGCCCTCCATGCCGGAGGGTCATCGGCTCAAACTGAGTGGACGGAAACACCAGGACCTCTCTGGGGCTTTCGGCCTCTTTCTCTCTGTCTCTCTGTCTGTCTCTATGTTTTTTTTTTTATAAACTGTCCCTCTATTGTCCTTCTATGGCACTACTGAATCAGCTTTATTCAGTCAGTTTAATCCTCACTTTGTCAGCGCAGTCCACAGGGCCCCCAATCAGTTCACATGTTCATACTTATGTGTTTTGGATTATGTGGTCGGTTGGAACAAAAATGTGGGCGCTCTGGGGGGTCTGGGGACCGGGTTGGTAAAAATATGAACACAGCATGAACATTTCAGCTGCTGTTTACATTGTGTGTAAATTAAATGAAGAATGGACCAATAAATATGCTTGGAAAAAATTCTGGTTCCATTGACTTACATTAAAAGTAAAGAGTGTCTTTGTTTGCTGAGTTTAATATATTGGAAAAAAATATAAGACATAAAATATAAAATTGGCAAACCTTTCTACAGGGCACTTTTTATGCTTTATGTTTTCCCAGCATGTTAAATTCAGCACATTAACCATGCAATAAAATGTCAGACATGTGTTTTTGAAGAGGATATGCTCACCCATATTCACAACTTTTCCATGCAGTCATATATGTTGTCCATATGAATCATCCCTAACTTTCCTATGGAAATAAATGGAACGATTTAGTTCTGAGTGTGAACATTTTGTAATCGTTGTCATTTAAGTTTGCTTTGACAGTTTGAAAGGTGGTTGTATTGGGTGTGAGCTTATTCTGAAGACAGAAAAACTGTCATTATATATATATATATTGTAAATTGAACTTACCTGTTCAACCTGTTTTGTTAATTAAATATGAGCATTTATGTATTTATTTACCTTCATTTTAAGAAGTTATTTCCAAGAATATTACATATAAAATAATATACATTTAAGGAGTGAAAAAAGAAGAAATTTCAAGACTCCCAACACCCATACAAGACCAAAACTGTAACCATCATTTAAACATTGATTAAAGGTTTCTGAGAGAGAGAGAGAGAGAGAGAGAGAGAGATAGAGAGAGAAAGAGAGAGAAAGTAAAATAAAGCTCTAGCCTTGCTTCGGATATGAAACCTTAGAAGAAGAGAAAGTAGACAAGGAATTTTGCAATTCAAATAAAGAAGCTGCCTATGTTTTCAGAACAATAGACTGGTCACTCCAGAGTCCAGACCTCAATGTTATTGTATGTGTTGGGATTGCTTGGATAAAACTTCTTAGACCAAACTTTGGAGGTGTAAAGTTTCAAGTGTGAGCAGACGAGACACACACACTATATATATATATATATATATATATATATATATATATATATATATATATATATATATATATATATATATATATATATATATATATATATATATATATATATATATATATATCATCAGATATATCAGTGTATACACGCTTTGAAGTTCTACAATTACACGCTGTAGTCCATCTTTTTCTGTTATACTTTGTTAGCTCCTTTTCACCCTGTTCTTCATTGTTCAGGACCCCCACAGGACCAGCACAGCGCAGGTGTAATTTGGGTGGTGGGTCATTCTCAACACTGCAGTGACACTGACATGGTGGTGGTGTGTTAGTGTGTGTTGTGCTGGTATGAGTGGATCAGACACAGCAGTGCTGCTGGGGTTTTTAAACACTGTCTCCACTCGCTGTCCTGTGTTAGACACAACCTACCTTGCTTGTCCACCCTTTGTTTTTTTTGTCTTTTTGTTTTTTATTTTAATGCATAAAGAAGTAATAACTTGTACTTCATAAGTGTTTGACTGTATATTAATTATATGTAAGTAGTATAGCCTAATGTTAACAAATTGAGCTTCAAAGGATTAATATCACTTAAAACCTGGAAAGTGTTGCTTTTCAAGATTTGTCACAATGTATCCACCTAATATAAAGGCAATGTAAATACTGGATGAAGTGATCCAGCTTTTCTGACAGCAATGAAAGCGTTTCGGCCGCTGAGCATTCCTCTTACATCCACCTTTGCAGACGGCTTTTGCTGACTAAGTGATGGAGGTATCAAAGTCACTGCCACCTGCAGGTTCACACTGACACCATGCTGCATCCTCTTCCACAGATGGCAAAGTGCTGAAACACTCCCGTGTGTATTTCGTCGCGTGGTATCAATGAATAGAGAACGAGCGCAGCCTTGCAATGCGCATTAGAGTGTAATCTGCTGAATCACGAAGCCTGCGGGTGGTGGGTTGATGCTGCAGTGAGGAAAGAGCAGCCGCATTAGTATAGCCCAGGGACTAATAATCACACAAAAACCCAGACAAAGCAACGGTCCACTGGAAATCCACATTTTATGAGGAGTTAAGGGTCTTACATCGTTTGAAATGGATTTATTCTGGCTTTATAGAAATGGAAGCGTGTGATGTAGTACACCAACGCTGTTGAAGTTTCAGACTGTATCGTTGCTGTCCAAAGAAAAACATGTATCCCCATTTTTATTTGTCATTTGGCATCTGCCGTTTACATTGTGTGGGAATTAAATGAAGAAATAAAAATGGTTCTATTGACTTACATTAATAGAATACTTGTTTTCCATTGGACAGTGCAATATGCCCCCTCTGCACAAATAGCCTATGATAATACAGTTTGATTAGATGTGGTGACTGGCTTCTCTGAGGAAGCACATTCTAGCCCTGCATGGCAGCACTGTGTGATAGGAAACAACTAACTAGTAGCTGAAATTGGCAAAGTCTAAATGAGGGAGTTTTGTGTTGAACCAACCCACATAAGGAGGGTTCCAGCTCTCAGGGCCAATCAGAACAAAGTACATTTACATATACTAAGGGTGCTAAATTAAGGAAAGGGGTTGTTTTTACATAGTTTTTTGTTAATTGAAGTTCAAATTTCTTCCATTTTACAAACCTGTGGTTGAGACTGTAATGCACTTATTTTAAAGTTACAAGAGAATGTTAGTCCTAACACAAACCGCATACGTTCTCTTCTTCTAACATGATTCACTGTCTTCTTTTGAAGGCCCACTACCTGCAGACAAAGGCACTGCAGCCAAGATAATGTTCTCCTTAAGACTCTAACCAAGTATTAGTTAGGAAGTAAACAAAACCTGATGATCTTATTGCGTACAGATGCACATAAACATGAACAGAACTAATCTCTTAGTCAGAAAGTGACTATTCATAAATAACATTCAGGTAACACTCCTTATGCTATACCACATTTATAAGGCATTATATAGCATGTATAATACCTCACAATACCTGGCCTATGCAAGTGTTAACATGCATGACACTTTACAAAGCAAGAAGATATGACTGTGTAATGTTAATTTTTATAATGCATTATAATATATACTCCTTAAAATACTGTAAACATAAATGTGATAATGCACCTACATATTTTCTGTATAACGCCTGGACCAATTACAACAATGGCTACCAACTTAGCTAAAAAGAAACAGCACTTGAGCATGTTTTGCACAGAAAAATAAAAAACAAACTACTTTTATATGGTAATTCATGTTTAGCTGGTAACGGCTAACTGGAACAGATACTATAATGTGTTACGGAATCTGAACATGAGCATAAAGGCATATTTTCTTGCTTTAAAATGTTTCGCATTTAATTATGACCACTTAAGAGCAATTATGTCTATGCCTGGTACTATAAGATGGCATATACACTACCGCTCAAAAGTTTGGGATCACAGTGAAATCTTCCTTCCTTAACACAACAATGGACTGACGGGTCTCTAAAGAAAGTTGTTTCTTTCTGGTCATTTTGAGTCGGTCAGCAAGCCATCAACTGCTGATGCTTCAGATATCAAACTAACCTAGAATGTTGTTCTCCTTTTTATACTCACTTATTAGTAGAATGTTTTTCAGCTGTGCATCACAATTGAGCAAGAGTGTCCTAACAACCAATTAACCCAATAACATCCTTAACTTGGATTGGCGGCCGTACCAGGAGATTTAGACAGAGGACTGAGAATTGCTGATAATAGGACTATATGCAAAATAAGCCTCTATACAAAAATAGGCTTTAATACAAACATTTTTATTCTTTAAAAATCATCTGATAGACTTCAATTAATTGTGAAATGGACAATATTGTTTGTGAATTGCATGAAAATTGCAAGAAATGAAATTCTAAAGTGATGCTAAACTTTTGAGCGGTAGTGTACATGTAAATGCATTTATATAGCATTACAAAAACAGGAAGTGTCACAAAAATTCCTTGTTCTTTGCTATTTATTTACTGGCAAACAAAAGGAATATAAAAGCTTCAAACAAAAAAAGTAACAGCTCCCCCAACAGTGTGGGAGAAACCCTGCTTATGTAAATGTATCAGAGGCCTCAAATGTCCAGCATTGTGTCTACACATCCAGTGGAATCATCAATAGAACCATTCGGCCCTGAGAGATGGAAAACAGCTGAGATGCCAGACACAGCACAGTCTTATTAAACCACACTTTGGCAATCAGACATAGAAAGGAATAGAAGCAAACAGTGTCTTTTTTGTCATCAGATAGATTGCTAACTAATTAGGTCCCGAAGGTCCTGAGAATGCCTGGAAACTGCTGCTGATGGGTTGAGACCTGCCGGTCTAAATATAACACACTCGCTACAAGCAATTCGCAATGGCACTCCTTGTTCAGTCAATACCTCAGAGGAATGCACATAAAGTGAATGGCTTTACCAATACGCCTAGAGAGCTCAAGATTTGTTGTATTTCTACAAAAGCTCAACAGAGCACGTAGACTCACTCACACATATACTCACTGGCAACTTTAATAGAAACGTCTACCCTCAACTTCCACTCACTGGCCACTTTATCAGAAATGTTTACCTTCAACTTCCACTCACTGGCCACTTCATCAGAAATGTTTACCTTCAACTTCCACACACTGGCCAATTTATCAGGAATATCTACCTTCAACTTCCACTCACTGGTCACTTTAGCAGGAATATCTACCTTCAACTTCCACTCACTGGTCACTTTATCAGGAATATATACCTTCAACTTCCACTCACTGGTCACTTTATCAGGAATATCTACCTAAGACTTCCACTCACTGGACACTTTATCAGAAATGTTTACCTAAGACTTCCACTCACTGGTCACTTTATCAGGAATATCTACCTAAGACTTCCACTCACTGGACACTTTATCAGAAATGTTTACCTTCAACTTCCACTCACTGGTCACTTTATCAGGTATATCTACCTTCAACTTCCACTCACTGGTCACTTTATCAGGAATATATACCTTCAACTTCCACTCACTGGTCACTTTATCAGGAATATCTACCTAAGACTTCCACTCACTGGACACTTTATCAGAAATGTTTACCTTCAACTTCCACTCACTGGTCACTTTATCAGGAATATCTACCTAAGACTTCCACTCACTGGCCACTTTATCAGGTATATCTACCTTCAACTTCCACTCACTGGCCACTTTATCAGAAATGTTTACCTTCAACTTCCACTCACTGGCCACTTTATCAGGAATATCTACCTTCAACTTCCACTCACTGGCCACCTTATCAGGTATATCTACCTTCAACTTCCACTCACTGGCCACTTTATCAGGTATATCTACCTTCAACTTCCACTCACTGGCCACTTTATCAGGTATATCTACCTTCAACTTCCACTCACTGGCCACTTCATCAGGTATATCTACCTTCAACTTCTACTCACTGGTCACTTTATCAGGAATATCTACCTTCTACTTTCACTCACTGGCCACTTTATCAGGTATATCTACCTTCAACTTCCACTCACTGGCCACTTTATCAGGTATATCTACATTCAACTTCCACTCACTGGCCACTTTATCAGGTATATCTACCTTCAACTTCCACTCACTGGCCACTTTATCAGGTATATCTACCTTCAACTTCCACTCACTGGTCACTTTATCAGGAATATCTACCTTCAACTTCCACTCACTGGCCACTTTATCAGGAATATCTACCTTCAACTTCCACTCACTGGTCACTTTATCAGGTATATCTACCTTCAACTTCCACTCACTGGCCACTTTATCAGGAATATCTACCTTCAACTTCCACTCACTGGCCACTTTATCAGGAATATCTACCTTCAACTTCCACTCACTGGTCACTTTATCAGGAATATCTACCTTCAACTTCCACTCACTGGCCACTTTATCAGGAATATCTACCTTCAACTTCCACTCACTGGTCACTTTATCAGGAATATCTACCTTCTACTTTCACTCACTGGCCACTTTATCAGAAACATCAGTAACATTTTTGTAATGGCTTTGTAAAGACTCATTGACATATATGGCATATAACAGATGCATTTATCTTGTTCTTTGTTCAATAAAGTCTTAATATGACACTCCTGAGTGTTTTATACATGGTGACCTGTATTGTTAGTACTTAACTAGGGGTTGTTATGTTGAAATGGCTAATTGGTCTAATCAGCACAACAAACCTATGGGTCAGGGCTGGTATTGCTAGAGGAGCTGTTTTTAATTATAATTTGAACTATAACGATAATTATTGTGGTAATTAGTTGCATAAAACATAAACATTTCACTTTTAAATCCACTCTTTGTGCAGCAGGGCTTACGGAGTGTTTACTGTCCCAGTAAACACACATACCATTGGCACAGCTGTACCAGTTCTCTCTCAGGCTCACGTCCTCTTTTCCAGAATCAAGACTGACTACATCCTCCTCTCCAGTGCGACAGATCTGCTCGCAGCTTGCAGTGACACTCCTCGGGCTACTCAGGGCAACGACAGCTTCCTAAACCGTTCGCCGCTTTCTCCGCCACCCACCGCACCACAGTGAGAGTGCTGCATGTGAGCGCTGAACCCCAACCCCTGACCATGCCTCGGGCCTCCAACCTCGCCAGGCTGTCTCCCAGCTGGGCTCTGCTGTCAAACCTTATTGCACTGTTGTGACCGCTGTCCTTGCTGCCTGTCTTTGCTATTCTAAATCAGATGAGCTCTGTTCTCTCCGCTGGATAACCACTGAGTTTGCCATTTCCTTGCAGTCTGCTAGGGGGATCCCACTTCTGACACCAAATGGAGCATTGATATTGCATAAGAAGATGCAATAGCTTTATAACAAGTGCTTTCTACTGAAGACAGCAGAAGTGGAGACCGCCAGCCAGTGCTGGGATAGCAGGCAGCTCATCAGCATTCACACATATGTACAGCTTTAAGCTATTAGTCTCAACGGTTTACATGTTTTTAGTCTTCCTTACTACGTGTCTAGTGTTAACCGTGGAGCTGTACGCTTGGCACTCCGTACCTCCTGCGCATATCTAGGTTAATCTCATTGACTGAGCTTGCATGACTGAGCTGTATGATGTGTTTTAGCAACATATCTAGCAAGCTTTGTTTAGATTTGCTGACTTCCCTGCTGGAGAATGACTCCCACCCCATGCATGAGCACTGGGCAGCTCTTTCAGCGACAGGCTGCTTCACCCCAAGTGTAAAGGAGCGATGTCACAGGTCCTTCCTTCCTGCTGCTGGTAGACTCTACAAGCAGCGCTGCTCCCAGCAGACCACACACTCTGCATGCTTACAGGAAATAGAGTTTATTCAATAGAACGTAACTATGTGCAATTTTTCCATTCCCCATGCGCAGTTAAGAGTCAAAGTGCAATTATCTGGTAAATATATTCTTCAGAGTTTTTGACTTTTATTATTTATATTGTATATACTGTACTGTTTATTCATCTATTTTCTGTACAGAGTGTCTTGCTCTCCCTTCGCTGCTGTAACACTGTGAATTTCCCCACGGTGGGACTGATGAAGAATTATCTTACCATATCATATCTTATTTTTCAGTGTCATATTACATTGCATGACTATGCAATGAAATTTGATGAGCTACATTGAATATTGTGTTAGAACTGAAACAATTCTAAGAACTTGCAGAGCCTGCAAGTTGTAAATGGTTTGAAACCCCTGTGTTAGTGTATTATTTGGAACACATTGACATTACAATATATTTAGAAAGACCTTGTTTGCTTTTTAGCTTTTAATTATTGAAAAAAAACTACTACAAAACTACTCTAGAAGATGGATGTTTTAGTGACAAACTAGAAGATGGTGTCATGAATTGTCTTCTGTAGCGATGCGTTGTTGGTGGCTTAAAGATACCAACTTAATTGTATATGAATTTATTATACAAAAAAGCATAGCATCTTATCTGACATCGGACGATCTTCTTCTGCCAGAGAGGGCCCTTCTCACCGATAAGCTGAAGGCACTCTCGTATGTTTTCAGACATTGCGCTCTGTCTGGGAAGGCCCTGTAGCCGAATAAATAAGCCCTCCGAAGTCTCTGCTGTGAGCCAGGTCTTTTATACCCAGGCCCCCGACACACATGGTTTAAATCACCTTCCATATAGGAAGTGCAAAACAGAGAAAGCCCCCATGGTATAGAAGCCCGATGTTTTCTCAAACCTACCATACATTGACCTCTG